>JAUYWG010000034.1:14423045-14460637 GCA_034779775.1 Enteromius afrohamiltoni | reverse complement strand
CTACAAGAAGGCCTCTATATATATATATATATATATATATATATATATATATATATATATTAGGGATGCAACGGTTTTCGGTTCTTTATCAAACCGTTCAGTTCGCCCTGCTCGGTTCGGTACACCCACGTGAACCGCAATATTTCGGTAGCCTATTTGAGTCATAAAATTTTATTTAAATTAAAATTAACTTCTCAAGACTAGTGATGGGTCGTTCATTCGTTCAATCCGTTCAATTCGTTCATTTTGAATGAATCTTTAATGTGACTCCGGAAAAACGAATTCGTCTTGTGGGAGTGATTCGTTCAGTCGCGCACGACTCAGGCTGCATAGGTTAAGCTTATGGGGCTGTCATGTGATGAACGTACGACTCAAAAAACCCGAAGCCTCGAGAGACGAACGAATCAATTCTGTTTCTGGCTCAGGCGGCATAGTTTAACATTTCAGCAAAATGAATCAAGCACTTTACGACGCGAGTAACAGTGAAGCTGAAATAATTAGTACCTCACCAATTACTGAAATGGACAATTTTCCACCACTTAGTGATACATTTTGTTATTGTTGTTTGTTCTGATGGTGTATTTAAAAAACTTAAGTATTTTCTTGTTGCTGTCAATATTTCTTTGAATAATGTTCATGTTTATATTTCACTTTATTCTTCACTTTTTATATTGTCCGTTTTTTTGCCCTTGAAAAATAAATGTTGCGTTTTGACTTAATCTATACCTTTTTTACATTTAATATCGTCTCTGTACCTTGATAACTTGAAATAGTAAGGGCAAATGACCTGCCGCTATGTTAGAGCTCACATACCGTACTGTACAGTAATATTGATGTATTGAAACCGAACCGTTACCGTGGCCAGAAAACCGTGATACAAACTGAACCGTGAGCTCACTGTACCGTTGCAGCCCTAATATATATATACACTATAAAAATTATGTTAGGTTGTTCCAGAATCTGTATGATTTTTTATATTTTGAGAAATGTATCAGAGGCATCATTCTTTAAAATATCTTCTTTTAAAATATCTAGATGTTTTATTGTCTTTAATGTTAGTGCGTGTTTCAAGAGTCACTCTAGAGGTTCCATTTCAGTAATGATGCTGCTTAGTCAGACAGCAGACAGGAAGGCTGCTCACTAAAAGCTAATGCTGGCTTAATTTATTGGGAGTACAGTGTGCCTACTATTTCCAAAAATGTGTGTGTGCATCTGGTATTTATCACGTTATGGGGACAATTGTCTCCACAAAGATAGGAATACCAGAAAATGTTGACATCGTGAGGACATTTTTTAGGTCCCCATGAGAAACAAGCTTATAAATCACACAGAATTAGGTTTTTGAAAATCTAAAAATGCCTGTAGTTTCCTGTAAGGGGTAGGTTTAGGTGTAGGGTCAGCGTAGGAAAATACCACATACAGTCTGTACAGTATAAAAACCATTACACCTATAGAGAGTCCCTCCATAAAACATGTAAACCCAACATGCTTGGCTATAGATAATTTTAAAAAAAAAATGGAATTGCATTTTTGTTTTTTATCAAAAATCTGCTGTTTAAATACTAAAAGGCTGAGATGGATTATTACTTGGCATATATTTGTAACAATCTGAGAGCAAAGCATGATACTCTAAACACTAAAACTTACACAAATACACACTCAAAAAGAACCTTAAACCCCTGAACCATGAGAACATTAGATTGAATAGAACTGTATGTGTGTGTACACACGTGTAATAAAGCAAATAGGAAAAAGCCAATATTGAGCCGTGTACTGAGCACATAACTGAGCAATTCATTCATGTACAGTATCTGTCAGTGGTACCCCTGCCCTGCACATTTCGTATGTATCCCTTATCAGATACACCCAATTCAGGTTCTACAGTCTCTACTATCGTGCTGATGAGTGGATCCAGGTGTGTTAGATAAGAGAACATAAAATGCAGGGAAGGGGTGCCTCCAGGAGAGGTTTAAAAATCACTGCTTTAGAGAACAGAATATTGTTTTTTTTTTTCGTTTTGTTTTTAACACAAGGGCCAGCGTCAGAAAGTAAAACCAAATATGTTACTATGTTTCTGAAACAGTCCAGTTGAGCAATGAAACCAATACGAATTTCCAACAATAATCACTTTTTTGGACAGTTTTCAATATTTTTGTACAGACATTATTTCTGTGTAGCTCCACAGTTTAGCCTGCCAAATAAAGTGTGATTTCAGCTTGGGCAAACATGATATTCAGCTTTATTGTGTGTGTGTGTGTGTGTGTGTGTGTGTTAAAACACAAAACCGATTCCACTTTCTTCTCACATTTGAATTATATCTTCAAACTACTGTTGTCAATCTACGGAAGTTCTAAGCGGTCATGTATTATAATTGTTTTTCCGTCTTGTTTTCTCGTTATCACGACTTAATTTTCTCGTGATCTCGACATAACAAAAGTTGTTTTCTCTTTATCACGACTTAATTTTCTCGTGATCTCGACATAACAAAAGTTGTTTTCTCTTTATCACGACTTAATTTTCTCGTGATTTCAACATAACAAAAGTTTTTTTCGCATTTACACGATTTGTTTATTCTGGTCTCAACTAAAAACTAATTTGAATTAAGTTTGATTTAACAGCAAATCGAAATGCGAACAGAAAGAAATCAATAGACTTATAAATATTAAAAATATGTTTTAAATAGTATATTTCTATAATTTCTATAAATTGGTGTTCTTATGCCGGACACGCAAAGAAAATTAGGTCGAAATAACAAAAAAACAACTCGTTATGTCGAGATAATGAGAAAATTAAGACGTGATCACGAGAATACAACTTTTATGTTGAGATCACAAGAAAATTAAGTTGTGATAACGAGAAAACAACTTTTGTTATGTCGAGATCACGAGAAAAATAAGACGTGATCACGAGAAAACAAGACAAAAATTATAATACATGACCGCTTAGAACTTCCGTATCAATCAGTTCAAACAAATGTTTTGTTGCAAAAAACTCTATGCAAATCTGGAATTATCATCTTTCATCAGATTATTCCTTACTATCTCCTGCATTCATATTAGCATTCTTTGAATGTCGGTTTTAATTTGACTCTAATTATGAATAAATTCCACTATAGATTGGAATGACTTCAGAGAATGGCTTTACTTTATTTGCTTTATTTATCATTATCAATCGTTTACACAAATGCCATTCTATAGCTGTTTCTCTGAGACAGAGAAACTAACAATTGTAATTTCTGAATATCGGGATACGTTTTATAATCAGACTGAAAAGGAATAAATCCATTCCAATTTCAAATAAGTGGACAATGTCAAATCAGTCAAATTGAAACGTTTTATGTAAATAATTGTATAGTGCTAATGTTTGATTTGAAATCCCTTTATTTGATGACAACACTTTTTTATTTCAACTGTTTTACAGATTCACCATTTGCCATAAGACAGAGGTGGTGAAGAACACTCTAAACCCTGTGTGGCAAGCCTTTAAAATCCCTGTCAGAGCCTTGTGCAATGGTGATTATGACAGGTATGGAGTGTTTTGTACTGGGATAGTTAGGTTTGTTTGAAATTTGTGTGTGTTTTAACCGGTTGTGGGAAACAGTATTGTGTTGCCATAAAGTACTATGAATTTGGTCTCTTTGCATTTGAACCATATTTAAACTGTGGTTAAGTGATATACTCACATTTCACACATCAATTAAATCTTAAATATTGAGGTTGCATGGTTTACCCGTAAATAGACCAATTGTTGTTGGGGTTTTTTTCAGCTGGCAGCTACCACCAGCATTTTTGATAATTTTCACATATTTTATTTTTTATTTGAATACCTGAACATGAGATATGCCAAAACAAAGAAGACATATAAAACATATAAAAAAAGTTTTATTCTAGATTTATACAGTCTTTTTTTATCAATCATACACCAGTGAAAACATGACTTTATTGATCAAAAAAAAAAAAGTCAACATAGAAAATAAATTCTATGAATGGTACTTATACTACTACCGGCATATTATGTCGTAGTTAATAGTTAGCAAGTGTTACCTATTCTAAAGTGTTCCCAAAATAATATTAAGAGACACGAGACAACATAGTAGAGAATCCCAACCGCTGCATGGTATCCCAGAAGCCTCTATCATGAGTAGCTCTAGCAAGACTCTTGCCGTGTGGCGATAAAGCGGGAAGCTTCCTCACGGTAGCGGCACTCACTGATGAGCATCGATCGGTACCATAACGCACTCTCCCACACAATGCCTAGGCTTTATCTCTGATTGAACATGTGGGGAAACGAAAAAGAGAGAGACAGACAGACGGCTAGGAAGAGCGCTGGGTGCCCGGTGGAGTCTGGGAAGCCTGATAAGCCAGCGCACACGCTCTAATAAAGAAGCACAGAGTGTCGCACTGATGATAACACTGAGAATGGGTGCTAAGGGATGCTGTGGGGATTGGGTTGTTGTTAGCATGTGTTGCGTTAAAGCTCTACGTAATTGACAGAGCTGTTCTATTTGAACTGTGTAAACTCACCACTCGCCTGTCGCACTCGCACGGACAGCAGGAGTTGTAATTATTTTCTGTCAAGACACACTAATCCGGGCCTCTAACCCTAGTATGAGAAATCTTTTTCATTTGCCTTCATCAAAAGAAAGCGCCATGGAAAGAAGAGTAAACTGATTTTGGAAGGTAGTTCTGACTTCTCATGTTCTAAAGAATACACGCAAACATTAGAATGCCATATCACATGCCAAGTTAACCATAAATAGCCTCCACATACAGCACGATTTGGGTCATATTGTAATTATCTAAGCGACTAATTATTATTATTATTGTTATAATTACAAAACTAATAAGTATTATTATAACTTATTATTATAGTTATAACTATAACTATAAGGTGAACTGCATTTTGGGAAAGTTTCGACTTTCCACTTAAGCATCTAAAGGAGCTCTGTGATTTTGTTATATAGCCCTTGACACCTGGTGTTCTTTCTTTGTTCTTCAAGGTTTGAAAAAATAACAAAAAGGTTCATTAGTGCAGCATTTTAGGTATTTTTCTGTCATCGACAATAAAGCCGTACACTTATTCTTTTTTGGTGTGCTGATTATTACCATGGAAACAAATAATAAGTCCAATGACATGAACAGCTCTGTAGTATCTCAGCGTTGTCATCTCATGAATGTGGTAATACCAACATGACATGAACACAGCTTTAGGCTGATAAACTATATTACTTTAGAACAGGTCATTAAAAATCATTTCTAATGCATGTGTCAGTATTACTGTTGTTCAGCGCATGAAAAGTTTGCGCTGTAGAATTAGTTACACTGTAGGTAAATGATACATAATAATAAAAAAACACATCATAATTAAATACATTAAATCGCATGGCTTGTTAAGGAGAGGTCTAATGTTACTGTTTATTATTGATCGGAGTTACAATTGAATTTGGCAGACACATAGAGAATCCCATTCTCCATTCTCAACATACAAGGTGTGTCTGGAGCCGTATTCAAATAAACTTTGAAAGAAATTCACACAGAGGCATAATTTACATTTGTGCTTGTGTGTCTCTCTCTCTAACAGAACGATCAAGGTTGAAGTGTATGACTGGGATCGGGATGGCAGGTAATGGACTCTAAACAGTCACATGAAGCTTAACATAGATATTTTACACATCCATTAAAGACATTAATTACCCAATGATTACTCACCCCCAAGCCATCCTAGGTATATAACTTTCTTCTTTCAGATGAACACAGTTGTAAAATAATGGCCATTATCCACCAGCATTACCAAGCTTTTTTTTTTAAACAGACTGTGGAGACATTGGATAGGCTTTGGGGGTAAATAAATTATGGGGCATTTGATTTTTTTTTTTTTTTTTTGGTGAATTATTCATTTAATTTGTAATGTAATGTTACAGAGAGCACACACTTTTGTATTAAATCTCTATTCATAAGGCAACATCAGTCTTTTTCTTTGTCAGTATTGAATACACACATGCAGAATATCAATTCCTCTAAGACACTTAAGGGGCATGTGATGGTTAAAAAAAATAAAATCACAAATTTATAATATGAGGTGGGAGGTACATTTAAATGCTTTTTGGTTGAATGTGTTATAATGTGTTGTAAGCAAATTGGAACTCAAATAAAGCCTGATTATATTAATTTGCATAAATGCGCATAGTGATTTGAAGGGATTTAGATGGTGCTTTGATCTATGATAATTGATTGCTTTTTTATAGCTGTCTAAACGACGGAGTACTGTTGAAATATCAGAACAACATTTATGAGAACTTATTTTGAAACTAATGTAATGTTATCCTGACAAGTCTGTGTATATGTGTTTTAACAGTCATGACTTCATTGGAGAATTTAGCACAAGCTACAGAGAACTGTCAAGAGGCCAGTCACAATTTAATGTGTATGAGGTAATCTTGTTTTATTATTCTGCACATTAACATGGTACTTTTTCAGAAAAAGTGTTCACAGCATAGCAGACATACTGTAGCTTACAGTCTCGATTACTTCATGTAGGATGCATGTTTTGCCTTGATGAGTTTAAAATATTGTAAAATATTGAAGTTTAAAATATTGTTATTCAGACCGGACCATGTCGTAAATCAATTATTTCATAGACACACAGCATATACCTCTAAATCAGTCAGAAATTATGATTTAGGATAAATAAATTAATGAAATGAATCATTTTTTTTGTCCTAAGGTTTATTATTTATAAAGAGTTGCAAAAATAAAGTCTCAGAAAATCTAGAAACTCTAACTAAATAACAGATTTTGATGAAGGGTGATCTAAAAACGGAAAACCTTGCGTTTTCTCAATTAGAGCGATTAATTTCACACTTTCATTTAAGAGGAAAGCTTAATAACATAAGGACTTAGAGTCACAGATCTAAAAAGATGTTGGCAGATGATCCCATCCCCCAGGCTTTGCATTTGTTCATAACTCATTCTGCATTAGTAAGTGGGAGGAACAGAGATCTTATTTTATATTTTTATATATATGGCACCATATGTGAAAAATCATCACTGTAATAACAACAGCCTAATGTTGTTTTTGAGTGTTATAAATCTAAAACATATTTCTCTAGTTCTCTCTCTCTCTTTTTCTCCTTTAATTTTTGTTTGCTCGCATGCACAAATACACACATGGAGGGCACATTTATATATAAGTAAGGACTGGAATAAAGCAATGGATTTAACAATTCTGGTTCCAATGTCATGTAATGGTTCTACTAATAAGATAAGATAACACGTTTGTTTCACTGCTAAGGTGGTGTAGTGGTTTGGAAGAGTGCAACTTAAAAATAAAACAAAGGAATCAGTTCGATTTAATTTATTAATTCAAAACTAAAAAAAGTAGCTGGATGAATTTATTATTATTATTTTTATTTAACTGCGTTGCTGGAAAGTGTCAAGCCATTTCTTTAATTTTTGCTTAATTCTTATAAAATGTCTAGCAGTTGTTTATATTAAAAGAGGCTATAAGGAAATACAATGATATTTATAGGCAAGACATTTCTACACAGCCTAATTTAATATCAGAGTGTAATTTGTCACACAGTGCATAAATCTCTATTATGGTGCATTTATTCAGTCGCATTCAAATTCCATTATCTCATAAATGATTATAATTCTTCATTTTCTCTGTGCAGGTCATAAACCCCAAGAAGAAAGGCAAGAAGAAAAAATATCTAAACTCTGGAACTGTAAGCATGCATTTTTCATGCTACATTTTTGCTAGTGGATGTTTTTATTTATTTGATTTAGTTTGCTGTTGGAGAGGAACTAAATGAAACGTCGCTACTTAGGGTCGGCAATAGAACCAAAATATTGTGTATAATTGTAAATATTGTTTATTTGCAGTGACGTCAAATGATTAATCGCATCCAAAATAAACATGTTTTGTTTACATTATACTGTATATATTTGGGCTGTGCATATTTATTATGTAAATAAATACATATGGTATATATTTAAAAAAATATTTACATGTATATAATTTTTTTTTTTTTTTTATATTTTTTATGATATATAAATATTTTTAATGCATAACCAAAGCATGTGTTTCTTAAATATATATACATGTATAAGCTGGCGTTACTTTTGAAAACAGCTTATGGAGATTTACCGCTGATCAAAGAACCGGCTTTACTGACAAGATGCGCATAATATATCATTCAATATATATTGCCCAGTCCTAAATGTATGTGTTTATATATATATGCACATATATAAAAATATGCAGTGTACACACATATATTATTTAAACAAAAAACGTTTATTTTGGATGCAATTAATCAGATTTAATCGTTTATTGTACGAGCACTACTTATTGTTACAGCACTAGTTTATTGTAGTAGTAATATAGCCTAATACAATTGTATTATTATTGAAGACAATTAACAGTCAGTAAATGTCCATTCACAGCAAGAAGCATAACTGTAAAGATAATGATAAATATATAGTTCTGAAAATCGTTCTCAATATTAAAGAATAGCACACCACAGCTATAACAATAATGGCACAGATAAACGTTATCGTTGGAATCAATTTCAGAATAATTTTTTCCAGTTGATAAATGCTAAAAATATTGACAGCCAATCAGAATCCATCCTGCTATAAGGAGCTCGAGAATTTAAAGCGGCAGATGGTTTTAAATTACACTGCTGTACACACAACATTTTTTGACTTCTATGTTGACAAATTTGTATGGTCTTCATTCCATTTTAGTCCAGGTCATAATTTTGTACAAAGTCTACTAGGATGGTTGCAATGCTGAAAGTAAAATGTAAATCTTATTTTTTCTCCTGAAAGAATGTGCATTGAGCTGATAATAACAGCTAGTTATAGCTACTGTTGACTTGTTAGAATTAGAACTAAATTTATAGGATAATACAACTCAATTACTTATTGTTGCAGTGGTAGAATACATTTAGTATAAGTACTGTACTTTGAATTTTGGCTAGCTTGTAGCTTGACAAGCTACATCTTCAAAGAAGCTCTTTTTCCTTTTCCTGTCATGTACGCCTGGGGCAGTGTTTCCTTACTTGGTAACACTTTAGAATAGTGCGCCAGAATAACGCATTAGTTAAGCATTAATATAAGGTAATAATTAAGGCTAAACTGCCACTAATTTAGTTCTAATAAAGGAAAATTTGATTCCCTATTCTAAATTAATTTCCAGAAATCACTAAAGAATAGCACAAGAATATAGAAGTAGTTGTTTATAATCGATAAAATGTGGTTACTGTACATTCAGTTAATTATTAATTACTAGCTTATTTTTGTTCATAGCATAAATGTTTGTTTTTAAAATGACTAATGAATTGTAAATAATGGCTAATATGCCCTTAATATATGTTCAGATAATCATTAGTTATATGCATGTTCATGCTTACCTGATGCAGAATTGTGAACTAGTTAATCATTACTAGTTTATTTATGTTTAACTAATGCATAATTCGGGCCCTTAAAATGTTGAGTTAATAATTAATTACTAGTGTGTTTTTGCTCAATTACTGCTTAATTGTGAACAAATTAACCATTAATTAATGCTTAACTAATGCATTATTCTGGACCCTTAAAATAAAGTGTTACTTTATTTACCCTTACTTAATCAGTTTTACTTACAGTAGATGATTCCATGAATGGTTGATATAATGACATGATCCTCATGGGATTTTCTGACATTATATTTCCAGGTGACACTGCTATCATTTCTGGTTGATACTGAAGTCACCTTCCTGGACTACATCAAAGGGGGGTAAGTGTTCACTTATCTTTCTTTACAGTCAGCTTCTAAGGTGAGAACGCCAACAGACAAGGCATGCCTGTTGAAAGCAAATTGCATTTAAATTCTCACATTACCAGTAGTGGCAACACAGCTGTATTTGGCTGTGGTCCCAAACCACCCCAACCCCTGGCTTTGTTCTCAACAGCAGGTCTCGACAGGTTCTTGACGTCCGTTTTGAGTGCTCGTGGGTAATTATGCTGGCAGTACAGATGACTGACTACATACGACCAAGTCGGACACCATGAGTGATAAAGTCCATTCATGGCAGATGATAGATGAGGCTGGGATGCTCAGCACAGGTGTTTGCTATGTGTGTGCAGGAAAATGCGAGGGGTAGGCAGTGTGCATCCATGCATGGCAGATTGCACACCCACGTTGAGCGATGTTTTTCATTATAGTGGCAAGAGGGAGGCTGCGGTCACCTCTGCTCTGACACCACACCGCCAGACTTCTATTTTAATGGCTACTCCTTCTTTTAGTCTGAGATGTTTTGGTGAAAGGTCAGTGAGCTCGAGCTGAATTTGTCCACTCCTAGAGGGTATGGTCTGCATGTGTCTCTCACACTTCCTGTAACAGTACTGGAATGTCCAGCTTATCATTTATTGATATGATCCAATTAGAAAGTTGAAATCATAGAATGAATAACCCAGTAGCTAATAGATAATGATGGTTGAATGGGATTGTTTATCCAACAATGCAAACTGTGTCGTTGTTTACTCACCCCCATGCCTTTTCAATACTGTAAACTGGTACACTGTTGGTTCACCCATATGTAGCAATCAAATACAATGCACTTTTTTAGATTCAGGATTGGATATGGATATAATCCGTATGTAATAGGATTTCAATGATGAGTTAATTTATGTATAAGAAAAGAAAGACCTTTTGATTGGAAGGGAATATCTGGTACCTGGTCTTATGATGAAAACGTACATCTGGGAACATTTTTTGCAAGACGCGAAATACATGCCATCATGATTTCACATTTTGTGACATATTCTATGTGAAATTATTTTTTTAAATTATAATGCAAATCACTGACTTTTGGCAACGGCTGTATGCACGTTTGTGAGATAGTCTAGTTCCGGCTTCTTGGCTGACCTCTGACTCCAACGTATGACGATGCATTCATTCTTATGGTGAAATCCTCTTTGTTTTTTACTTTTTCATTTGTTGCTGCCATTTAGTATTGCTCTATACTTGCTCTAGCTTACGCTACAAATGTGGCTTACATCATATGTCAAGCCTCAACTCAACTCTCTCAATCTCTCACAAACATGAATACGGCTGTTGCCAAAAATCAATGAATTTAGTTATAATTGTAAAAATATCTATATTTTTTTGTTACAAAAACCAATCGAGCTGCATCAGAAGAAATGTTTTAACCCCCTGGAGTCATATAGGTTAGTTTTAAAACATAATTTAATAAATCAAAATAATGGCCACTATCCACCACCATCATCAAGAGTCAGGACACATTTTTAAAAAGACTCATACTGTGTTCGTCTGAAAGAAGAAAGTCGTATACACCTAGGATAGCTCGGGGGTAATTTTCCTTTTTGGCTGAACTATTGCTTAAACCGCGTCCAGTAAATAGAATGATGTGCACATGCAAATGCACATACAGTAAGTGCACTGTTTTTTGTGTTATTTTTCAGGAGACATCTCCAAAGCAATGTTTCTTGGCAGTAATGGCAGCTGTTTTTCCGTGCATGTGATTGTGTGAATGGTTAAAGTGGAAAGTTGTGTAGGGCTGCAAATGGATTTTGTCGAGAACTCTCTTGCGTTACGTAATGGCAGCCACATTTTCAGTTTCCCTATTTATGCACATTTTTCCTCTGTCGTGATAAAAGCTTCTCTGCACCTGTTGGCTGTTGCAGTATGAAACACTGTTAGTGTAATTCTGCATGACAGTGTTTGTGCTGTAGCCCACAGCAAAATACTCCAACTAACTGTGAGCACGCTTTACGGTTTGGAGCAAAAGTTGGTAGATACTTGCGCAAGATTTAAAGATAGTTAGAGAAGATGTATATTATGTATATAGCGTTATTTCAGTAACTCTCTTTTTTTTGATTTACTAAATTCTTTACTGTGATAAACAGCTAGTGTTTGTCTCCTTATCTTTTCACTCTTTTCTCCTCCTATCTCTATCATCACCATCTCTGTCATCTGTCTTTTTGTGGCGTCCCTGAGCAGTGATTGACACTAGTGTGGAGTGCACCTCATTAGCTGCAGGAGATGAAGAGCACAGCGCTCTAGAGAGACAGCCATTGTGATGAAGAACAATCCAATCAGTTAATTGGTATTAGGGAGCCCTCAAGGAGAAGAACTCCACAAGCATCTGCAGTCGCAAATTACAGCTCTGTGTGTAGAGTTATCTCAAAGGACAGCTGTTGTCAGCCATGTTTGTGTGTTTGGCAGAGGATTTTGCACCCTGGATTGAGCCACACTAACAGCTGTCTTTATACATCACAGGGAGAAGATCCAGAGTTTCATGATTCGTTAACAATGTTATGCTGTTGCACGTTAACTCTGCCCTTATTTACTTTAATCTGTTGTGAATTATTGGGATTTCAGCTGGCAGAATGGATTTAGTGTTACTGTCATCAGTGTTCCGTCTGTTAGCTTAACAGCTAATTAGCTCTCACTTGCAACAAAATAAGACTAACCTAACCAGAATGTATGCTGTGAACAAAAAACAAAAAAGAGAATAGCAGTCTGTTTTGCTTCCATATTTGTGAGCAAAACAGGATAATGAATCAGGGAAAAGAAATCTAAGGTCTGACGTTTATCCATTTGGAATTAATTGGATTATGAAAAGTGAGCGTTCTGTGTGATAATGGAGCCAAATGTAAGTTTGCTAAAGTAATTGTCTAAGCAGCTATTTTGTTATTGGCTATTATCCAAGAAACAAGTCCTGAAGTGCCATCAGTTGAAGAAATTAATATATAATTATATAATATATATATTATATAATTTGGCAAAGGTAGCATAAACATTTATTTTAATGTAGAGATTTTACTGTTCAAAATAAGACCAGAATTGTTTATTAAGAAACTAGAGTCAATTTGTTTCATGTTGACTTTAAATGTTCAGTGTACAGTTATTAATTGGGTTAAAACATTTAAAAAACATCTGAATTTTCCCATTTAAGTAGTATATTAAATAGGAAGTCAGCCCAACCTGCTAGTGAGAGACACTGTACAACAATTTTACACTGTACACTTTGGCATTGCAATATGGGGTTAAAACCACAAATCCCCAAATGGGGCATCATAACCCCACTTCTAAATTAAAAATGTGAAATGTACCTTTATATGATATAAATATGATATCCCAGGGTTAAGCACAGTGTGATAAGCCTTATAGAAGTCTTAAAGGTTTAGTTGCAAAAGAGAGAGTAAAATGTCAATTTTGCAGATGCAGATAATTGGACTTGCATATTTGGCTGTGGATTTTATATTGCAGTAAAGAAATGCAGTATTGACTAAATTGCTTCATCCCCTGAAGTCCCTTGTCTCCATATGGACAGTGTCCCCCCACCGCCACTCAACAACATCTGTCGTCTCCCATGTTCATGTCACAAGACATTTCTCCAGCCACCGGCTCATGCATACAGAGCACCTCATCAGCTTTCCAGAGACCTTGGGAAAAGAACAAAAACTCAACTTTTATTAATCATTCTATCACACCAATGGAAAGCTGTCCCAACGTGATGGCTTTTGTCGACTTTAATCCATCTCTGTCAGGACTCAACAATAAGAATGTTATTTTTTCCTGGCATGGTCAGGCTAGTAATTCATAATTCATATCTTTGACAATGTTTTCTCGCCCTACCACAAAAGAAAAAAAAAATGATGGGATGTGACAGAAAATAGTTTTTGTGTAAAACTGTACTGTATTGTAAAAATGAGCAATGATTGCATGATTTAATGTGTATATCATGGATACATTTTAAATATGCACTATATGAAGTGGCTGATTTCCACTTTATTTCATTTCCTTTTACACCAATACTGTTCTGCTTTACCCACATAGAAGCAGGTGTCTTTGGGATTTAGGTAAATAGTGAAATATCTGATTCTTGTGGGTATTCTCTGAACATCTGAGTCCCATCTGTGGCAGAGGCACCCCTCATCTTCCAACTCTCATTTTCTCAGACGTTGAGTTTCTCACCTGCATTCACAGATACCGCCCCGGTTACAAACACTTAGATTGTACCACAATAGGTTGCTGCTGCCACAAATCTCTTAGTTATGAAACTGTCATGCCCTATTTGACCTAATTCATGTAGTGCATGGCTGTGATCTTTTCCCCTTTAACCTTCCGATTTTTGTTTTTTATGTTTTATGTTTCTTTGGACTTTTGATTCTGCTATGAACTCTGCTATAGTCAGGTACCACTCACATAGCTACAGATTGTTTTTCAGCTTGCTTCGGGAAACAAATTGGGACATGAAATCCCAGGGGGTTACAGCAGAATGAAAAATGAGGTTCTGTGTGAGTAAGCCTGGTGTCTATTTGAGAAAAACAGAAACATTTGCAGAACTGTTTTGCCGGGTTTTTTTGGTAGGTTTTGATGTTTGAATTTAAAGCACTCTGTTGAGAAACTTTGGGGCACAATCCTTAGTCAGGAGTGCCAAAAGAATGTGTTATACAGCAATTAAGACTGTTAATTTTTTAACTGTTTAACTAGTAATGAATATATATCAATCAAACATTAAAAGCCTGTCATGCAGGCTTCATTTAATTCGCCCTTCTCATCAAGGGCTGTTCAATCCTGCTCAGTGAGAACTATCATTATTCAGAACACTGTTTCTGAACACCTGTCTGTCATTTTTTAAAGAATCCCAAAATCTTCAGGTGTGTTTGATTAGAGTTTAATCTAAACTCTGCAGGAATATAGACCTAGATCAAAATCAGGAAAGCTGGTGTCCCACAGGGCTCAGTGTTAGGGCCCTTACTTTTCTGTTGCTAAATTAAATCTCTCCGCACTTAGCACCCAGTAGCACCCAGTGTGTTTTCTTCTTGCTGCTTTGCTCATCACATGCAGGTGTACATTTCATCACACTTTTTTTTTATCTCTGTCTGGTTTTTCAGAGACCATTCTACCCTCTCTGACATATAGACTTTGAGGATTACTCATCACCTCATTCTCTAAAAAATGGCTTCTTGTACTTTCAGTCACAATGTATCACCCACAGGTGTGTTAAACCACAGAAATCACCCTAGAAGACCATTTGTGGACAACATTGCAGCAACTGTCTGTTAAAATGATTCACCATAACATAAGTAAAATCAGGCCCTTCCTGGACCCTATTTCCACTAGCTACTAGTCATTTCACTGTCAGATGTCCCCTCAAGTGAACCAAGAACGTAGCTGTTCAGTTGTGTGAAACCTCTGGAAATACTGTCATGTTCACCTCTGCTCAAGTGCCCTCACTAGCTGTCAGTTCCTGCCAAAATCAATCAAAATTCTGGCCTGCAATGGTACCATCTTTTGTCAAGCTGTACATATTTGTCCAGTGTTTGTTTGTCCTACAGAATTCAACTTTTGTCAACCGTTTCTTGTATATGATATTGGTTGACCTGCCTTACAGAAAAATCCGTTATTTAGAAGCTGTGCATCCTAGACTTTGATAATGTCTGTGAAATGATGGCATGATCCATGAAATAATATAACATTTGTGGTGGGGGTTTCCCATTCATTTGAGTTGGTCTCCTAAAAAGATGAAACTATTTACTGTACCTGCATATGGTAGTGATGCTTTCACTCTCGATTCATAAGACATTAATCATATCATGGCCATTAATAACCATTTGGATATGTACTAGTTTAGGGAGGCTTTATTGGAGACATGAACATTCTTTTTTGAAGATGAAGTGCAGAATAAATGAATGAATGCATGAATTTAGCCAACCAAAATCCCATGAATATGATTTTTTCTTTATACAACAATTAATAATATGCCTCTATGACACACTTTGTGGTATCACAAACATGTTTTCTGAGAGCTGTAAGCATTATAATAACAGATGGTATGACTGGCTCAGTCTCAATTGAATGAGTAATGGTAGGATATCTTTACTCAGCTATCTCCATGCTCCTTCTCATCTGTGAAATCACCAGGGTATCACTTTCCAATGTCTACATTAGCAGCTACCTTTTAAGGCAGCATCATAACCAGTTATGCATGAGTGAATGATCTGATAGCTGATTGTGCCTATTATTGTTTTACTATTGTATTTAGCATTGTTTTAAACCTCATTATTTTGAGTTATAGTGCAGTTATATATATTTGCAGTTATAGTGTTACCTATCATTGTTTTAGATGAATGGGAAAAATTAATAGTGAAAAAATCTTCATAATATCTTATTTGTGTGAACTATATTGTTATATTATAAAGACCAGTCACTGAAGACATACAACTGACACTCCTCATGCAAAGTACCAGTTGATTCAAATTGGAATTTGATGTTAGCATGGTATTATTCTAACAATGTACCCAAAATCTAATCTAACTCAAGGGCTATTTGGTGTTTCTTCAGCTATGAGAATTTAGACTAGTTCTAGTCTGGGTGCTTGATGTTTACATGACCATTTCTTGTTGCGGCTAATGTAATAAAAAAATATATAGTTTTTGCTTAGTTTTAAACATGCTGGAATGCTTCATTATCAGGAAATCAGACCATACATATTCATGCACACACATTATAAGAGTGTATTTCTGGTTTGGGGACGCGTGTGTGTGACTGCAGCTGTAAGCTCGGTAATGAGAGTAGTCTAATGAGAGGAGACAGATCTGTACTTACGGCATTAGTTAGCTTGGCTCAATGTCCCAGCAAACGCACAACCATCCCATTTCAATGTATCCTGCTTATCTATTCTCACGGTGCAACGTTAAAAGAGCAAATATTAGAAAAACACACATACATAAATAACAACCATTCATTAAAGATGCCTTGAAAGCACCATACAATGTTTTACATTCGTGTGCACTAACTTGCCATCTACAGCTTACTTAGGCAGTAAGGTAGCTTCCTAAATTATATGGAACCTTAAAAGGGAGTGATTTGGTACACCAAAAACGTTCTAAATTGCATGCCAAGGGCTCATTGTGTGTGGTTCAGTATCATATTAGTGTAATGTTAGCATGTTGCTAAGCTAACAACACAATAAGCACAAACATACGTGCATTTTTACGTTTTAATGGTAGCTTTTACACTGTATGTTGTTCAATTGTTTCTCAATTTATCCATTTCCTCATATTCTCCTAAAAAGTCTTTTTTTTATCATTCAGTTTTTAATAATGTGCTTTTATTGCACCAGGAGCATCTTAATGTTCACAGGATTGAAATATGACTGGAATAACCATTACCTTTTTCTGTCTCTTTGTTGTGCAGGACTCAGATTAATTTCACAGTGGCGATTGATTTCACAGCTTCTAATGGTGAGTGCCGTCTCTATCAGAAGGCTGATGGAATTATTGAAATGTATGCAGATGAGGCATGAAAAAGGGATAGTAATAGCCATCCTCTATCATAATCAGTGAGGTTTAATGCGATAAAGGGCTCTGATCTGTGTGATTATACCGAGATGCCTGCCTTTAACATTCATTTGCAGATTCAAAGGGAATACCACAAAACCAACTCAATTACAGGGCCACCCTGGCAAATCTATTTTTATACATCACTAGCTTTCATAATTTTTTTTCTGGATCCATAATATCATCCTCTCAGAGTACACAAAGAGTAAAGACAGGGAAACTTACAGTTTTATATTTATATACCTCTATATACTTCCATATTCTAGATACCTAAACACAACTACTACTAATATTAATAAGCACTAAACTAGGCTATTGAAACCATGATTTTGAATATGTCTGACTGATTGTAAATATTTGTGAACATTGTTACTGTTAGTAGTCTCTTTAGTTACACTGTTAGAATATATTATGGATTGAACAAGACCATATTTAATGTGTCGCATAATGCTATTGTGAGTTATAATGCATTATACCATTCAGTAGTGTAGCCATAAATGTACAGCTTCTACTTTAAACATGGTTGACAATTAAATAAGTATACTTTTCCTGTCAAATGGTTAAGTTGCACTAAAAGTACACATTTTCTTTTATATATGGTTCCCAGGCAACCCAGCCCAACCCACTTCCCTCCATTACATGAATCCCTATCAGCTCAACACCTACGCTATGGCACTCAAAGCCGTGGGGGAGATCATACAGGACTATGACAGCGACAAGATGTTCCCTGCACTTGGTTTTGGAGCCAAACTGCCTCCTGATGGGAGAATATCTCATGAGTTTGCTCTGGTAAACAGTTCTTAAAACACCTGTCCTGATAGACACAGGATATCCAGTTTGTGTGGTGCCTGGTGTTTTAAAGAGAGTAAACTGGATGCTTTCGTGTTTAAAAATGTACAAATTTTTACTTTGTAAATTAAGAAATTGGAAAAAAATATCTGTAGACATACCTTGAAAGAAGAACCTAGAGAGCAGAATATTATAGAGACTAGGGGGTGGGTATTTTGACTTGGGCTAAATAACCACTTAGCAACCACCCTTGCAACTGCAATGTAATGCATGAAAAATCAGAATACCTTAGCAAATACCTAACATCAGATACCACCCTTGCATCCACCCAGAACATTTGCATAGCAGCAAAGAAAAAAAACATAACACCTAATAACAACCATATAGCAATGTCCTGGAAACCACCCAAAACATCCCACCAACCAAGTAGCAACGCACTGAAAAAACACTTCATAGCAACCACATACCACCCTTGCAACCCTAAACATGGAACTTATATCTTATTTAAAGAATGTAAACATCTATTTATGTCTCTAAAATGTGATCTTTTCATTGTAAATTATTACATCTCCACCATATGTTAAACCATGAGACCCTGTCTGTTTGATTAGTTGATTTCACATTAATTTCTGTGTTCCTATAGAATGGAAACCCTCAGAATCCTTATTGCAATGGCATTGATGGAGTCATGGAGGCCTATTACCAGAGTCTAAAGTCTGTTCAGCTCTATGGTCCTACCAACTTCTCACCTGTCATTAACCATGTAGCCAGGTACGTTTAAAAAACACAATGTGCATACACACACACATCTGCATGTATCTTTTGTAAGTATGCACTCCATTCATGTATTACTGTTGTGGAAACAAACTTCATTACTTATAGTCATCTTGAAATCAAAATTTGGCAATTATTAATTTTTATTGAATGCTAGCCTGGGCCCGCCCATTCTTCCTTTGACGCTACATTCACTTCGCGAGCAAAGTTAGTCTGGCAAAGCTGCAGTTTTACACTGAGGCACGAGTGAGGCGGATGTAACGCGATGACGCATCAGTTCTGAACCTGAAATCATACCGGCTTTCAAACATGGTGTGTACCGAGCAGCAACAATCTTTCGACTCTGCTTGTTTTTAGAAATTTCTGTGACAGGTTTTCTTTGAAAATGAAGCAGAAGTAATTAATGTAAATAAAGACTTTCAGGTTCCATCACTACGTATATGTATCAGAATCAGCGGATTGGTTGTAGATTCATCCATCCAGTAGTATGATGTATCTGATGGACGCAGGTTAAGCCCACCTCCCAGAAGGCGGGTAGTAAGGTAGCTTTGCCAGAGTAAGCTCCTATGAGCTTAATAGTCTCAGAAGCCAGGCTTATGGAATGCTGCAGTGTTTACAAACTTGCTTAGCTATATTTCTAAGAGACCATTTTAAATAGCGATGGTAAGAAAGCAACGCTTTAAGACCGCAATCTGACATATTTCATAACACAATGATGCACAAAATCAGGATTGCATAGACCAGATAATTGAGCGTATACACTAAATAAATGTTTACAATTGCACAGCATCGCAGGCTTTTTTGTAGTCCAGTAGTTTAGATAATTCAAGTAATCAAAATGCATGGATTGTGTATCTTTTCTTATTACTTTACTCTCTGAAATATTTGGTAAAACTTTAGTACATAGACCAATTTTAACTAGTAGTTGCTTATTAGCCTATTAATAACATATGGTTTATTAGTACCTATAAATCATTTATTCTACATGAACATATTCTACATCCAACTATAACCATCAAATGAGTAGTTTACCGAGGTAAAAGTTGGAGTTTGTTAATGGAATTGGACCTTATAAAGTTTGACCAAATAGTTCATGCTGATTGGTCAAACACAGATTTATTTTTGCATATTGACCATGACACTAAATATATTGGTTCTACCTTTTTTATGGACTTTCATGACCATATACAGTCATCTATCTTTTCATGTCAGTGGAACTTTATATGCTAATTTGATCCATTTGTAACACAAAGAAGTGACTACTGACTGTAATATAAATTCATTTTATTATAAATAAACATTCAACTTTAAAATAAAAACATGTTTTATGTTGAATGCTCATTCCATTGCTGAAATGAACCAAGATGACAACAGAGTTATATTATTCAGCAAACAAAGTTGGTTTTGCACATTTTTAGAGGTTGTCAACAGGTAATCATTCTTAAGCTGTGCTTTATCACCCAGGTGCTACATCCAAACAAAGCATGTGACAGTTAAACAAAGATAATCAAATCCAAAATGGCCTCCGAGGTGCAATGATATGACCTTTAAATCACTTTAAATGAGCCTTGCTAGACTTGCAGAGGTGAGACTGTGAGATTTGATCATAAGCTGCTCCAAATAAGATCATCTCGGGTATGTGTCATCCATCAAATCATGTGAGAATAAAACATTAAATGGCTAACAAACGTGACACAATGGCCTGAAAATGATATGCCTGTAATACCTAAACAGAACTACCCCATAGGCATTACCATGAAAAGTAGGCCTAGCGAACCAAGAAACAATGACAAGAAGACATGTCTTTCTATAATCTGTCCTCACATGCTGCACACACAAAAGTGTTTAGCGTAGTCAGCTTTTTTGACTCAAATGGCACGCAAGTCAAAACAAGAGTAGACAAATTTCCAATTGTTTGAGAATTGGAAAATTACTACTAACTCTGAGGTCCTCTGAGAAATCGAATCCATCAAGAAAGGATGTCTGGGATTGTTGTTTTTTTTCCCACAACACTTTTCTTCATTTATTTTGACCTTTGCCGTATACAGTGACTATATTTTCTTGGGACATTTTTATTCTCTGACTGCCAACTTTCATCATGGATACAGACTTTTCTAAAATATGAAATCAATATTAGTAAGATTACGATCCCGGAAATTAATAGCAGAGTTAGGTAAGAATCTAGTTTTCATTACCTAGATTGAAACATTTGTAAGACTTTATTTTGGCTTGACAAAATCTCACATGTAAAATAATTTGAAGGTCAGAACAAACAGACAATAAAAATAATATACCTATACATACCTATATACCTATACAAATTTAGAGCTGTTTAGAAACTATTAATGTTGTGGTAACACTTTAGAATAGGGAACACTTATTCACTATTAACTACAACTTTTCCCTCAATTCCAGATGTTTTGCTTATTAATAGTTAGGTAGTTGTTTAGGTACTGGGTAGGATCAGGGATATAGAATAAGGTTATGTAAAATTAAGCAGTAATATGTGCTTAATTTCTACTAATAAATGGCTGATATTCTAATAATATGCATACTAATGAGCAACTAGTTAAGAGACTTCAAAATATAGTGTAACCAATGTTGTTAATAGACTCTTAGTGTTCTGGAAATTGATATTCTCTTCATCTTTTTGCTTCAGTAAATACAGTACAATACAATATTTAGGTGTTGGGTAGAATTATGTATGTATAATATGGTAATGAAGAATATGTTTTTATAAGTACTAATAAACAGACAATATTTTAATAATAGTTAGTTAGAATTAGTCCCCACACTGAAGTGTCACCAAATTTAATTTAATTTGTTTACTGGCAAATGCAATTAAAAGCCTCTCAAACAAACTAAAGTCACAATAATTGCAAAAACTAATAGTAATAATAATAATAATAATTACTTGCTTATAATTACTACTGTCACAAAATGCTCTTTGAAGTTACGTTGCGATCTTGTTGCTCAGCTGGAACACACAGGCACGAAGACAGAAGAATCCTTAGAAGCATGAACATTTATTATAAAACATGAGTACATGGGAAGCTGACGAAACGGAGATCAATGCAGACGATCACAAGACCAACATGTAACGTTATCATTCGACAAAACACAAGACAAAGGGCATGGTTTAAATACAACATACAATCAGAGACAATGGGAAACACCTGGACACACACGGCTGGCAGGGAGTGAGCACTAATGAGCGGGGTGGAGTCACAAACAAGGGACAACATGAGGATACAAAAGGTAAACACAAGCACATGGACAGCAAACATACACAGAACACACCTATGGCGTGACATAGCCCTTCCCCTAGGTGTGGCTTCTAGGTGCACAAGCGGCAACACCAGTCTTTAAGGAGAGCGGTGGTGATGCCCTCCAGGGCGGAGCGGACAGTGGAGATGCCCACAGGCCTGATCAGACAGCCGAAACGCCCTACAAGGCGGTGCAGACGATTGAGATGCCCTCCGGGGCAGAACAGACAGTGCGAACACCCCCCAGAGTGGTGCAGAGGATTGAGATGCCCTCCGGGGCCGACCAGACAGCCGAGATGCTCTCCTGAGCCGACCTGACAATTCGTACGTCCTCCATGGTGGAGCTGATGGTGGAGAAGCCCACCGGGGGTTACCGGGGATGCTCTCCGAGGCAAACCAGATGGCTGAAGCACCCTCCAGGGCGGGGCAGTCGGCGTGAATGCCCTCTGTGACGTTGCAGTCATCTTCCAGGGCGGAGCGGGCGGCGAAAAGACCCACCTGGACTCACCAGTCAATGACAGTGCCCTCCTGGGCCGAGCAGTCACTGATAAGGCCCTCCTGGGCTGAACAGTCCATAATAATGCCCTCCTGGGCTGAAAAGTCCTTAATAGCGCCCTCCTGGGGCAAACAGGCAACCATAATGCCCTCCTTGGCCGAAAAGTCTCTGACAATGCCCTCCTGGGCCGAACAGGCAACGATAACAACCTCCTGGGCTGGACAGTCTCTGATAATGACCTCCTGGGCTGGACAGACTGTGCCATCGCCCTCCGAGACTGAACCAACTGTGGTTGCACCCCTCTTGGCTGACCAGACAGCGACTCCGAGACCTCCAGGGGTTGAGTAGCCACCAATGGAACCTCTGGTGATTCCACGGCAGGAACCAACCTCTCCAGAGATCGTGCAGCCACTGGCGGACCTGACGGATACTCTGAGCCACACACAGGCTCTGGAGGCTCAGGCCATGAGGACTCACAGTCCTCCTGGAGCTCAGGTGACTCGTTAGCCCCAGCAGATTCTGGTGGCTCCGGTAACAGTGGACCCGGACCACACACCAGCTCTGATGGATCCGGCCACAAAGGATCGGGATCACAGACGGAGTCTGGCGGATCCACCCAAAGTGGATCCAGATTACAGACCGGGTCTGGCCATACGAACCCCAAATCGCTGACCCACACATATGAGTATGGCTCCTTGTACCGTACTATGGGGTTGGGACCCGTTATGTGCAGGCTAGAAACCGTGAGGACCTTCAGCTGCTCTCCTGGCTACATTACCGGGACCGACTGGACAACTGGAACCGCGGGGGTTTTAGACGGCACTGGCAATCGTAATGGTGGATTTGGCACCGCAGGGATTTTGCGGGGCGCTGGCATCCAAAATGAGTTAGTGTTCGCTGACTCGGCCGCCATTTTGAACGTTAGTTAAAATATCTCCTGGATTCTCCTCGCTGTGTCCGGAGGAGAAATCAATGGAGGTGGAATCGGGATCGCGAGAGCTCTACCAGGCAGTCCGGGTTGCGAAATCGAAACCGGAGCCACACCTCGCGGAGGTACTTCCTATAAAGTGATAAAGCATTTAAAAATCATTAGCATTTAAAAAAACGATTTATCTGGAAACAATGCTGCTTAAATATAGTGAACTATTAATATTGTGCTTCAGATATTTAGTAATTGAACAAATTAATTTATTAATCTAGATGGCCTGGTATTTCCCTTTGATCTGCTAAGAAAGCCTCAACACTTTTCTACAGGTGTTTCTACTTGTTTATTCCAACATATGGTAGTTGTTTTTTTACATTTCTGAAACTTATGTTTTGTTATTGCACTTCAATCCCGTGTTCAGTCCACACTAATTAATGGTTTAAAGGAAGCCAACAGTCAGTGGACTGACATATTCTCACACTGTATCTAATTATACATCCATTTCATGGATTTTTTTTGAGGATGGGAAGTAAAGGACAGACCATCAAGTCATTATCACCCCTCTGTTCCACACACACACACACACACACTGCAGTGTCCACTCATCAGCGCTTGACGACACATCTGTCACACTGCTCTGCTCTAATCTTTCTGTGTGTATTTGCTGTAGTTCACACCTACACAGTTTAATAATAAACTGCTTTAAATTGCTCTTTCAGAACTAATGTGCTATTTGCCTGGATTTTCTACTGTGCAGTTTTGTAACTGGGAAAAGTGAACAATAGAAAACTCGTAGTATTTAAGGTTATAAAGCACAGTTTCCAAACATATGTGGGTTAAAGATGTCCGCATCAAAAGAAATATACTAAAGTGATTTTATGTACATGGAAAGTGCATTAAATATATAGTAAATTGTCTACTTTTAGGGTTTTAGATAAATTATTGAAGAATAAATTGTCTAAATTTTGAAATAATTTTACATCATTCAGAAACACTTTATATGGTTACAGCTATTAGCATGCATATTACTAGAATACTAGCCTATTATTTGTGCTAATAAAGCACATTTTAATGCCTTATACCTTATTTAAAGTGTTTTAAATTAGTGAAACTTACTGACAAATGGGCAAAATCTAGACTAGTGGCAAAACAAATGTAAAATTACAACTAATTAGTATTTGAGGTGAAAGGAATTAGTCTTTTAATATGTCAGAAATTGATTTTTGCTGTATATATGCCTGACAAGATCGTTATACTGAATGACATTTTGGTGGGTGTTTTCTTTAAATCAGGGGAAAATGTATCAGAAATGTTTTTCTCTAGAAAACAGAAATACACTTAAATTAAACAAAAAACTTTTCCATTTTTTTTGGTGAGGGGGGCAGTATTACACAATATTACACATTTAAGCTTAAACTCTTTTTCGTCACAGTTGCTTAGTTCACAAAATTCCATGTGATTTCGTAAATTCACACATTTTCAGTGACAAGTAAAGACATGTTTTAAGCGTTACTGTGTACAGAATCTTCTAAATCCTCAATGGAACACGTTTTCAAAGCTTTAATCCACCGAAGCCGATCTGAGAATATGCAGAGACTTTTTCATCATCACACAGAGGTCTTTAGTGGAAGCACAATCACAGAGAGCTGAAGGAGGCTAGTAAAGGATGTTAAGTATCAGCACTCTGAAGAACTACAGCCTTCAGTACAGTGTGTGGGAAAAAGAGAGATGCATCCAGATCTAAAAATAAGACCAAAAGGAACCAAATCTTTATTTTTAGTAAATGCATAAAGATAATGTGCATAACTGCCAAATGTATGTTTTATATATTTAAAAAATCCATTTTGTTCAGTTTAATCTTTGTGATTTTTAAGGGGTGAAATATATCGAAAATGTATTTCATTCTACATCTAAGACCTTTAAAAACCAAAACAATCTGTCATTACATTAAAAATTTCTGTAGGCTATGCAAAGCCCATCTGGATTTCAGTTGTATAGATATTTTATGTAATCATCTTACAATGATCAAACATATGTATTTTACTTTTTGGTAAACCGGTAGTGAAATTGTATGAATTTTTATGATTTATTTTTTATTATTTTTTTTATTTTAACTTTTTGAAGAAAAAAAAAAACTAATCGTAACGAAAAAAAGCATTAAATTTTAATGCAAATTCATCATCATTTGCTGAATCTTATAATAGTTATAGTATATGTAGTGCAGGATTTTATATAATTGCTCCAATTATCTTTGTTTAAATAAATAACATTTACAGTGCATTCATTAGAAAAATTGCACTTTTCTAAAGCTGACCAAAACTACACATACACAGACAATAGTTTTGCTCACATGCTACTGCATATTTTGCGCCTTTAATAACACTTTTAATTGGCTTCATTTGTATTGGAGGAACACTTTGTTACAAGCACAGTTGAATTAACTGTGCAGAATATATTTGCTTGTGTCTCCAAAGTTATTAATGCCTCCCAAGTATTTTATTTACCTCATAAGCAATAAGTAATTAAAATTCAGACTGCAGTGTAGCAACACGGTAAATTCTATCACAATCCAGAGGCTTTGGCTGTATATCCTGCAGTAATGAGATGTTTAATGAATGTGACAATGTGCTCTCTCGTGCAGATACGCTGCCTCAGTAAAGGACGGATCACAGTACTTCATCCTCCTCATCATCACGGATGGAGTAATATCAGATATGGCCCAGACAAAGGAGTCCATTGTTAATGTAGGTGTCTGGTCTACTAAACTACATTGAATGCTCATGTTGTCTTTAGCTCTATAACCATCCTGCCCAATCTCACCGCAATTCGTATCTATCCTACGAGGTGACCAAATCACATGGTGCCACTCGTACAAGCAAATTATAATGTATTTTAGTATCATAACGTAGAAGTTCTTACCCCTTATACTGTACCTACCCATCGTTGGAGTCTAGACAAATCGTACAAATGAGGTCATACAAATGAACCACTTCATAAAATAAATAAAAAATTGGCTGTGAGTGTTAAACCATATCTCAATAGTCATTTGTCAACTTTGTAGTGGATCTTTGCATTTTCACAATATAGACTGTATAAACGTCTCATATGACATCATAAAAATCCAAAGGAATTGTCTCCTAATTAAACATAAAATGCTTATTTATGATGTCATAGGTTTAAAAAATGGAACCTTGGAACTTTAAGACTTTTTTATTTTGATGAGTAAAAATGAAGATCAAATGCACTTGTTTGTGTGGTTTTAAATATACTGTATTTTAAATATAAATAAATGTAAACACTTTAGATTATCACTTATTTACTTTTAACTATAAGGTTTCCTATAAAGATCAATTAATAACGTAATCGAACAGACAGGGAACATTATCATCAACAGACAGAAACTGGGTCACACGGAGCACATGGTGAAATGACAACATACAGTATTGTTAACATTACTAATTGACATTTGAAAATATTTAATACAATATTTTATATGTAAATACAATACACTAATGTTGGAAATGATGAGGAAAAACTTCAAACGTTTTTAATTATGTATTTTTTAAAATGTATATGTATTTATTAAGGAGTGTTATTAGCTTTTAAACAAGCTGTACAGAACTGGTAAAAAAAAAAAAAATTCTTGATTAGACAAACATGAAAATGCACTTTACATAACTCACATAATCGTGTTACATTTTATTCAATGTACGCCAATATGATGACAGGTTGTTAATAAGTAATTAACCATTCCATATTTATATACAGAGACTTGGCAGAAGGAAACAGACGTATATTAATTTGAATGTACTTATTTTTAACTCCTTTCTTTCTTTCTTTCTTTCCAGGCTGCATCTCTTCCCATGTCAATTATTATTGTTGGAGTCGGACCAGCCGAGTTTGATGGTAAGTAAATTTCATTCTGCTCTTATAGATTCATCATTTTGTCTATACAACACAATGTGTTTTATCGACATGCTCAGGTCTTGAGCTTGAGCTGATAAAAGGATCGTGTGCTACTGCAGAGTAAATGAGCATGTAATGTGACAGCCATTTCCTCGTTGCACTGACAGTAATGCCGATGGGTTTAGAAATAATGAAACAAGACTAAAACACTCATAGCACAGCTTACTCGTGTTTCCATATCTCTGCTCATGTGTGTTTCTGATCTGTTGTGTGTGTCCTCAGCTATGATCGAGTTGGACGGTGATGAAGTCAGAATCTCATCGAGGGGCAGATACGCCGAGAGAGACATCGTACAGGTATAATAACATAATTATAGGATTGATCTTTCATCACTATTACAAAGACATCAAGGGCTTACGTTCATACCAAGCACAAAAACTATAAAGATATTACGATATTAGCATTCACAACGGCGAACGATATCGTCTGTTTATTCTAAGCGCACACGCGCCTGCCACTTTAAATTCTCTAGCTCGTGAGAACAGGACAGATTCTGATTGACTGTCAATGTTTATATCGTCTTGTTTACATCTGGAAAACATCGTTCTGAAAACGATTCCAACGACATTGTTTCTCTGTGCTTTTATTGTTATCGTTGTGGTGTGGACTGTGCTATTATTTAACATTTTGTGATATTATGAATGTCTTTACTGAAAATGTTTATTAGTTTAGTGCATACAGTAACGAAGGGGACTGACGAGGGCAAATCCATGTGCGAGCTTTTATTCGTGGTCAGACAGGCAGGATCAAATACCGATGATCAGATCAGTGAAGACAGGGCAGAATCAAGGTCGATGAAAACTGTCAGGGCAGGCAGCAAACAATCAAAAAAACAGGTAAACAGTCCAAGATAACAAACAGAAAAACAAACGCGTGTTGGAACGATCAGAAATGTAACACATGGGAAAACAAGACCTCGAGGTGAGTGGGTGTTTGGCTGTGGCTTATATGTGCGTGTTTAATCAGTATGGGGGTGTGGTGATGAGGTGCAGGTGTGTGTGTGTGAATGAGGTGCAGGTGTGTGTGTGTGAATGAGGTGCAGGTGTGAGTGTGATCAGTCCAGGGATGCAGCATGGGATATGGAGTTTATGAGCCGGACACGGTTCAGACTGGAGTGCCCTCTGGTGGACACCATGAGCTGGATCTCATAACACATACCAATCACAGTTGTTGTATAAAACTATTCATTTGTTTTGAAAGAAATCATACTAACCCCATAGTTTTTATTTTTATTGTGAATGAGTCTCAAGATATGATAAAACGCTAATGCTAAAATTGTGCTGTCACAAACACATAGGTTGGGGAATTTCCAGTTTATAAAATGATGCAAATTATGTTCATTATCACCCATTATATTAATACATGAAATGTGCATATATATATATATATTAGCCTTCTGAGATCTGCTCCAACTGCGCTGGCTTTTTGTAATTGAGAACAGAGCTCTCTCAGTCTTTTAAAATGTCATTTGCTTTCTGTGATCCTCCCTCTCTTCTTATAGTTCTTGGCGAGGTAGTCATCATTATGTGTGGGTCGCTCCACACTTGTTCGGAAGCATGTTAACAGGCAGTGTGCATGATCAGCTATCATAGGTGGCTAGGGAGGCTCATCCAATTAGCTATGCCATCACGTACACACAGATTCCAGTGGATCTGGCTTCCCAGTGGCCAAAATGTACTTAAACGCCCAATTTTTCATAACTAAACGGCTGTGTAGTGCTCTCAGAAGCAGCCGTATCTCTTAGGATAATTTGGCTCTCAGTCTCAAAGGCGGTTGAGTTGATTGGCATGCTGAGCGTTCGATGGCTGTGCCCTCATTTTATGCTAATTGCTCTTTTCAGCTTTGCTAATTCTCACAGAAATGCAGATAAACATGATTCAGATTATTTTCACCTTAGGAAAGTCAACATAAAGAGTGTGTTTATACCATAAAATCTATTATACGTTGAAGTTAAATTGTATTATGTAAGATTCCTCAAATTCGGTCTGTTTCTACAAAATCACAGCTTTATTAAATGGTATTACATACCTTTTTGCCAGTTTTATCACACTTATTTACTGCTAAAGAGAGAATTACAAAATGTTAGCACGTGTGATATGTTTTTTAAGTTTTTAAATATGTTATATTGAATGCCATTAACTTACACACAACTATACTGTTGAAACAGGAATGTAAATGTATTATATTTTAACATTCTTAACAACAATCACTCAATCACTCAAACCTGCATAATAACATTGTGAGACCGGGCTCATAATTTTGTGTTGTTCCAACCCTGGACTGTATGCTTAGAATTGTAGACATTTTTCTATTTAATTAATTATTTCTATTTATAATTAAATTGATGTTTGCACAGAAATGAAAATAACATGCTGTGAATATATGAAAAAATTTGATATAATTTATAATATAATTTAGTTTTAGGTGTAACTGATTTTTTTCTTTCGCAGTTTGTTCCATTCAGAGACTACATTGATCGCACTGGGAATCACATCCTCAGCATGGCCCGCTTGGCCAAAGACGTACTTGCAGAGATCCCAGACCAGTTCCTATCCTACATGAGAACCAGAGGAATCAAGCCGTCTCCCGCACCCCCTCCGTACACACCCCCAGGGCACCCGCTGCAAACCCAGATCTAAAATGGGCCCAGGAGCGAGCCTTGCAGAATCTCAGTATCGCTTTCTCAATCACTCAGTGAGATGAAGTTTTCCTCAGCTCTCAGCTCTTTCTGTCCCTTTCTCTTTGCACTATGGGGGCTGTAGATGGACAACGTGGTTAGACAGGGTCCTGAGAACAGGTTTACTTCCATTACAGGCATTCCCTGTCAGGATGTCTCTCAGTTTTACTCTCTGTCTCTCAATGCCTGGCTAGCTTGTTTCTGATGGCCACATTGTAGACCGAACTTTGCATTTCTGGTTAACCGTGAAAAGAATGATAGTTATGTGAAGTTAAGGAAAGACAACAACAAAAAAAAAGAGCTGACGATGTTGCGCCCTGTCTCAGAACAGCAGAGCAGCTTCCTCTTCCTCAGACCAGGAAAAGGCTAACAAATCACCAGTCGTGAACAGACTTGTAAATAACTTTTGAAGTAGACTTCTTCCGTCATTTCTTATCTCTTCCTCTTCTTTCTTCTCTGAGCTCTCACTCAATGTTTACATGTTGATGATTTTCTTACTGTTGGATCTAACTTTTATAAGCGCATATCTTTAACATGAACTTTGCCGTGCAAATCTTTGCAGCGTGTTATCTTTGCCATGCCCGTCAGGTGGCAGGGGCCGATGTTATTGCGGAAAACCACATTTCTTGCATGGAAATGGTATGCTCAGGCATGCGATGCATGTTGTGCAGCGTTCATGTTATTTGGCCTTTTCTCGTTCTCTCTTTTCTCTTACTCACTTTTTTGTTTTTTTAGCCCTGGCACAAGCACGATAGGTGGGCACCATTGTGTATAAATAACCTCATAGAACTCAACGTGCTTCATTACATTTAAATCTGAGCAGCTGCTCTCAAATAAGAGCCCAGTGGTCAAAAACACAGATGCCATTATTATTTCGTGTCTTAAAACATTGTATGGATGTTTGGTCATTTTCTGTTGATTTGGTGATGCTGTATTATGTTTTGTTTTTTGTATATTCGCCCATCACATTTAACCATTACCTGGTAGAGTTGCCCAAAGATAGTGTCAAAAAGCACAAAGCTATTTATGAAATGTGAATATTTAAGTGTCAAAACCTGATAAGATGCAGAATTATACGACTAGTTTAAGTTTGTTTGTTTATTTTCTCGAAACGTTTTCGTCATCCCATTATTTTGTGAAATGTGCTGCTAGTATCAGGAAAAGAATTCTTTAAAGTCTCCCCTTACCCAAATAGTCACACAAACAGGAACACTAGTTCAAACATGACTGTTGTTTGTATGTTTTAAGCAAATGAATGAAGTGAATCATATTGACTACATTATGATTCGCATCATTTAGTAGATTTCTTCATTTTTTTGTTCCCTTTGTAAAATACTGAAACTTGTTTTCTTTTCCAAAACATTCACACAAAGCAAGTGTGAATCTTCTAGTATGTAGCAACTTGTTTTTCTTCACACACTAGTGTTGTGAATTATTTTGGGTAACGGCCTCACGTTGAAGGGGAACTTTCCCTGTTTTTACTGCTGTTCTGGAATTCAGGATTTCATTCCAGTTGTGCTGCTTTGTCACACACACAATATTCACAAAATATTAACACAAAGTTGCCCCAAAAAGCATTCGGACACTTGTGCTGAATCTACTGATCCAATGTATAAATGTCATTACAAAATATCAAAGGAAGTATCATTTATAATCGTAGTGGTGTCAAACGATTAATCGCGATTAATCGCATTCAAAGTACCTTTTTGTTTACATAATATATGTGCGTGTGTTCTTTTTGTATTTATTGCGTATATGTAAAGACACACACATACAGTATATATTTTGCAAATTTTTACATGTATATATTTATAGTAATAGAAATTATGTATAAATATTTTTAATATATAAACGTAAAACATTTTTCTTAAGTATATACATGCATGTGTGTGTATTTAGATAGACATAATAAATATACACAATACACACACATATTTTTTAATATTTGAATGCGATTAATCTTAATTTCAAGTTATAAGTGATAAAACACAAGACATGCAACTTTTTTTCACCTTGACTTTAAGCATGAACTGCACAGAATAATGGCTGAAGAATGATGCATGTGTGAAAAAGCAGCACTTGACCCTGGGAGAGTCGGTTGATGATAGTATCTCTCTTCTAGGAATGTTGGCTCTCAACATTCCTTTACTTTCCTTCAGCTCTCTTCCTCTCTGCATCGCTGGTGCCACGGCAAATGCCACTTTGGCAAGCTCATTCACCTGTGAGTATGCACCTGTGTGAATGTGTGTGTGTGTGTGTGTGTGTGAGCAATTGGATGTCAGCTCTGCAAGCATCATCAAAGTGTTTTTAAATTTGTGACTTGACTCACATGAAATTTGTTTACTGCAGATATCCAAATATTATATTGTATGCTATTCATATCTAAATATTACGTGCACTATGTTTGCATGTACAGTTTTACAAGAGATTCATCAGTTTTGTTATTGTAAGTGTTTTGAGTAAAAAAAAAATAAATAATTAAACAGGAAAATAACTGTACAAATGGCCTTAATCTCTCACTGAATTCTTGGAATTGTGCGATGCCTTCAGATATGAATTGTTATATATTTTGTGTCAGTGTACAATTGCATTCTAGTGTATATTTTCTTTGCACAACTCATGTATGGAAAAAATTATATTGTAATTTTTGGAATCAGTGATTAATCAAAGAAAGCATGATTGAAGTTCTGATTGTCCAGTAAATCAATATGATGAAATTATTATTTCTGTATCAAGTACTAATTTTGGAATAAACATTCTTAATATATACATATATTGCTTTGTGATTCTTGAATGGAATTTGTGTATAATACAAGGGTATTGTTGCCAGGGTGATTATAATTCTGATTTTAAAATGTACATATCATGTCAGAAAAGGTTACATGAGATTTGAACTCATAACCATAATTATGTGCTAAGTAATAAATAGAAAGTTAGGTTGGAGGTTCTAGCCTAAAATAGTAGTAGGAGAATATAATTCTCACTTTTCGAAAAACAAAAATTTAAGATGAAAGTGGTGTGAAGAAAAAAGTACTGCTAAGATACCAGAAAGTATAAATAAATAATACTTTAATAATGACAGTAATTCCTTTATTTTTGTTAGAACATTTTTTGCATCCACCGAAAGAGACAGGAGACAGAGAAAATTTATTTTCTAGGTATTATTTTTCCTATTTTTACCCAAAATTAGGTTTTGTGAGCATTAGCGAGCGTGCGCGTGTAACGCAATAAAAAAATCTGTTCGATTCTAGAAGCCAGAGGGCGCCCTCGAGCAGTTAATCCTTATGTGAGAATTCATAAAATTCATAAATCACAGGAGGTTCCAGAAAATCACTGAAATGGACAAAAGCATAAGCCAGGGCTTCTCAATCCTGGTCCTGGAGGTCCGCTGTCCTGCAAATTTTAGCTCCAACCCTAATCAAACGCACCTGAACCAGCTAATTAAGATGTTCAGGATTACTTGTAAGCTACAGGCAGGTGAGAATAATCAAGGTTGGACCAAAACTTTGCAGGACAGTGGACCTCCAGGACCAGGATTGAGAAGCCCTGGCACAAGCTATCACATAGCTGAATGAAAGGCAAACGGACATTTTAACTGATGAGATATGTAGACAACGAGCATGATTTTGACTAAATGGTTTATCTGTGTTCTTCAAGGCATCTTGGGTATTTTTATATTTCTAACGCATTGCTAATCAGCATGGTTATTTAAGGAGTGTGCTATATTTGTGTAGCACGCAAAGATCAAACTCTTGTAAAGCGTTTCCAATCAGCCACTTACAGCTCCATGTGTATGTCTTAAGGAAACAAGGCTGCTCACTTAAATTTGAAGAATTTATGTTCCGATATTCCCTTTCTTTCTCTAACTGCAAAGCCATTAAGAATAATAACTGTTTTCTATATTGGCGTGACACTCTAATTACAGAAGGAGCACATTGGCTGGCTGGTAAGCTCCAATTATATAAGGCTTCTGAGGTGTGTGGTCCTAGAGAAGATGCAGAGGGTCACCATCGACATAAATAACATAACTGCTGAACATGGTTTCTTCGAAAAGTCTAAGTATTCTTCGGTTTGATGAGCACTCCAACATATACACATTAATACCTAACAGACTCAAACGCTGATTTTTACAGTTTGCTGTTAAAGTGTAAAGTACGAGCAACCCATCATTGCATTATTTCACATGACATCCATGTAACGTGGTGACCTTTAAGTCTATTTCTATATGCCATGACAGATCAGCCAATTAGTTTAATCTTACTTTGTACTTAACACTTGCATGGATTGCCATACAGTTGCTTGTAGAGAGCAGACAGCTTTCCCGTATCGCCTATACAGGTTTAATTGGCTTTAAAACTGTCACTGGCATGAAAGTAAATTAACTTTTAATGTTTGGAAAAGAATAATCTTTTCACTGCTTATATAAAGCATGGCGCAAATGCAAAACATCTTTTTATAGATTGGTAGCACTTAGAGACTTCTGATGTTAATGCCCAGCTGGATCTAGATCAACCAAATGCATAGAAATAAAGAAGTTGTTGAAAGAAAACAAATTATGAAGTATACAGTGACTTCAAATGACAAATTTTCAGCAATTTCAACTGATATTATGCTTTTTAATTAATATTTTTGGACTTAAATACTCGTACGTGTAATACAATGATAATTACATGCTAATAACAATACTACTATTGTCATTGTACCCTTAAATATTGATCGTAATGGATAGCGCATTGTCCTAATATTGTTTTGTTGTCTCCTGTAATAGGTTTACATGCATGAAAGATTTTTTTCTCAAAATATGCTTTTAATATCACCTCGTTTTCAAGCAATTTTCAAGCGATTCATTCGAATGAGTTTGAAAATTGAACTCTAAACCCGTCCTTTCCATTAGCCTTCTCTGCTCTGATTGGTCAAATGGCCCAGTCTGTTGTGATTGGTCTATGGTGTACGGTGTTATTCCGAAATGATAGCCTCATTGGCAGAGTTCTCTACTGCCGCTGGTTTAAATAAACTGTACTAAATCATCTTTCAAGACTAACTGTTTTGAGTATTCCATGCTGAACTGAGATTAGAAAAGCAGTCTTCAGTAAAATGATGTGTTTGTGGGCGGGGTCAGTTGTTCGCAGTCAGCCAATGAAGAGAATAGGCGTGAATTATTCAAATGTGTTATCCTGTAACGTGTAGCTGTAGCAACACAGTCTCACGACCAATTCGTACATATTTGTACGAGGTGGCAAAATTGAGCTAATTCGCATGACCTTACTACGATTTTATACGATTTATCTAAACCAGTGACGGGTAGGTTTAGGGGCGGGGTTAGGTGTAGGGCCATTCATACAAATTCAGAAGATTTGGTATCTTATAAAACGATTTTACAAAAAAATTGAGGTCATACAAATTTGTACGAATTAGCCATGTCGTAAAATATGTACGAATTGCTGTGAGACTGCGTTGAGCCGGAAGTTGGATTCAAATGACTAAAGACTCATTTAAGCTGTATAGTGTCGATTATTTTGGTAGGCAATAACTTTATTTATTGTGCACTTTCAGATTAACAACTTTACTGGATATGACAAAATAGGGCATTTTAAAAATTATTTTAAAAGTACGTCAACTTGCCATTGGTAAATTTGGTTTAAATAGCTTCCACTTCATTCGTCAAACAAAACTAGATTCATCAAATGGAGGTTCTAGACAAGCGCAGTGGATTTTAGGATACATTATGTCGTGCAGACTGCAAGGTAAGTAAATGTATAGTAAAGAAATATAACAAATATAGCTGCTAATTAAAAAATTTAAAATGAAAAATGTTCTAAATAATTTCTTATGAAATTACTTGTACTTCTCTTTATCCATCATGTCTCTCTCTTTCTCGGGCTGACATTTAATGGTTCTTTAAGCAAAAGTCTTCTGCAACTCTTTCAAAGATCTCACATTTTCCCCTGTGCACCACCTCCTACATAAAACTGATTATATACATATTTCATAGCGCATGTGGCCGCCTCTTACTTTCTATAAACAGCTTTGTGTGGCTAGGAGGCTAAAGCAAGAATAATTAAGCAGCTATTGTTAATTACTCCGGTCTTAATTCTCTGTGCATATCAAGTGGTCTTTTATGCGTTTGCATAACTGTAACTTAATCAGTCAAGCTGTAAAAGTTACACTAAACACAAAACATCAATTAAAGTTCAGTTGGTTTTACAGGAAAATGGGCCTGAATCTGTGTCGTCCAATAAAATTATGGAGCGACCTGTTCCTCAAAAGGGTATAGATGGTGTTGGATTTCACGTTTCCTTGGGGCATTGGAACAGAATTACACAACGCAGTTGTGTACAGTATTTTCACACCTCTAAATTACAGTTAATCCGATCCTGACATTTCCCAATTCTCCCACTCATAAATCAAAGCTCACAAAAACCTTTTAATCAGATTTCAGGCCTCACCAGTGATGCCTTCAAATCACATTGTGTTATTTACAACACCAGTTCGTGTGACTCAATGCTTCACGGGCTTTACATTCTACAGAAACGTAGAGATTTTGGTAACACTTTATTTTAAGGTGTCCTTGTTACAGTGTAATTATACATTTAAGTACAGAGTAATATTTATTAAATACGGTTAGGGTTACGGTTACGGTTAATTATGAATATACAGTATGCACAGTAAACAAAAACTATATATTTACTGAGAGTTGTGCCTCAATAAATCATTAATAGCCTGCTTATCAATAGTTAATTGTTAAGCTTAGGTATGGGATAGGATTAAGTGGTTTAAAATATGAACCATTAAGGCATTAATATTTGCCTTTATAAGTACTAATAAATAGCCAATATGCTAGTAATATGCATGATGTAGTAATAGTGAGAACTGGTCCTTAAAATAAATTGTCACCTAGACAATTATAGGTAGTTGATTTAACCCTTCGTTTAAGTCCTATATCCTATATTGAAGCCTATTATGTGAATTTCTAAGATTAATTTCTGAGGCTGAAAATAAATCTCATTGCACATAATCAACTACATAACTTTTGTTTTCTGATTGATAGTTAAATTGAGAAATTCAAAAATATAGAGCTTTGATTGTAAAACTAAGCATTTAAATATAATTTTAATAGACATAACGTTGGGACCATTTGTATAAGTGACAACATATCCTCTAAATTGCATATATAAGGCAAAGCATAAAACACAGTTTTAATTCATGTCTGTTTCAATATACACATTCATAAATACATGTTAAGATCTAAAACTATATATATATATATATATATATTTAATCAGTCAAGATGTAAGGGCTTTATAAGTATATATATATCTATATATATATATATATCTAT
>JAUYWG010000034.1:14391555-14404857 GCA_034779775.1 Enteromius afrohamiltoni | reverse complement strand
CCTTTACGGTGCATCACATCCTGACCTATGCAATCTTTCAGACAAATATTAAGCTACAGGTTTACAGGTTGTTCTTCTTGAGTACTGTTAGTGAGTTCCTTTCTCTGCCAATAGAGGGCGTGATTGAATTACTTACTGTATTGCCTTTGGACATCTTCCATTAGTTTCTATTAATGACTAGTAGTTAAAAAAAAAATTGCGTGAATATATGACTGTCCTCTGATAATATTATAAAGATTTTTCAAAAAAAAATTAAGCCTAAAATACATAATCCCAAATGTTTTGGGGTTTGGCATCGATTCCATCGGCATCGGTTTTTAATATACGTGACATTACAATTCAACCGTCTGTAGAAGAGAAACTTTACAGTTTTAAAAAAACGGTTTTGAAAAGGGGGTTTTCGTAAGCGAATCGGGGGAACAATTATTTTTTTTGTTCCTCAAACATTTCTGTGAATGGTCTTTAAAATAGCCTTTATTTCTTGAATGTGAAAATGTTTTCTGTAATCATAACAACCTTTTCCACTGTGAAGAACCTTTTGTGCAATTGAAAAGTTCTATGAGTTAAAGGTTACACTGATGCCAATAAAGAACATTTATTTTTAAGAGTTTAGTTGTGTTGCTTTATAAATTTAATCACACTTCATATATACGTGTGTGTATAATCAGTATGTGTGTGTGTATATATATATATATATAGCAATGTATTTACCTATATTTTATTTACTTTTATTTTCACTTAAAATTCTAGAAATGTACGTTCCTAATACACAATAAAAAATTAAGTAGGCTATAAGAATATGGAAACTAATTTCAAAAGCTTTTTACATTTTTCTTTTTTTTTTTTCCCCAAAGATAAGTAAAAACGTCTTTGTGAGAATTATTTGCACCAAACCAAATTTTAATGCATAAAAACATTTAGCAAAGTCTCACTGAGCCATAGCAAAAAGTTAAAAAATATTTCTGTAATTTTCACTGACTAGCCTAATACCATGTTACCACTCTTTAATTATAATTTTTCACCATGTAAATTATGGCTAGGCTACAATTTTTTTTACCCTACCCATAGCGAATAACAGATAAGGAATCCAGTATTGATAGATCTTTATTACTTTACAGCCGATTGTAAACTCAGCGATTTAAACACGTGTTGCGCTTTTATTTCACTTCAGGAGGCAAAGCCCCGAAGATTTCATCCGTACAGCCTAAAACGATATAGTACAAGACATTTATAATAATTACAAGGCGTATATTTATAATAGAAGTATTTACGTCCAGAAATCTGCATGCGAAGAGTTGCGTTTCGTCTCTTAGCTTATTTTTTTTATAGTTTGACGCGCCGCGTCGCTCCCGTTAAGGTGTAAAAGTCACGAAAAGAATAAACGCAGATGTGAATAACAATAGTTGAATTTCCATGAGAGATATTCTTTAGTCCTGAGAGGAGGTGCGTGCAGGTTTATGTTAATGATTGTGTGTGTGTGTGTGTGTGTGTGAGAGAGAGAGAGAGAGAGAGAGAGAGAGAGAGTGTGTATGTGCTGGGGGAGAGACGCGCACTTACGGAGCCATTTTGTCCTCATTTAAAACTTAACGTGGGTAATGTCACTTGGTTCCATGGATACCAGCCCGGTAAACTGCGTTTTCACCTGCTAAAAAGCTACAATGAAGGATAAAAGAAGGTCGACGTGCCGGCAGAAGGAGAGTTGACTTGTTTTTCTGCATGTTTTGTGGAGTTTTACGCCATGGATCTTGTAATGTGTTGGTTATTATGGGTTCACCTTCTCCTCTGCGCTCCTCTCATGGGATGTTTCGACTTGCACCTCTCGGAGACTTTACGTTCTGGAGCTGTTCTGGCCAATTTGTCACTGGGACCAGGTTGGACGTATAAAATAGACAGGACTTTAACTTCCAAGTACATTGGGAACTTTATTAAAGTGGACTGGAGAGATGGAGTAGTGCGTTTAAATGGAGAGGTGGACTGTACGCGCGCCGCTCACAGCGCGCTGCCTCTTTATTTTAAAATCCAATCATTAACAACTGAAGGACTAGTTAACACACATTTCAATGTATTTGTACACGGACGAAATTGCGTCTTCAAATATAAAAGGAAGAGAGTGCCTGATATTAGCGTGGATTGCATTTATAATTTAGGACAAACTTCCTGCTTCTCTCCAGGTGATTTACTCCTGAGTTTTAAGGACTATTTGCCTGTCTTCACAAGAAACTCTGGTGAAACTTCTATTACTTCTTGCACGTCAGACCACCTGAATGTGTTTGTGCGTAACGGGACTTTACTCGTGAAGGACGCGTACTGTTTGGAGACGGACTTGCGGCGCATTAAAGAGACTGTCCGCTGTTCGTTTCAGGATTCAAACGGCGAGCCCTTTTCTGTGTGCCTCAGACTGCGATTCGCCTCGTTCCAAACATCGTTGTTATTACATTCTGCGCAACACGCATCAAATCAATTGAAACCGAGAATAAAGCGAGCCGTGAATTCATCGCCTCAGTTTCAGTTACCGAACTACCAGGTTTCTGTGCCAGAGAACGAGCCCGAGGGCACGAGAGTCATCACCCTCAAAGCGACTGACAGCGACCCTGGAGAGGCGGGGAGGATTGAGTATGGCATGGAAGCGTTATTCGACAGCCGTTCTAACGACTTCTTTCGGATAGACCCTCAAAGCGGCAGCATTGAGACCGTCCAGCCCTTAGACAGAGAAGTTAAAGACACGCACGTGTTTAAAGTCACTGCAACTGATAATGGCACACCGCGACGGACTGCCACGTCGTACCTCACCGTTACAGTCAGTGACACCAACGACCACGGACCCGTCTTTGAACAGAATGAATACAGGGTAAGGATAAGAGAAAATGTGGAAGTTGGTTTTGAGGTGATTACAGTCAGGGCGACAGATGGAGACGCACCATCCAATGCGAACATGATATATAAAATTGTGAATGGTGAGGGTGTCAATTCTGGATTCGAAATTGATTCTCGGAATGGACTGGTCAAGATTCGTGTGCGTCCAGATAGAGAAACTATGTCGCAGTATCAGCTTATAGTAGAGGCCAATGACCAAGGAAGGGACCCTGGGCCCCGCAGTGCTACCGCGACAGTGCACATCACAGTTGAAGATGAAAACGACAACTATCCCCAGTTTAGCGAGAAAAGATATGTAGTTCAGGTGCCAGAAAATGTGGCTGTTAACACTAAAGTGGCCCAGGTAGAAGCCACTGATCGAGATGAGGGCAATAATGCTAAAGTTCATTACAGCATCATCAGTGGCAATGTAAAAGGTCAGTTCTTCATTCACACCCCAACCGGAGCCATCGACGTGATAAACCCTCTAGACTACGAAATGATCCGAGAATATAACTTGCGCATAAAGGCCCAGGATGGAGGCAGGCCTCCTCTCATTAATGGAACAGGCATCGTTGTCATCCAAGTTGTTGATGTGAACGATAATGCTCCTATGTTCGTAAGCACTCCTTTCCAAGCCACCGTTTTAGAAAACGTACCCCTAGGATATTCTGTGATTCACATTCAAGCCATCGATTCTGATTCTGGTGAAAACGCTCGTTTGGATTATAGCCTCACGGACACCACTCCAGGTTTCCCCTTCACCATCAATAACAGCACTGGATGGATAACAGTCAGTTCTGAGCTGGACAGGGAGACCACTGAATATTACACCTTTGGAGTTGAAGCCAGAGACAATGGCGTTCCGGTGATGTCATCCTCAGCTAGCGTTAGCATCACCGTCCTAGATGTGAACGACAACATCCCTGCGTTCACCGAAAAGCTATACTCGCTAAAAATCAACGAAGATGCTGTTGTGGGGACTAGTGTGTTAACTGTTACAGCTCTGGACCGTGATGTAAACAGTGTGGTCACCTATCAGATCTCCAGCGGTAATACCCGGAACCGTTTTGCCATTACTAGTCAAAGCGGAGGTGGACTCATCACGCTGGCGCTGCCGTTAGATTACAAACAGGAACGCCAGTACGTTCTGACTGTGACCGCCTCGGACGGTACACGCTTCGACACTGCGCAGGTGTTCATCAACGTAACTGATGCTAACACTCACAGACCCGTGTTCCAGAGTGCCAGCTACCATCAGACCTTCAGTGAGGACCGACCCATTGGATCAACGGTTGTGGTAATCAGTGCAACAGATGAAGATACCGGTGAGAATGCACGTATTACTTATATCATGGAGGACAATGTTCCACAGTTCAAGATCGATCCAGACACAGGTGTCATTACCACGCAGATGGAGATTGACTACGAAGATCAGGCCTCCTACACGTTGGCCATCATTGCTCGTGACAATGGAATTCCTCAGAAGTCTGATACCACCTATGTTGAAATCATTGTTCTGGATGCTAATGATAATGTGCCACTGTTTGGGAGGGACAAATATCAGGGCACCGTGTTTGAAGACGCACCTGTGTTCACCAGTGTGCTCCAGATATCTGCTTCAGACAGGGACTCGGGGTCTAATGGGCGTGTGAGTTACACCTTTCAAGGTGGCGATGACGGCGAAGGAGACTTTATGATTGAGCAATCCTCTGGAATTATAAGAACCCAAAGGAAGCTGGACAGAGAGAACGTTCCAGTGTATAACCTGAAGGCCTATGCAGTAGATAGAGGAGTTCCTCCTCTCAAAGCCGCGGTGGAGATCCAGATTTCTGTGTTGGACATCAATGACAACGCTCCTGTTTTTGAGAAGGACGAACTGTTCATCTACGTCAAAGAAAACAGTCCTGTTGATTCAGTGGTTGCACGGATCAACGCCATGGATCCAGATGAAGGAACCAACGCTCAGATAATGTACCAGATTGTGGAAGGAAATATCCCAGAGGTCTTTGATTTGGATATATTCACCGGAGACTTAAAAGCACTCGTGGATTTGGACTACGAGACCAAAATGGAGTATGTCATAGTCGTGCAGGCCACATCCGCACCTTTGGTCAGCAGAGCGACCGTCCACATTCGTCTGATTGACGTCAACGACAACGATCCAGTCCTGCAGAATTTTGAGATTATCTTTAATAACTACGTCACCAATAAATCCAACAGTTTTCCGTCTGGAATCATAGGAAAGGTACCTGCCTATGACCCAGATGTGTCAGATAAGCTTAAGTATAGTTTCGTTGAAGGAAATGAGCTGAGTTTGCTGATTCTAAACCCTAATACTGGAGAGCTCAAACTCAGCAAAGATCTGGATAACAACAGACCTCTGGAGGCCGCCATGAAAGTTTCTGTCACAGGTCAGTTCACTTTTCTTTGTATCTCTTGAATGAAACGTCTTTTCATTTTTTCAGTGCAGGGCGAGCAGAGGGAAAAATATATATATATATAAAAATGTCTAAAAATGGGATTCATTTCATTTGCTGGTTTAAGTTTAATGATGGAATATTGAAGGGCTGCAAGGTTTCAGGCTGTGAATGCTCCAGGCTGAACCACGATCCTGTTCTTCTGCTTATGAGGTGTTTGTTAGAAATGTTGAAGAAGCCAAGAACCGCATGGGAATCAAGTCTCAAATCACTTTTAGAGGATCTAAATTCCAGCCAGTATTCTCTTCTGAAATGTTTGAGATGAACAACATGTGCTATTTTAACGTAATGCATTTTTATTATATGGCATGTCAGTGTGTTGTTACAGTGCTTGATCATATCTCTGGCAGTCTTAGATTATACCGTTCTCACATATACAGCCTATTCAAATGGCATCAGCTTCTCATATCTCTCACTCTTGCTTCTCTGTTTCTATCCTCCTTTTCTATCTCCCTTTTCCTCCCACGTACCGCTCTTCCTGTTCATTTGCAACTTGCAATTCAAATACGTCTCACGGAATACAGCGCTCTTGTCTGTACTTTGTGGCTTTACGGCCGTGTCTTTGTTGGTCTGATTGCCGGTCCTCATCTGAATGTGCATGCTCATGGTCATTGTTGGGGACGTAATGAGCCGCATTCATGCCAGGCTCTCTCATTCATGACAAAGACACATCGGTTTCCATTGCCACAGTAGTTCCCTCCCTTTTTTCACCCCCTTCTTATTTCACGCAGATGTCTTTCTTTTTAGTTCTGATAAACTAATGCATTTTATTCCTTGGACATACCCACATGTCAGATGTTAGGTAACCATTAACGCTGCTTATGTGACCTCTTCACCTCCAGCCGAGGGAAAAGGAAACGGCCCTTAAGGGAAAACATGTGACAGTGCTCTTAGCTAGATTTTAACGTCTACTCTGGTCCGTGAGTCAATTTAATGCTTTAAACTGATAATGAGGTGTCTCAGTTTCAGCCTTTCTTTAAAATTGGAGCAAATGGTTTTCTTAGTCTTGGCAGAGTTGAAAGAAGACAGCTTAGATGGAAATAATTTAGATAAATAGTTTTGTTTTTCATCTATTATTAGCTATATTACATTATTATAGTAACGGCATAAACGCATCACTGTTTATATTGGTTATACTTCAGTTTGGGGTTTTTGTTTAAACCATTAAACCTAAAACTTATCATTTAGAAACGGCCACATCTGGAGACCAAAATATCATGGAGATTTGGGGATGGACTCTTGTGATTTCCGGCTGAAAGCAGCCACATAGAACACCCTAGAAACCACATAGCAACATGTTAAAACAAATGCATATTAGTGTACCAGCAAGCACCCACTGAGCCGTCTACTAGAATCATGGCGGTGACTTTTAAGCACCACACATATTGTATTCCAAAAAAGAGTACTTTAATGCATTTAAAAAAAATTCTTCAGTCTTTTAGCAATACTCCTTGTCATTCGTATTTAAACGTACTACAACGATAAACATTTTACTCATATATGAGACTCAGAAAAGTGAAAATGTACCATTTGTTTTAATTTACTACCTTATCCTACCTTCATCTTAAGATATATTAATTTGCTTTTTTTAAGTGTTACCGCATGGCTCACAGTTTTTTAGCTCACCTCTTAAATGAAAGACACTGTTATCTTTCACTCCTCAACAGGTGTTTTTCTTATCGACGGGTTTTAATTATTTATATAACTACTTGGGGACACACAAGAAGTCCCAGATATGTCCCTGATAAAAGCAAGTTAACATTCTAGTCAAAACAAGGGCCATTCTAGCCTGAAACAACACCGGTTTGCTCTGCAAACACGACGGAGTGAGGGCTGTGTGTTTGAACAGTAACCTAATCTGTCTTATCTCCGTCTGCTAACATTCAACAGGCCTTTTCCCGATTTTGAGGGGTGTCCTCCGCAAAATGATGCCACTTTTTTTTTTTTTTTTTTTTTTTAGCCCCGCACCTTAGTGCTTTGTTTCGCTGGATCAATACGGGTGATTAGCCATCTGTCGAAGCCTCAGGAAAGATGGAGCCAGCCATCATATACTGTTGAAATTGCACTTTTTTGATGTGTTCATCTTTTGATTTTGATCCATGTCACATCTAAAGAGGGGAGGGGAGTTAATTCATCACTTCTAACCATTTTCTTCCTCTTTTACCCCTGCTGTCAGCAAATGAGCCTGCCAATACATGCAGATTTTTTAAGCGGTTTTGAGCTTCTGCCTGTGGGCCACTGCGTCGGTGTCTCATGTAGTTGACTGTACCCCACTCAGGGCTGCAGGACTCACATACCTGAACTATTCTACATTGCATTACCAAACTCTCTGAACTTTTATTTCAGTTGAGACTTGAAGAAATAGCTTCATATCTTCGAACTGTGAGATGGTTGAGGTTTATGGATAAATGATTACACAGGGAAATGACACCGAAACAATTTACGTTCAAGCAATTTTGTCATAGAAATTGTTAGTAAGTTTGTAGAATTAATGAAAGAAGGTCTTCTGTTATTGTAAAATCAGTAATATCAATAAAAGCCTTTTCCAACCAAGAACGATAACAATATAGATAACAATAAATATATAGTTCCAAAAAAAAAGTTTCGCAATGTTAAAGAATAGCAGATTCTTTAGAAAGATAAACTGTTTTCCCCCCAGACAAATTAATTATTACGTATAAATAAAAGGTATTCAAGCACAAGCACTAGAGCACTATAAAATAAATGTGACCCAGCCTATAAAATCCAGGCTAAAGCCAAAAACCAAATTCAACCATTAATTTGACGATAATTTTAAACTTTTCCATGGTCAATTTTAAACATGCCAAGGTCATATTTCCACAGAATGTTCTGTACATTTTGAAGGGTGTAGAAAACAGTAAACCACACCAAAAAATGACCATTTGCTAATTTGAGTTGAATAATATCATAATCCTACATCTGCCTTATAAAGGAAGCTTCTGTAACATTCTGACTTTTTGTATTACATTCAATGTGTCGGATCAAATCTTTTAAAAGAATTCAAAATCTTTCAGTCAGTGATGGAAATCAGCATGGAATTTTGCAGCTGTCGATTCCCTTCAGGTCTACCTATGAGTAAATGGAGTAATGAGCCGAGTAATATGGTTGCAATGAATGTTATGCCATGACACAGCATGTAGGTTAAACGTAAAACCCTTTAAACCCCCTCATATGATAAATAACATGGCAGATTTTTTTATTTTTTTGATTTACGAGGATAAACTGTTTCCTAGAAAGACAGTGAATTGTCTGAAGTTCTACTGAGTTGTAGAAGCTGTTTCATGTGTGGGTCAGGCAATGGCTGCCCAGCTGTGTCCTCAGATCTGCTTTCTGACATGCACACAGCAGCTGTAAGAGAGACAGACTGAAACTTTAATCACTGTGAAACTGCCCTGAGCCCTTGCACTGCCTGTCCCCTGTCATCTGCATGTCATTAACAGAGGAGATCTTCAGTCCAGGTGTGACTGTCCTTCTACCTCATCTGCACATGACCCTCTTGACCTCTGACATCACAGACATGCTGTGGGTGTCACTCTGTTAAACAAACGTTGTTTAAAATGATGAATATTGGTTGTAAATGAAATTATAGGTTAAGATCTTTAAGAACTATCATTTTTTTACAGTGTTTTATGAAGAAGGTATGATCCAAAGCGCGTTTGTACTTAAAGTGCTCTAATTTCATGTATTGGTTTTGTCCTTTTTTTAACTTGTTCAGATACACAAGATCATCTAATTTTGTGCTATTTTGTAATGCCATGAATATGAACTAAAATATGATTTAGCATACTTTCTCTGTATTTAAACACCATTTGAACACCATTACACTCAAGTGCACTACTGCTGGTAACTTAATACATTTTTAAAATACAGACACACATACAGTATTTGTTTATATTCATGGCATTCGAAAAATAACACAGTTGAGTACAAAAAATAACATTCAGTACATTATGGAAGTGCACTTTGATGCAAAAGCAGTTTTTGTTAGTATGTGGTTCTATTAAAAGTTATTCATTACCTTCTGCTAACTTGTATCAATTTTAATTTAAACTCAATTCCAGGCGCGTTCTTCAAAGTTTTACATTTTATCGTAACAAGTACCATAAGCAAAAATTACACTGTGCTCATTTTAGTTGTATTTTAATTAGTTTTGAAGTCATAGGTATGTATTTTAGTTTTAGGTTTAGTTTAGAAAACATAACTGTTTTACATTTTGATGACTTGGTGCAGAGTTCGTATGAATTTGCATGAGCGAAAACACACAGTATTTAGAAATGAAGATAAACGTCATTGCACACTGAGTCCGAAATTTTCATTTGTGTTTTTTTTTGTTTTTATTTGTCATCCTTTCCTATCTTAATGCTTGCTACGGATGTCCGATTGCAGAAAATAATTTTCATGATGGATGAACGTTTCGGAAACGTGTTTTTTTTTTTCACGTGAAAATATTTTGGATGAAAATTTCCAACACAGTTTCACGACCAAAGTTGTACAAGCTGGAAAATTTGCGCTAATTCGTATGACCTCACTCGTATGTACGATTTGGCTAAACCCCAGTGACGGGTAGGTTTAGGGGCGGTGTTACGTGTAGGTCATTAGTACAAATACATACCAATTGGCAACTCGTAAGATACATACGATTTAGCAAAAAATCGTGTGAATTCGCACTATTGAGGTCGTGCAAATTTGTGCGAATTAGCCACCCTCGTAAAATAACTATGAATTGCCGAAATTTCATACTGAGTGTGCATTGACCACCCTTGATTCTAAACCTCAGTGGGGTGTTAGGAGATTGTTAAAAATGTATTTATAAAATTCGCACAAATTTGAACAGTCACCAAACTGTAACATTGCTATGAGAGAGTGTCTCTAGATGCAAACACTGTTCCATTGCAGAGGTTTGGTAGACATAACATAAAAGGCTCAAGGTCTATGTTCTCTAAACAAGCTCAGTTTTATTGAAGCTTTTCACTTTACTTGCATTGCTATATCCGTCCCCAGTGTCTGTTAAAACTCTTATTAGATTACTTGAGGCAAACTTTGTCAGTGCTGTTTTCTTACCCGACTTTTTTTCGGTGCAGTTCCTCTCAAACATTGTCCTTTATTAGAAGACAGACAAATGGCCTCTGCTGTATTTGATACTAGCAATTTTGGTTAACTGCAGCTTTCTTAAGAATTTCTAAAGGTAGAGTTCTACAACTTTATTTTCAAAATGATAAAGATTAGAGATCCTCCTCCTTACATTCCTGCACCCTGATGGCAGAACACAGCCCGAGACCAGGAAACCTGAACATTAATTAAGCTAAAATAACAGTGCGAGCTGTCTGCATCTCTGTTAAATGAGCAGGAAAGGAATTTGATTCATGTTTAATCTTGCAAACTCATTTGAAGGTGGAGAGAGAAGACAGAGACAGCGATGTGGTCTCGAACCAGTGCCAAGAGGGGCAAACAATAACCGCTCAAGGTTTGGGTCAGTCGAGGGTAGTTTACATGAAAATATGGGTCAGCATTGTGTTTAAAGCAGAGCCTTTGTAAGTTTTGTTTGAGCTATAAAGTTTTCAGGCCTCATTTGCCCACGACTGCTGGGAAATAGCCTATCAGGATAAGAAATATTTTCACCCTTTTTTAGAAATTTTAAGAGATTTAAATAATAAATGCATTTTTCACTTGCTCTGTCTTCAAAACAAAAGTCGTGTTTACAGTAACTGACAATGGAGGTTTACGGCGGAAGTCATTCCAAGAGATTCCAGTGCAGCCCATATTTGTGTTGAAGAGCAAAAACGTGTTATTTCATCTATAAGTGGTTTAAATGGTCCTTGTAGACTTCTTTTCTGGGCTGAGAATGCTTTCTGGTTGTGTTTCACCAACACAATTCATTTGGGTGGAGTTTGCTCAGTGTAAACAGTACTTTGTGGATAGTTATGCCCCTTTTTGCTGTTCTTAAACATATTGTGCATACAAATCATACCTGGCCTTTACCACATGAACATGACTGTAGTTAGAAAATAACTTTTCACAGACAAGTTTAATACATTTTCAAAAGGTACACTTTTGTACCTATTAGATTCAAATATGTACACTTTAAGGTACCAAAATGAACCCTTTAGGGACAAACATGTACCTTTTGAAAAGGTACCGCCCCAGTGACAGCTTTTGTACTTTTATTTCTGAGAGTGTAGAGTTTACAGTAAGACTTTATTTTAATAGTTGCTTATTACCATGAATATTACTAACATATTTGCTGTTTATAAACCGTGTATTATTAATACGCAACAAATTAGGAGTTTATTGAAGGAAAAGTCGTAGTTAATAGTGAATTGTGTTACCGAGTTTACTTGTTTTGAACCCCAAACATTTCTGTAATTGAGTGGATTTTCCTGTAGGTACGAGACAACTTGGAAAATAAATTACAGGCCTTTTTTTTTCTAGAACCGCCTTCTTGAAAATGGCATCTCCCTCAGGCGATGCTACCGAGATCTGAACCGCAGTCCTGTGGAGAATTCTCCAGAAATGTCAGAGATGTTTGATGATGTTATACAGCCCTTTGCATTGAATACCTTCTGTGCAGATGAACTGTGCCCATTCATAAAATTAATACTTGTCACACAATCTTAAAAAAACAGCTTCCTCTAACTCGACAGAAATTTGAAGCGCTCCTAAAGTGGTAGGAAATCCTACAAAGCATAGAATGACTGAATGGCGGCATTCAGTGAAAAACGATATATAAACTTTGTAGATTTTCTAAGCTTCTTTAAGAATACCATGAACTCTCGCCCAGGATTAAATGGCTGTTTGTTCAGACACATCTCTGGTTGGACAGGTTGGGTAGTCATCAAGGTGCGTTTTTTAACCATCTAGGCCTGACCTGTGAGCTCGGGTGAAGTGGAGGTCTCATTCTCAGGGGCTTGATTTAGTCCAGACGTTCAGACGTAATCCAGACCTGTGATTCCCCCGGCTGGAAGTCGGAAGGGGAACCTGTTCGCGTGTAACACTACACACTTTTTCGCTCTATGCCGACCCTATTCTGCCGCACATAAAAGATGTCTTTGTCCTTAACACTAAGGAGCTAGAAAAGCATCTATTTCAGCCAACGGCCAAAAAGTGTGACATTACATGTGTCCAGCGCTGACCGACTCTCTCTACGTTCGGAGAAGTGTACTCCAAATGCCATCACTGCATAGCATTTAGGGATTATGAGGGAAATTAAAGCCACTTTTGCTTTGAAAGACTTTCCTGTTTTCGCTCAGCATGCATGAACTAGCACATGCTTTTCTATAATGTCTGGCCTGTAATTCAATATTATTATCAGTACTGACGTATGAAAATAGCACTATATAATAGAAGCATGTATTTGATAACAAATACTTGCGTCTTGGCTGTTCTGCTCAATAGTTGGAGCGACATGCTTTTGCTGTAGGGGTGTTTTGGTCATTCTGCGGGCAAAGAAAGTCTTCGAGAAATGCGATTCCCGGGCAGCTATCCAACACATTTTAAGTTGTGCATTGTGGCTGATACTACATCACTCACAGCATTTTATGGGTTTTACGAATGATGAAGCCACACAATTTTGTTTTGCTCGTGTTTTGTGAATGAGTATTCAAAATTAAAACCAGTCAGAGTACATTTTCACAAAAAACGTTTTTTAAAAAACATCATTTTTGATTACAATATGGATTTTGATAAAATACTTATTTATGCAATAAATTACGTTTTTATTAGGCCCGTCAAACTTAATTGCAGCCAAAATAAATGTTTTGGTGTAATATATATGTTCATTTATTATGTGTAAATAAATACACACACGTGTATTTATATATAATATATTTAATTTAATAAAATTTATATTTAAGAAAAAAATAATGTTTGTATATTGAATATATTTATATATAATGTGAGTGTATGTGAATGTATTTATATATATATATATATATATATATACACTCACATA
>JAUYWG010000034.1:14363895-14377432 GCA_034779775.1 Enteromius afrohamiltoni | reverse complement strand
ACTTTAGTTAGACTACATACTCTTATTTAATTTGAATCAAATTAACAAGTTCTTCAACTGAAATTGCAGTTTATATTACTATATGTATACTATATGTACTATTTTTCTATTTTTATTTTTTTTTGTAATGTTGAAACTTTTTGTTTCACCTTTTAAAGACTGAAATCACGTTGTACACTGACACTCAACATTACATCATATTGAAAGATTAGTTTACCCTCATGTTGTTCCAGACCTGTAAGACCTTTGTTCATCTGCGGAACACAAATAGTCCCATAGTGTCCTTACACGACCGATGCTCAGAAACGTAGCAAGGAGATTGGTAAAATAATCCATGTGACATCAGGGGTTCAACCATAATTTTGTGAAGCTACAAGAATACTTTTTGTGCGCAAAAGAAAAATAAATACTTGATTCAACAATGGCACCAATTTGGAGAGTTCGTAAAAACAGCGTATGCTGAATTCAGTTAAAATGAATACATTCAAACTTTTCATTCAAAATTTTAAAAGATGCGCCATTCTATAATTGCTCTGTATCTTCCAGATGGGTCTCCGCCAACAATCAATAGCCTTATGATTCTTAATGCATTACAATATAAATGCTTGTCCTCCACTCTGCTCCATCTGTTGGTTTTCAGGCAAGATGAGGTGGTGGCAACGAGTTGTAATCTCATTTTACCCGTTCATTAAACGCATGGTCCCATCTGGCCGACGGAAACACCAAGTGCATCTAACAAGGTCTCACCCTCATATTCCCTGCGGTGAGGGACAGAGGGGTTCAGAGATGGGGTAAGGTGTGAAATTGGAGGTTTTGTATGTGTGTGAGAGTGTGAGTTCAAAAGAACCACCCCAAACACAACAACCACAAACATGTTTGAACATGGCCCTCAAAGCCTTGCATAAAATCAACCTCATTTATCTATCCCTTTGTTAGCTCGGCAATGACAAGTGAAGTCCTTATCACAAAAAAAGTGATTAATTTGTCTTGACAAAGAAAATTACAGCCAGGGTCAGTTTCTGGATGGCCAAGAATGTTTCATCCCCTCTCTCAGTGTCATTATTCCAGTTAATCAATGACTCTGAGGCGTGTTTTTATTTGAAACTCCTTGAGTACTGTGCAAAGTACCAACAGAAAAACATGCAAGTCTCAATCATGGCTTTGTACCACTGAGAACCTATCTTACAACTTTCCCAATTGTAGCTCTCTGTAAGGGTCATTTTGAATGTAATTTAACACGTTTTAGTATGGATGCACAATCTTTGCATAGTAAATATAAGCTTTTTCTTAGTACTTCGTTGAATTATCGATTTCATCGGTTTATCATTTCCCATATCTCATTGTGATTCTCGTGCCAGCGGTGCATGTAGAGACAGATGCAGGTGTTTAGATCAGTCTGAGAGGCCCGTATGGAGATCACCTTCAGCCTTTCACCTGTTCACACCTGCGTCCGGTCTGATCTTATATACACTCATTCCCCCCACATTCTCTACTTTCCTGGAAATCACTGTTTCATTGTTACTTAGTCTATTTATTATGCATTTTAAAATGTTTGTCAGTTCAGCAAAAATGCACTAGATTTCTTAAAAAAATACTTAATTTTACTTGTTGTATAAATGTTTAAATACTTAAATAAATAGCAATTCTTACAAATTCAGTATCTCTTTCTTTCCGCTCTTTTCACTGCAGCACTTCTCATTTTACAGCTTGTCTAGGACAAATCACTTTTTGTGTTCCTTTTGTGTGAGTCACAAAGTGTCCATTTTTTAATCTTGTCATATGCAGTGGCACAAAATTGGTCAACTTTATTAACGCGTGACTGCACATTCATGCATCTCGATTTCCAAGCAGTGTTAAATAAAAATCTTATCATATAAATCATATATAAAGGTGCAGACGCGTGGAAGTGACTTGTAATATTTGATTTACTGGTGTATTGTATTACACATAAAATGGATAATAACAAAAAGTATTGTAATTTCATACACCGGGGTACATAACAATTCACACCCTGAGTGTGAGTGTTTGTATTTATTAGAGCAAGACAATAGAAAATCACATTGTTTTGCCTCAATGTACCTAAAACAGGTCACTGAGTTGTAGAGATGGGAGGGATTCATGGGCAGGATCCTCGAGTGTTATTGGCTCAGTGGGCGGCACTTTTGCTTCCTTTGTTATGATTCAAACATTTGAACTTGAGGGAGGGCTGTAGAATGCTGACGGTCACATTGGCACAGAAACTGTTTTTTATTGGCTCCTGAAGATTTTTCACCTACAACAGCCACAGCTACACTCATTTAATAACTTGTTTTGAACATTGTTGCCCTGGGCAGCATCTTCTAATGAAAGACTGTGTTTGTTCTTCTTGCATGCCTAATTTAAGACACTAACTTCTTCAGAAATATCTCTTATTTTGAACCATTTTAACCACAAATCAAGCAAAGCTTTTTAGGATGAGCAATGAAGGTCTTATCTTGCATACCAGTTGTTTAGTCATCCTTTACCAAAAGAGGAAAACTCATTTCATGCCAGTTCACCCCGACATACTCTGAAACACACGGCACTGCCCCTCTGTCCTGTTTGTGTCAGATCACTGCTCTTTGACCGGTGTGGATAATGACAGGGAATGCTAATGGCAGAGTTTGTTATCCCGTGTTCTTTGTGTAATTACATTAGTCAGCTTGAGTTACACAAGAGGAAGAAACCATTGTCAATCATTTTGACAACAGCAGGCATGCTGGGATATTCATGGCTTATTTACAGTACCTGTGATAAGATGAGGTGTGAGGCATATCATGCACTAAACAACTTCAAGTTAAATATCAACATGCACCACACTAACACTATTAAATTACATTTATTGTGTTTATCTGAATGTGTGTATAATAATAAAGATCATTATAATGAGCAGTTTGCTGCAGCCTCATAAAGTTAATACTGTTAGTTCATAAACTAATTAGCGCTTATTTTTGTTATCATGATTTATGATGTATTGTACTTTTACAGACATTGTGATACAATATTATGATATGCTGTAAAGAAGTATCACATTTAAGGGTAGTATAGTATATATAAAAATGCACTTAAGATGAAGATGAACTTAAAAAAGGTCCAACAATTGCATTATAAATGTAAGCTAGCTATAATTTATTTTAAATTTGCAATTAAGTGTCCGCAATTATTACATTCAGTTTATGCTTAAGTGTACTCTTAAGTACTTATTTTATAAGGGTCAACACAATGTGTTTAACCATGAGGAGGAAATGAGAGCATTTTCATGACGACAGCCTTTGCCTGGTTATTGACAGCAACAGAGCTTTACATTGATACCAAGTGAACAGCTGACAGACTAAATATATACCACTCTGCTATGTCAGGTGAGGAAAAAAATCAGGAAAACACATACTTTTGTACAAAACATTTGAATACTGACAGGATATTGTAATGTAGAAAATGGGTCAAACCAAGTAAGAAGGCACAAATTTTTGTGTAGTTTGGAATCAGACCAAGATCTGCTGGTCATGTCTGATAATACAGTGTTTAAAAACACATTTCCACTACCTCAGAGAAAAGACCAAGTTGTTATATCCATTTTTCATCTCAGAACAGTGCAAAAACTGGTAAATAGGATATTCCTGTTTTATTAGGCTTGGTGCCAGCAGACATTTTCATTAGTACATTGATGCTCAGATGTCACAACCAAGCTCTTGCATTTGCTGCTCAAATTAAAAACAAAAGCCGAAAGAGAACAACCCTAAACCTAACTGAAGTAGAAATGAGATGTAATCAATGAACAAACTGTATCAGGTTCAGCCTACAACTTCTAGTCAGGGCAATGTGCTTATGTCATCCTGCACAACTTTACTGGACCAAAAACAGTGCACAACATACCAGACAGAGTTGAGAATGTGACCCATTTACTGGGAATGGTGACTATCCCACAGCCCCTTCATAGCAGTGATATAATTTAGAGGCACATAACTCAGCTCAAAGACACACGACACCTCCATATTTGAAAGGTCTTAGCCACATTGTTTTGCCGGGGGTATTAATTGGATATACCACCTGTTATGCAGTTGTTCCTTGGCAAAACAGAACAGCCAGTGTGGTACTTGTGGGAGCTTCCTGTCAAATCCAGCCTCTTCATATGAAAGTTGGGAGATTTGGATCAGATGTATGGCTGCGCAACTTAAGACTGCTTCGACTTTGGCTATTTTTTATCTATACTATATTTTCACAGGCATTACTGCAAGTTATATTGTTATGCAATGCAGTGTTATTATTTTGATATTCTGTGTTATAAAAAACATAGATTTTTATGTTTTACAGAATATAGTAATTTAGGTTTGAAACATGAAATTGAAAATTACCGCTTTATCTGTTTGGAAATTAGTAAGTTTTACAGTGAAATGTTCCAAGAAAAAAAAAAACATAATGTTTTTGTGCATATAGCAAAAGTATGGCTAGTTTAGCATAAAGGATTGTTGTCTGTTGCTAAGCAATTAAACTGCCCATTGACCTAAGTGATATACATGCTTTAAATCAACAATGTGAAAGCAACTGTCCCATCCTGAAAGTGTATGGGCCTGTTAGCTAAACATTGTCATGTAGTGTTCCAATCCTTTTTGGACTTTCGAGGAAGAAAGCATTTACTGTGTTTTACGGTTGTCAAGTTTCCATCATTTCTGAGGTTTTTATAGCATTAGTTCCAACAGAGAAAATGAGTTTGTGTCCTGAAGCAAGATACCATGATGATCTGTCTAATTGTGGTGGAAATTTGGAGTAATCCTGTCTGTTAACATGCTTTCTTCACCAACTCAAAACAGTATTTAGACTTTCGTAGTGTGAAAAGAGAATACTTATCTTCCGGAAGCAACTGGCTTCCACCTGAAACATTCCAATGTTTCGGAATTCTAGGACTAGAGGCAGGTTGTGTTTTTTATGGAATGTGACTGATTTATTTTTTGTCATTTTTAGATGGGATCCACCAAGTGACGGCCTTTTGTACTCTCCGTGTGACCATCATCACTGACGAGATGTTAACGAACAGCATCACCGTCCGTCTGGAGAACATGTCCCAGGAACGTTTCCTATCACCGCTGCTCTCTCTATTCACCGAAGGTGTAGCTGCAATCCTCTCAACTAGTCGAGAAGGAGTTTTCATCTTCAACGTCCAGAATGATACAGATGTCAGCGGCAACATTCTCAATGTCACCTTCTCAGCTTTGCTTCCTGGAGGAGTGCCGGATCGCTACTTCCCTTCGGAAGAACTTCAGGAGCAAATCTACCTGAACCGAACTCTGTTACAGCAAATCTCCAGCCAAAGTGTTCTTCCATTTGATGACAACATCTGCCTGCGGGAACCTTGCGAGAACTACATGAAATGCGTCTCTGTATTAAAGTTTGATAGCTCTCCACCTTTCATTGCATCCGATACTGTACTCTTCCGACCGATCCATCCCATTAATGGCTTGCGCTGCCGTTGTCCAGCTGGCTTTACCGGCGACTACTGTGAGACTGAAATTGACCTTTGCTACTCAGGTCCATGCCGCAACAACGGCCTCTGTCGCAGTCGAGAAGGAGGGTACACCTGCGAGTGTCTAGAAGACTTTACAGGTGAGTTTGCAAGACATTTTATGGCATGGGGGCCCTATCCTCTTCCTGGAGATCTACCTTCCTGAAAGTTTAGCTTCAACCTTGATCAAACAATGAACCAGTCAGTTAAGATCATCAGAAGTATTTGATGATTGTAGGTAGATCTCCGTGGATAGGATTATGGCATTTTGAATTTGTGTGTTTAGCCTGTACGCTTGCAGGAATATGGTGTGGGTACAGTGGTTTGTGGTTAGGGAGCAGTGTTTTGTCAGGAGCTGAAGGAATGCTGAGGGAACCAAAGAGTAGAACTGTCAGTCATTTAGGGTAGACCGCAAATAGGGAAACCACCAGAGCCTCTGCATTCAGAACCAAAAGTAAGGGTAAGGGTGTCTATGTCACAGGTGGACAAAGTGGAATGGTGTGTCCACCTGTGAAAGACTTATTCAGTCTTGAGCAAAGATCTTACCATGTCAAATAAAGCTTTGTGTCTAAATGACAACCATGAAAGACTATATCTGATCAGTGTCTGATTCGGACGCTCCTCTGCCATTCCTGACCACCTCCCCATTCTTTATCAAGGCCAATTACCCCTCTAATCATCTCCCTCAGTTCTTTAAAGTTCACAGTTCAACTCCAGATATTTTGCATCCATTATGATAGCGTTGACAGCCTGCCTCTCAACATCTATCCTTTTCTGGCTTTCTCACATTAGAGTGAAATCGATCTGTCTATTTCCCTTCAAGAGAAAGATTATCCCAAGGAAATCAGGGGTCATTACAGGCACAGGGACTGCCATCCTGTTCCCCCGCCACACATAAACACCCTTTGTCCAGATCTTGTCTGGATAATGGCTGATATATAACACTGCATGAGCTGTGTGTCCATCTTCGGTGAGGGAATTGGTGGTGCCATAGAGGAACTCTTGGATTGTCAAGTACTTCCGTATGGAAAGCTGAGACTAAGTCAGGGCTGAAATTTTGAAGCAAGGCCAGTATAGCAGGGCTCCTAAAGTCCAGCGCTGGAGGGCTAGTGTCCTGCAGAATTTAGTACCAATTCATAGCTTTCAGATACCTGACTGGCTCAAGGACTTGGAGGCCAAAACATCAACAGAACTGCAGCACAAGCCTGTCAGTTTTCCACCTATTTTCCAGATCACCTCTCAAAAGAGTAATACAAAGGTTTGTGAACAAAATGCAAGTTTTGGCAATTTAAAAAAAAATTATATTAAGCACCCGCTGCAATATTTCAATCATTAAATAGTGTGACATTGTGAAAACACACTTACACACTTGTGCACATTCCATCTCCGTTATCACCCACAACACATAATAAAATTAGCTCTGATCATGGCATTCTCTATTCACTGGTTGTTCACAATGCAAATTAATGACGCACATCAACATATCACCATCAGCCAATTCAGAGTTCCTGCTGCCAGGAAAATTGCCAGAGGGGGGAATTGGTTCTCTATGAACCACCCTTTAGGCTACTTCCTAGATCTTCATGGTGCGAAAGCCCCTTGTGTAACCCACCTGTCTGTAATTTGCGAGTAATTCTGTACACCTTGATTATTTAACTTCTGATATTCCTGTGCAGGTGAGAACTGTGAAATAGATGCCCGCTCTGGTCGCTGTGTCCCCGGGGTATGTAAAAATGGAGGTGAATGTGTCAACCTGCTAGTGGGCGGCTTCACGTGCAACTGCCCCTCTGGAGAGTACGAGAAACCTTTCTGCGAGATGACGACACGCAGCTTTCCCGGACAGTCCTTCATTACCTTCCGAGGCCTTAGACAGAGATTCCACTTCACTGTCTCCTTCATGTAAGTGATACGCTATAATTGACAAGAAAATTGTTTGTGACCTCGGTGTCGTGCCCCTGTTTACCTTTTTGTTACACTGACACATCTGCCAGAAGCTTCACATGCTGTAAAGTGTAATTTGTTGAAGAGGTTGCCCTTGAGCTCTGTCTGGCTGGGCGGCATGCCTGGACTTATCTTCTACTCATTCTGGGTCGGACATGGATAATCCTGATGTCAAGCTCAAATCAGTTTTGCCCTTTCTGCAGAATTTCTTTTAGCCTGTTAGCTGTTGGATTTATAAAGCTAGAAAGACACATGGTTAATTGTTTAAAACCGTTGTAAAGTTGAAAATTGAGGTTCTGATTTATTAAGCAACAAATGTCAGGGCCACTAGAGAAATATTTTGGCTCCTGTGCTGGGTAAAAACAGGAAGGGCTATGTGTTGAGAGAGCACTATCAGTGTTTTTCTTATTTGCATTATCTTCCTGTAGTAGAGCAGCTGGTCTCTGACTCCTCTGTCCTTTGTGCCACGTCCCAGATATGATAGAGGTGGGATGTGCCGCCCAGGCAAAGGAACCACTTCCTGTTTCTAGACCACTGACCTTACGTTCACTTCCCCCCTCATTTTCTTTCTTTTCCTCTCTTGATTAATAGATGTTATTTCTTCTGTCTGGTTTGGAGGTTTCATGTAGCTTTAGATCTCGAATTCTAACAAATGAGAGTGCACTCAAATCTTCATACATGTAAAGATTTACGAGGGGGTAGTGCAAACATTTAATAAAACCTGTAGTTCTGGTTGTTCTGATCAATGTTTTTTTCTGTCCAGGTTTGCCACAAGAGAGAGAAACGCCCTTCTTCTATACAACGGTCGTTTTAATGAGAAACACGACTTCATAGCTGTGGAGATCATTGAGGAACAGATTCAACTCACCTTCTCAGCCGGTACAATAGTCACTGTTCAATGTTACAATTAAGAAACCGCTAACACCTTAGCATAGGAAGCTAGTTGCCTATTAGCATGCATATTAATAGCATATTAGCTATGTATGAGCATATATTCTGCATTACCATATTCTACATTCCTAATCCTACCCAATGCCTAAATGTAAAAGTGCAATTTCTGAGCATTATATACTATAGCATTAATGTAAACAGCAAATTACAATGTTTTCTATGGCCATTTTTTTCCAACTACAGTTATATCAAAACAAGATTTTAAGGAGAGTTTTGCAGAGCTTGTTAGATAAAGTTATCAACATGTTTACAAATAGCTACATGAATAATAACCACCAGTTTAATCACACAGACATATGAAGGTAACTTTATCATCCCCTCGAGTACTGAAGTTTGCTACAACAATAGTAACACACCTTAAGCATGTACAAAAGGACCATGCACTTCCAATATGTTAGCCAGGCAGTCATATGCTTTTGTGTATTCATATAGAGTTTGTTGCTTCCTGTATGTCACATTCACTCCTGGGACAGCAAACAGAAGTGTTGACAATATATATGGTAACATGAGGTGACATCATGCTACGTTAAACAGCTTGTTTGTGTAGCCATGTGTTACTTAGAGAGAAAATTGCTTTAGCTGAATGTGCTTATGACAAAGGGATTTATTAGTTCTAAAGTGTCCGAACCTTTAATGAGGCTATGCAGTGACCCAGATGGTCTTTCCAAATACGTACATGAATGTGTAGGGGAAGACATACACACACACACACACTTAAGCTCACAGGTGGTTATAAATAACACAAGAAGAGCACAGCCCTATAATGGGACTGTTGATCTTAAAGCACACATAAATCTTTCCCAGACAAAGAGAACAATGCTGTGTCATGCTGAGGAGCCTGTTTTACATGCTGTAACCCATGACACTTGTACTAAAACTGTTCTTTTGACCATTTTAGTAGTCTGGCCCACCATTCTTAGTTTTTCAGTGATTAAAGGGTGCCAGGGTAATAAACAAATACATTAATTTAGTATATAGCTTAAACGATGTTGCAATTGTTTACCAATGAGGCTACAATGATTGGTTGTTCTTTACTCATTCTTTATGAATACTAGTAGGGGCTCCTGCCTTGGGTAAATATTCCTCTAAATCCAGTTGACATTTTTGCTCTCCTGCCCTTTGAATGAACTCCATTGATGAGAGAGAATATCTAAACGTGATTGATAGTTGTTATGTTAGCAGCTTTTTGCTGTAGTGACTAAGTGACTTTATATTGGTCCAGAGGTGGCAAAGCCATAATTTATACAAGAAACACCTTTATCGCATACCAAAACACACTCTTGGAAATCTGTTTTTATTTTATACTCGTAATTGTAACATGTTGGATGTTTGTAGTAAATTCTTTGCTAACGTGTCCAACTATGCAATGTTATAAACTAAATGCATTTTAGCATATTTGTTCAGACAGGAAGTTTGATTAATTAGATTAATTGAGCCCTTAATTTTTTGCTAAATATTTAATTGGCATTTTAAATAAGTTATTTATTTCTTTTACCACTTTTATTAGTCATATTTAGTGTAAATCAAGAGTTCTGACATGAAACTCTAGATGGTGCAGTCTGATAGGTCTAACTCAATCTGACCTAATAACTTCATTATCATATGGTTCTCTCTGTATCGGTAACCAACGAGCTCGCTGCTCAACATTCAAATATATGGCTAGTGCTTGCTGTAGCAGTTCGCAGCGTACCCTACACCTTCTCTAGCTCCACCTGTATAGATCTGCTATGAGCTGATTCCTGTATGCTATATAGGGGTTATTTTGTGTATGTTATACTTGCAGTGGCAGTATTCCGTAAATGCTCATAGCAGTATGTTGCGGATGTATTGGCAGTAGCAAATCTCTGTACTTGCTCTGCCGCAGTAGCAGCGGCGTAGCAGATCTATTCCGCCAAGACCAAATGCATTAACGTTGACATGTACTTTATCACGCCAATCCTTCCGAAGGTTTTCAAGACAGAACTTAATTTGTTCAAGTTTTTGTTCGCAGCTTGTATAGCTAACTTCATTTTTAAAAAGCTTAGCTTGAATGTGTGGGAAAACTTTGAAACTCAATTTTACCTATTCATAATTTAAAGTAGCTTGCATATACAATGCACTTGCCTTTCTCCTATCATTCAAATTAATATTGTCGTTTCTTGCCTTTCTCTCCTAGGTGAGACTAAAACAACTGTCACACCTTTCGTACCAGGTGGAGTTAGCGATGGCCAGTGGCATTCGGTTCAGCTTCACTACTACAACAAGGTAAGACGTTAAGTCTGCTTTTGCTTTTAAATGTTGGAACTGAGTTGTTCCTGAGGATTCTCACTTATTCTGGAAAAACAGGACAAATGTTGTTTGTTCCCACGATGGTTTTCTTACTTTCCACTTGCATGTGACCTAAGGAAGATAGGAGATTATTTAATAGCAGTTATCGGATTCTCCATGTTTGACTTGCATTGCATTTCACTCAACTGGAGATTGTTTTCAAATGCTTCCACACCCAAAGGCAATAGCGTGTTAGCACGACATTGCATAATTAAGTCTTAATGCACTTACTAGCATGTTTTTGCATGCATCGCTTACTTGGTCCGCAAGAAGATTACGACTAGAGTTGATTTAGCGTTGCACTCTCCATGTGAGAGTCTCAGAAAGTCAATCTGCTAACTGCAGGCCACTGGATTCTTGTAAAGCTTTAAAAAAACGAATGCTCATGGGTAACAAAAGACACAGTCGTCTTTATTTCTGTCCTGTGATTCTCGACTCTTCCAAACCCAGAACATCAGAAACTGAATATGCCATTGTGATGTGCCAGAAGTCTTCCTGCTTGTAAGAGACTCCAACTTAAGTTTCATAAGCCTGCTTTAAAGATTGTTTTCCACGTATTCTTCAAGCATATCCTTGTACTTGTATAAAGTGAGGAGGTCTCCAGTTTCAAGGGAGATGTTTTAATTCACTGCATAGAGGCCAATGCAGTTTTCTGTAATGGCATTAGTTGATGATATTTCAGACTAGTTTATTGTTGGATCTTTCTAAAGACGCAACAACAGAAGTATTTAAGTCCTTTATTATCCTGTTGACAACAAAACAGCATATGCTGGTTTGGTATGTTTTGAAGGATGGAAGCTGGTCCTTAGGTGGTAATGAGCTGGTTGTAAGTTGGTTATGAGCTGGTCCTGAGTAGGAGCTAGTTGCTTAGGATCAGCACATGCCCAGCTTAATCAATTTTAGGACTAGCTATCAACCAAGTTTACAACTAGCTTAGGACCGGCTTAATCCAGCTTCAAAACATACCCAACCAGCATATGCATTTTTATAGCTATTAATACGATTTTAAGATAAGATTTTCTTGAAACAGAACTTTTTCATTTTTGTAGTACAAATATGAATTGTACAGAAAATCCTTGGATTTTTGTGATTTGTAAAGCATCTGGACTTGGCAGACACACAATACACCACAGCATCATGTGATGGAGTTTTGGACCCGTGTAAATTCCAAAAAACCGTGTTTAGCATGCAGTGTAAGTCGTTCCCTGTGCAGTATGCTATTTGTTATGCAGTATTTGTTTTTTTGTTGTGATTGAGCACATGCTTGTTTGAAGAACTCTTGTCTGAGTTGCTATTGGTGGAACACACACACACACGTTTACAAGGCACTAAATAAACACAACCCATAGTGGGTGCTGAGAAGGCGTTAGACCACCAGCCAAGGGGAGTCCTCACACATCACTATGACAAAAATACTCCACCTGCCTCAAACACACACACACACACACACACACAGTGAAATGTCACGGGGAGGCCAGAGACTTAGCAAGTGTGTGACAGCCTGCAGCTGTTGTCAATTGTGTGCAGTGATTTACCATAGTGAATGGTTTAAACACACACACACACAGGCTCTGTGAGAATAACCAACAGTAGGGCCACGTTTAGAGTTGGATGAGAAACCATGCCATGTCTTGTGGAGTGTGAGAACTGTCAGGAGTGGGTATACTGTCCAGATCATAGAAGACATTCTTTCGCAATCAGTTAATGCTTTCCCTGATTATCACCTCCGCACAGTGCCAGAGAGAGGTCTGTTGGGATTTCAGAGGATTTCAGATGGAATCTGCTCATACTTTCAGAACCTTTTAAGGTACCGCTGCACTTAAGGGAACATTTGTAAAGACAAGTGTCTTAATCATACTAATGCCCAGTGCTTAATTTATGGGGTCAGAGGGTGAATATATAAAAGCCTGTGGGCGGCTTCATAGTAGAGTTTGTGCTATGTCAAAGAACACTGCAAATACATTCATTTCAAAACGGATGTTGAGTCAGAAGAATAATGCGTTTGTGACTCTATTTATTGTGACCAAAATGTTACAAATGATTTATTTACAGACACAGAAACAAAGGAATTTTGACCAACTTTAACCCATTTGTTGGTCAGACGTTTTACTAACCGCATGCTAGACTTAAAAGACAAAACTGACCATAGAAAAACCGGGTATAGCACCCCTTGTGGCAATGTTAAGAATTGTGATCTGAAGCAATATGGCTTCATTGTGTTTCTGTTTTTAGACATTTTGGTTTCGCTAAAGAAATTATTATTTGATGCCTAGGAGAAAGCAGTCCTGGAATACATTGTGATGAGGCTCATATGGTGTAACAGTCCCATAATATGATGTTTAGAAATATTCTTTTTTTAATGAAGCCTATTTCATTAAATAAGCCAAATCATTAGAATGATTTCTGAAGAACCAATAAAAAAAATAGATGTTTTTTATGTTATAATAATATTTAACAATATTGCTATTTTTTCTATATGTTTGATCAGATATATGCAGTTATGGTTGAGCATAATTCAAATTGTATGATTATTAGAGAATGCAAGTGTAACAACATCATGATCAAATCATTGCACGCTTCTGCATTTACAGTGACTGCTTGCATTGCAGTTCTCACAGTTCATTTCAGACCTTTCAATTTTCCTGCAGCTTAGAACTGGATTCCAGCTTAGTGCTCCTTACATGCTGGATATATATTGCAGACACTAATCTAAATTCCCAGACATCCCCATATAACTATTAATCACTTCACAGTTTCAGATGCACAAATATATTAGTAGCATATATATATATATATATATATATATATATATATATATATATA
>JAUYWG010000034.1:14306855-14363795 GCA_034779775.1 Enteromius afrohamiltoni | reverse complement strand
ATGTGTGTGTGTGTGTAGTTTTGTAGTTTTGCCTTGTGAGATTGCAATTTTGTAAAAATAATAAAGGTCGGTAACACTTTATTTTACGGTTACACCTATTAGCTGCTTATTAGTATGCTTATTACTAGAATATTAGCCATTTATTAGTGCTAATTAATTATATAATTAATTGTATATTAATGCCTTATTCTACATGAATTTATTCTACAGCCCTAATCCTACCCAGTACCCAACTTTATGTGTGTATCATTGTGTACTAAATAAAAACATAAAAAATGATTCAGAAAACCTCAATTCACTTCAGCTTGGCTTCATTTCTAAATAACTTTTAAGAATGAGATCAAAGCACATTGGTTCACAAAGCAGCTTAACAGGGTGCCAGTACTTAGGCCCACATTGAGTAAATCTAAAAAAAAAAAAACTATCCTGTTTTAACATGCTAAATAACTTGCCCTATACGGTTTAGTTTGCGTAATAAAGACAATTGCACTGTATTAGAAGTAAAGATTTAGGGTTTAGAGGCAAGCAAACAGCATTAAGGTCAAAGTTGAAGGAGCCAGCTCACTTTTAATTTAGCCGACGGATGGGTGTAACGGAAGCGGGCAGGTTTACTGGGAGGTCATGGACTATAGATGCTGGAAAACATTCATTTTGTGGAATTTACAGTATTTTTTCACATACTATAATTAGATATTTGAGTCAACACATTAAAAACACACCTTGCATACATTTAAAATAAAAACAACTCATATAAGAGTGTTTTATATCACAGTTAGAGATTACAGGTGTCAAACCTCAATGAAAGAGTAAACTGGTTACCATTTTTTGTATTATTTAATTCATCCATGTCGCTCAAAAGGCAAACGGCTTGATTTTGGATGTATCTATGCTAAACCTTTCCTAGAAGAACTTTCCTAGAAGTTGCCAAGATAGTTTGTTTGAGTCAATTTAAAAAAGTAGACTTATTTAGTATTGTAGAGATTTACATGAAGGTCCCTTTTCAGTCCAATTGAGCCATCAGTCTGTTTATTAATGGATTGTTTGGTTGCACGTAAATATAGCTTTTGATGACTAAACACGGACACAAAAGTATTTCAAAAGGAACTTTACTTGGGTCGGACAAACCAGGTTATTAGTCTGTGGTTGTGTTAGTAAGCCGGTTTAATAGCATACATCTCTGTTAAAGGTTATATAGTGCTTTGGGGCTGGTTTTATTAGCGTCTGCTGCTACTTTCAAAGGGCTTTCAACATCTGTGGGGTTGAAGGGCTTCATCGTACATTCTAATCGCCGCTTTCTCTCCCGTGGTCTACGCAGGACAGCCTGCACCTGCTGGACTCCAGTGGGGTGCTGCGCGTCCATCTCTATACCGCCTGGCTGGAGCTCACTCATAAGGAGGTACCGTATCCAGTGACCTAGCGTAGCTCTGCGGTGGCGGTTCTTGCTATCCTTCCGGTCTCAGGGTCCGCATTTACAAAGCGTCTCCCAGTCTGCTTCTGCGCTCGGTTATATAGAGACAAAGAGTTAGCTTTGGCAGGAGGCAGTCAAATCCTGCAGTTTGAGAAGCTTTGTGAATACAGACCCACATCTTCTTCTCTGACTCCAACAACTTGTATATGTCTCAAGCGAGATTCATTGGGAATTGCAAGAAAATGTATGATCTGGCTGAGGTTCCACTTAGCAAGTTGGAAGTGCTTTCGTTAGGAATTCACTGGCTTAAACTGACAAGAAAAATAATGTAAAAAAGTAGTAATGACTACCACAAATAAGTATGAAAGGATCCTCGAAAGGATTAAACCAAACTAGTTTTGCTCTTCCACTGCTCAATGTTCTTTTTATGTATTCATGGTAGAAGATTGCAGATCTACCAAGATCTAAGAAATTTGCTTTCTGCAGGCTCACTTGGGTTTAAAGAGGTATTAATGTGCTCCTATTATGGGCTATAAAAGGTTCATACTTTGGTTTTGGGAGTCCCCAACAACATGATGCATGCATGCAAGGTCAAAGAACACTTTGCATTTTTTTTTTCCTACTTGCTCAGTGACTCCCAAACGCTTTGTTTAACGATTTATTTTTCCAAACCCCTCTTTTACATGATGGTAATCTGCGGTGATTGGTCTCATTTTCAGTTCATCATGCCCTTAATGCCTGATAAAGCAGCGCTGCTTTGTGTACAAAAGCTTTGTGTTGCAGCATGAAAATACATAATAAGGGCAGTTTAATTTTTTTTTTTTAACAACTTGTTGCAGAACAAATTTGGTTAAGTGGAAGTAGGCTTTAGAGTTGGCATTATCTTGAGGTATTTGATAAATGCTTAATTACATTTGTAGTATTGTAATAAGGATAGCCAACTCCCATTTGTGTGTATTCCTCTCTGTCCTATACTCTATGGACACATTTTTAATGTGCCAGAAATACAGGAAGTCGGATGAAGGGTTGAAATGGAGGCTTTCTCATATTGACGGCAGTCCAAACAAGACTGATGTAGTATGCAGTTATCTACTATTTTTGTCACCATAGGTCAGCTCAGGTAACTACAAAAAACAAGGGATATTTCTGTAGGAATATTGTAAAACTTTTCCAATATGGAAAACCAGTGTGTCTCCACCACATGGAAAAAAACTTGGGATCACCCAGATGCTTTAAAGAGGGAAATGGGTCAGGAGAGAGGATGAGACACGCACAGTGAGTAAGCAGGTCACACCCTGTAGAGGAAGGAAGAATGACATCATGACATGCTATAAAGAGCTGCTGCTTTTTAAAATCTCTGCGTGAAGCAGGTACCTATGGAAGACATGACGCAGTTGACTGAGTTGTTGTAGTTTGTTGAATATTTGTAGCCTGTAGTTTTGAATTTGAGGTTGTGGATGTATTTGAGGATTTGTGCAAACTGAATGGTGTCAACTTTAATCTCAGTTGTGCAACAGGTGATGTTCAGGTGACCAGCTCCAGCTTTCAATCCCAAAAATTGTATCCGGATCAGTGTGTCATAGAGCAAAGATGGTAGAATTGTAAACACTTACATCATGCGCCAACCAAGCAACTGCCATTGAGATGAATGGGAGTGCTTTCAGACGGATTTCTCATGAGCTACGGACCTGTATCATTTCTTCTCCACAAAGCTATAGATTTGGGAAGAATTAGTATGTGACATTCACATTAATACATTTACAGTATATTAGATTCACCCAGTCACTCAGGATAAGTACAAATGATCTAAAGTTCAAAATCAATCGTTGACGTAAAGCCGTTTTTTTGTTGTTTTACCTCCAGTTTGTAGTGAGATAATTGGCCCAGTGTATGATGAGATTAGCAGAGTTAGTGTCAAGATGATGAAATTCATGTCAAGGGATTTTATCAAGAATGATTGCCGATTTCTACGGTTTGTAGATCTTCTTCCACCCGCTATTCAGCTGTCATTCACTGTAGAAAGCTCTCGCCAGAGGAATGCTCTCAAGCTCAATGTATCAGGCCTGCTTTACTTTAGAACAGACCGTTATGACCTACCCATTCATCATACTGTGGTGTACAGGAGGAGGTTGTCCCATTTGTTCACTTTTGGAGTGAACAAATCAATGATACAAGTTTCGGGAGTTCTTTTTCTCCAGTATTTATATATTTCTCAATATGTGACCCTGGCATGGTTTTTTATAGTTAATATAGGCAAGTATTGCTGTATCTGCTTTTATTGCGTTGCCTCAGGGGAGGCATTTGTATTTGTAGCAATAGCCCAATTTTTTTAAATTTCTGTAAGTATATTAAAACTATGCATCGCTAAGAACTTCATTTGGACAGCTTTAAAGGGAATTTTCTCAGTATTTAGATGTTTTGCACTCAGATTCCAGATATTGAAAAAGTTTGATCTCAACCAAATATTGTCCAAAACAAACAATACACAAATCTCAATTAAGAAGTTATGACTTGTTTGGTAGTTTTATGAGGTCTTCACCTCGAACAAGTCAAACTCCATACTGCGTGAGCTACTGAACAAAGTTACTGAAAGTAAAAATCTGTACAATCTTTAGAATATTTTAGAATATTTCATGTCTTGGTCTATGCAGAATACAAAGAGTTTTATTATGTGACATGAATGTTTTCAGTAACCTGTTTGGTGAGGAGAAGTGGACAGCACCTGAAATAAGAGACGGCTTTGTACCTCCACGTTTTTCTTTCTTAAAGGAGAGTTTTGTGGATTACGCACATAGCACGGGACAAAAGCTCACGTCCATCTCTTACCGTCTGGAGCACGGCCGAGCATTGATAAATGAGATGTGTTATTGAGACACATGAGTTTAAAAGTGGTCACCATGTCCCGTAGGCCAGCCGACAACACCGATCTATGTGTATGTCCTGAGGGCTTGTGTGTATGTGTGTGTGTGTGTGTGAACTAGGGCCAGTTCCCTTAAATAATTCACAGCTCTAGGTTTACACGGCCAGAGGGCGGGTGAGGTAATGCTGTTTGATAGTGAAGGAGATCAGTGTGACAAAGACACCCCCTCTCGTACAACATTCATACACAGATGGATTCTGCCATGACACCTGCTCTAGTGTATGTGTATGTAGTTTATGAGGACAGAAATTTGTATAATGACATGGGTATAACATAGGAATTACAACATCAAGGTGATTTATGAGGACACTTTTATTGTCCCTGTAATTCAGAAGGCTTAGAAATAATACAAAGTGAGAAATTCTGCACAAAGTTTCCCATGTGGGGTATTTTTAGGGTGATAGAAAATATAGTTTGCGGAGTATACGCTTCTTGAGAGTCCCCATAAACCACAAAAACCAATGTGGGTGCGTTTATATGTATATATTTTATATATAGGAATGTTTTTCCGGCGCATACATGTTAAGTATTAGTAACACTTTATTTTAGGTTTACTTAACTAGTTGCCAATTAGCATGAATGTCACTAGAATATCAGCCATTGGTTAGTAGTTATTAAGCATATATTAATGCCTTCTTCTACAAGACCTTACTCTACATCCATAGTCCTTCCCAATACCTTACGGTAACAACCACTTTACTAACTGTTAAAAAGCAGCAAATTAGGGAGGGAGAAGTCATAGATACTGTAACAGCGAATAAGTGTTACCAAAGTATTTAGTAAAATTCTGATTAAATAATTATAATCAAGCCATGTTTTCCACACTATTTTTCACTAAATGAACACATGAGAGGATTTAAATATATGAAATAATGTAATAGTTTAATTACTGATTTTATATTAAAGGTGCTGTACGCATGTTTTAGACTTTACAAAAGCATAATTTGTTTGCAGATATTGAAGAAACATGCATACTTGTTTATCTGTAAAAGATTGCAACAGTCAGTTATTCTTCTTGGAAAACGTTCGTTCTGTCTGCCTTTGTTTTGGTTCGTGTAACCCACTTACTGCCACTTTAGCCAATTGAATATGGGTTGCCAGTTGGCTGGAAAACCCGGTGTATTTCCTTTCGTTCATCGTCATGTGCACTCTTTTATGTTGGTGTTTTCATTCTGTCAACCTGTGTGTGATCGGGTGAAAAAATCCCTTTCCTATATTTTTAAATTTGGACTTAAATACCTAGTTGAACAATTAGATGTAAATTCTACATATAGCCCCTTTAACTATTTACATCTTAAAGTTTGAAAAAAGTTTTTTTTATGGGTATTTACACAAAGAATGGGCTTGAAATTTGTAAAATGGCAAAAATAGAACGGCTTAACATACCCACATTCACAGCCCTGAGAAAGCTGTCATACCTGAATATATTTCACAATTAATGCGAAAGTGTAAGATGACTCTATCATCAGTTTTTCATGGTGTTTTGTAGTTTTTTGTGTAACCCGATCCATTGATTGACATTCTGCACTAATCCCTCATAACGCAGTTGTCTTCCCATTTAACTGACAGGCCAGTGGCAGCAGCGGCGGATTTATCTGAAAGCTGAGCGGTTTTTACCTGAACTCCAGGGCTTCCACACAACCGTTACTGTCAAACCCGAGCTCAGTTTGCCCCTCTGGGGAAAACACAAGTCATTTAGGGCCATTTGCAGTCGTGTTCTCCTGTACTGACTTGTGTTAGCAGTCGAAACACTGAGAAACACTGTTGTGAAGGTAGACTCGGGGCACGTTCACATATTGGTGATTGATTCTTACTTTTTGTGCTTGTAGTACACTGGATGGGCTGAACGGTACATGTCCAGAACAGATCATTTGAGAATGTGAAACTTAAGAACCTTGCTTAGAGCAGAAACACTGATGTACCCTTAAGACTGCAATTTTGATGTCTGTAAATGAGCTATCAGATGTACAATGTGCCCCAACAGTATGAGTTTCTTATAGAGTTGTGCCAGGCCCCTTTGGCTTAATTATTGCTAATGGATCAGGAAATTTGACAAAACTTAATTTGTTATTTACGGAGAAATGTTTATATTTTTTTATTATTGATTATTATTTTTTACTGTTTTTTAAAATGCAATCAGTATAGATTAGCCTTCAACATTTGGCCTTACTTAAGATTATAAATAATAAATAATATATATAGAGAATAATACAGTCAAAAAATTGATGTTTTTGATGTTTTTTTAAATAATTTTCTGCACACCAAACCAAAATAGAATCCAAAATACAGCAGTAATATTGTGAAATGTTTTTATTATTTAAAATATATTGAAAAATACATTTCCAGCAATATTAGTTTGTGTCTGGTGTCCCATGATCCTTCAGAAATCATTCTAATACGTTGTGATTTACTGTTAATTTTATTTTTTAGTTATTAGAATTATTTACAACAATTGAGTAAATTTTAATGATTTTTTTAATAAATAGAAATAATAAAATAATTAATGTGAATAAATATTAATACGTTTAATACAAATATGTTTAAAAAACATTATGTACTATAACAGCTTGGAGTAAGTATATTTAAATCATTATATATTTTTCATAAAATTATGAAATTATAGACATGTATACTTTTATTTAGCATGGATGCATTAAACTGATCAAACGTGTTGATAAAGACATTTATAACATTACAATATTTCAGTTTCATATAAATGCTGTTCTTCTGAACTTTCTTCTGATCTCAAAAGATCAAAAAATTCTACTCAGCTATTTTCGACATAATAATAATAAATATTTTTCAGCTTTGAAGTCACAGGGATGCATTATATTTAAAAATATATTCAAATAAAAAGCAGTTATTTTAAGTAGTACAAATATTTCACAATATTGCTGTTATTTCTGTATTTTGGATTAAATAAATGCTCGTTGGGCAGAAGAAAAACCTTTGACTGGTAGTGTATTTTATACTAATGTAAAAATAACCAATATAAAAATCTAAAACACAAACTTTTGTAATTTAGTTTCAGTATAGTGTACTCGAGAGAATGCTTTGTTGTTTTGTGTGTGTATCTTATTGATTTCGAAAGAACATGAAAATCCTGTTTTCCATGATACAAATCTTTTTTAAAGCAATTCTTTTTTTATACATCGCCCGGTCTGTTCGGTTGAAAAAGGTTTGAATGAGCCTCTCTCTCTCTGACCTCATCCTCTGTCGGGAGCTGTTGGGATCAAGTGTGTTGCCATGGCTCCAGCAAACCCTCCGTCCCTAGAGAGCCGTGTGTAGAGGTGATGGGTGTTTTCAACACTCCAGAGAGAAAACCTTAGCTGGAGGCCTCTTTTAAAGGAAAAGTTCACTCAGAAAAAAAAAAAATTGGTTATTATTTACTCACCCTTGAGTTGTTCTGTTTCCATGCACTTACAATGGATTCCAAAAATGTTGAATATTTAAAATATGATACAACATATCAGAATACTATCTGTGAACAAACAAACAAACAAACAAAACATACAGATGATTAAGTCAGATTAACTTAAAAACTCATGTATAAATTTAAAATGTATTATCTTTATATAGATATTAATCCAAAGTTTTGGTCAGCCATAGCCTAGCTAAGCAAAGTTTTAAAAGGTTGAGTGGATTTCACAAAAGAATTACCCAGAAACCAAAGGGGGGCAAAGGGCAGCACCCTGCTTCAACAAATGAGTGCACACAGAGAGGGAATTTATCACGACTGAATAGTGCCTGCAAAAACTAAAAGCATTGTTTCAGCATTCATTTAACAAAAGGTATCATGTAGATAAGATTATAATGAAAACACACCCACAATGTGGGAGTTTTCAATAGTCAGTTGTTCCCTAAAAACATAAATATTATGCAGAAAAGGCATAAAATTTCAGTTAATAATATTATTTCATATTTAAATTTTAAAAATCAAAAGAAGCCGAAGTAAAATCAAATTAATATATTAAACTTAAAACAAAATCTGAAACAAATTAAGTTGAAATACTGATACGACTTCAAGTGAAATTGAAATTAGATTAGAAATATTAATACAAAAATATTATGTAAAAATATGATTAATGTAATTGTAGCAAAAACACTATTATAAAACAAGCTCAAATAAAAAAATGTAATGATGTAAAGATGTAAAGATGTATCTTAAAATGTAAGATTATCTTTAAAATGTAAAGATAAAAGCTAATGCTATAATGCTAAAATAAGGCCAGTTTTGCTAAACAGGGCAAAATAGCGCAATTCCAAATCATTGCCAATGGGCGTGAAAATTTCTACATGTGAAGCTCACATTGTATGATTTTAGCCCTGGTTTTTACTCGCCTACAGGTTTTGCGAAATTGGCGACATATGCCTGAAATACAATACCTATTTGCATAGACAAGATCTAAGAATCACTGATGTGTCACTGATGCCCGCCAGCCAATTAGAGAGCACTCTCTTTTCACCTAGCAACAACAAATGCAGCCATTTCAAGCACAAAATAGTTTGACGTGCTAAATAATGGCGCAAATACCAGTAATTTGATAAGCACAAATGTTAGTAAATAGCATTACTCCCATTTTGCGTCTAAAAGCTAAATTCCTCCAAATGCATTTTCAATAAAGTCAGATGCGAAGATAACCATGCCCATGTCTTTTTAGCACTAATTCTTTACTGTACGTCTTTAGTAAATCCTGACAGTACTGTTTTAACGTCAAAATAGCTGTTAGTAAAACTGGCCCTTTATATGAATGAGTTCAGATAGAAAGTTTGTTATGATGTAATAATGTTTGTTACTATATAGTATCCTCCACCAAAGAGAATTGTAGAGATCTGCATATATTGTTATCCATATCATTTGGAACCTGTGAGAAACCTCCCAAATCCGTGTTGATCTACCACCTTCTCCGCCATGAAACCAATCCCACATCTTCTATTTTGGATAAAATCACCTGCATTATTCTGCCTCACTGCCATATAACATAGGGGAGAGGTTTGGGTGAACAGCAATAAAAAAATTTAAAAACTTAAAACACCCCTGATCTGGAATCACTCATAGCAAAATATACATATGCAGTGTTTTAATGTGCAGATTAGCCTTAGGTGGAAACCTACACAAGTAGACACCTGCCTTTGTAAGAAGCCAGGGTAAGCAAGGTATGCAGCCAGACTCTGAGATAAAGCATGATTGAGATATTGAGTTAGTAAAACACTGTTAGCTAATATTTTTGTTAAACAGCTGACAGGAGTCCGTACTGTACTAAACCTCCAGTCCTTATAAAAAACGTATTGCGGTACCTGCCCAAACAGCTCTCCAATCTGTGCCTGAGGAGCATGTTTGGAGCCCCGCTTGTTTCTCTTCTGCCAATAATGTGTGGCATGTAGCCAGAGATCTGGAACTACCCCCAACAAACCCTTTGCTGGTGAAGTTACCGCCTTACCAGAGCGCTTTTCACAGAAAAAGAACAGAGGAAAAGTCGATTAACAAGTTCAAAGCAGGATTAGTGACGTTTAGGCTAATAGGGTGTAGTCATCAGACATTCGAATTCCTCAATATTTTTTTGTAGATCGGATTTTTATGCAAGTATACATGTAACTTGTTTGTTCGCAGGTCTGGGAAATAGCAAAAGCCAGTGAGATTCTGGGTAATGGCGTCTTGTCTCAACACTGAAGTCATTGTTTAGGTCTGTTGGTCATTTTACACCACGAAAAGAGCAAACGAGGCTAATCTGACTCAAATTGCACCCGGAACGCATGAGGATTTAACACTCAAACAAACCCTTAGGATAGAAACAGTAGTGAGATCTATCTCAGCTGTTTATCTTAGACAGCAATGAGTTAAAAGAAGAGCAAATGGAGGCTGAAATCTTTTGCTTCTCAGATTTTTCTCCTCAGGAGTTGCATCAATATGTTAAACTGTGCTCAAATGTGTCACAATGCAAAAGTCTACTGTCAAAAATATATGGTATTTTGAACATAGTGCTCAAAATCATATTACATCACGGTTAATACGTAACAGGTACGTATTGCAGTATTTGATAACGCTGCTTGAGGTACATTTTGTGGCCGTTCAGAATTCAAATATCCAGTGAGTGTCGCTAAAGATCAATACTTTATCGTGTTGGAAATACCCACTTCACCAAACTTAAAACCTAAACCCTCCCGATAGTGTTAACAAATGCAAAAGTAATTTAAAAGAGTATTCACTGACGCAGCCATGCTATTTTAACTTTCTTACGCTGATTTGAGCTGTGTTGTCGCACCATTTTATGCAGGATTTGAACCGGTGCTTTTTGGCGCCAAAGTGCAACGCCGTATCACGCTACCGCTTAAACCTGCTGCGCTTGAAAACTATGTGTATAACATAATAAAACAAAGTCGTAACATAACATTTTGCGACTAATTGTAATTTTAATTAAAAATGCAGCTGTATACCTTTGTATACACATCTTTGTGCGAAAAGCTATAAAAGTTGTGGGAGTTTTACTGCCTCTAGTGTCTTAATTTCAACGATTCGTTATTATAGGTAAGTTTTTTTCAGTTTTGCAGAAATACGCAGAAGAGGCACGCATTTCCATTGCGTTTCAGTGTAAACAAACCAAAACGTAGACTTTTGAAATGATGGCGTGGTCGCCCACATGCACTTTGTGTATCCTTAATGATCGTGCGAACAATAACATCATGCTCATGGTTGTACCCGTAGACATGTATTGAAGCCACTCCAAGAAAGTAGATGCGTCGGCCATCTTGTAACAGTCCACTTGACGTCATTGGCAATACTTCGCATAGAGCTGTTGGGCTCACAGAGCGTGCTAGATTGTGGCATCTTTCAAATATTCACTTATGTATAGTGGCCCATAGAAACACTCGCTACTGAGCATCTACAGTTGTGCCTGCATGAGTGATTATGTGACAGTGAAAATGCCACTGTAGACGAGGATCATTTTAGTTTTAGAAATAGCGGTTTAAAACGAAACACACTAGTGTAAACCACATAAGAAGCGATTTGGTTGTTAGTTAACATTATAACTTGTGTGGGCAAGAAAGCTGAAAGCATGTTATTCCATTTAGATTTTTGAATATCATGCACTAATGAATCATGAACAATAAACCCAGGAGCGCATATTTAGGTAAACGGAGTCTGTTTTGAAGTCATGTTCCAGGTCACTCTACTAATACAATACAATATATTTGGTCTCATTCAGCAAATCGTGAACCTTGTCTCATCATTGCTTTTTTTTGATTTTTCGGATGGCGGCTTTCTAAAAACAGTGGTTTCCTGCAGCGTTTGGCAGCTGGAGTGTTGTTCTTTCCCTTCTACTCCACTGATTAAGAGGTCAGATAAATGAGTTGGTGAAACCAAGCAGCATGAAGTTGAGCTACTAAATCAAAGGCAGTGGGGAGAACATACTTGACCTGGTCTGTTGTGCTGTACGGTACAAGGCACAGTTATTGTGATCAAAGTCAGCGCTTTTTTTTTGTTTTTTTTCGTGCCATACGTAACTTATGAATGCAGTGCAAGAGTTCATATGGGAATTAATTTATGTACAATTTGCATAGAATTTTTTATTTAATAGTTTTTTATTTTGTAGCTTGAGTGTCAAAATTTTAACTAATTACATTTTTAAATATTTAAATAGAAAGTTAAATCTTTAATGTTGGATCTAAATGTAAATGTGCTACATTTAATCAAAACTAATCAAACTTTAGACATATAATCTGATATATAAGTAAACATTAGATTCCTACTTATAAATATACATTTTAAATCTAAAAGAAAAATAAATACCAAGCATGCAATACAAAGTGGGTATATACAAATGGTTTTAGAGTATGAGCCAGGTTTGTGTTGAAAGCACCCAGCATGAGCGGAGATATCATCTGATAATAATTCACACCCTCATATCCTGCTGGAAACAGGCCAAATGAATGCAGTAAGATCCACCTAAACAGTGTGTTTCCCTTGAAAGACAGACTCCTTTTTAAAGATCTTTGAAGCTGCTTTTGTCTATGCTGGTCCCTGATGGGGTTTCTGTCTGGGACCACACCCTTTAAAAATTCCCATTCTATTTACTACCCCCTACATCTCCTTGAGACACTAATGAAATACATGTATATATATATATATATATATATATATATATATATATATTTATATTATTTATTTATATATTTATATTTATATATATTTGTTGTTTTTTTTACCATGGACTATTTTGTTCCTTTAGTTTTTATTATATAAACCATAAACAGACATATTTGTCACACTCTTATTATTATTATCATTATTAGTAGTAGTAGTATTTTTTTATCACGTTTTATAATTACAAATATTACAGTTGTCATGGTCAAATCTGATTTTATGGCGTTTTTTAATTAATAGTTTAGCTGAAGTCCTCTTAGTCTAAGTATAATTTCCTAGGTAGAATTTATGATGCCTACTTTTTGGAAGTTTTGGTCTAGGACATGGGTAGCCACGAAATCTATAAGTAATAGGCATTTAAAATAATAATAAAAAAATCCTCCAAATGGTTCAAATGTGATGAAGTCGTAAAATAACAAATTCAAATCTGTTAGCATCAATACAAATCTATTTGTGAGTGTGAGTGCTTTCGAGTAGTTAGAGAAAGAGCTAGTTTAGATAAAGCTGCTGTGCATTGGAAAGTGTGCCATACTGATAGTGAATGATTACACACAACACAACTTTACTTTCCGACACTTTCTTGCCATGCATTACACAATCAGACAGATGGCCCACATCTGGTGTTTAGAGCCAACACATGGCACATAGATATATCTCCTGTAAACAGCTTTGATGTGTGAGTGTGTGCGTTCACGTATGTGTGCACATCCAGAATCATCTTTACATTAAGAGCATACTCATGCAACGATATCTAAGAATTATTTCAGTCTATAAACTATGTCGGGCCAAAAAGAGCACTAAGATTTGATTTATTTACTTTGTAACCTCTTTACAACTTGTGTATTCTTGTGAGAGAAAAGAGTACTTATTATTTTAATAATGCGCTTTTTGAGAACTGAATGTAATGTGTTCAGACAGATTTGCAATACAATTAAAACGTAATTTATTTAAAACTTAGCTTGACCCACATAAGTAGGACTTAAATACTTCGTAATTACTTCAAATATGGGTAACGTGTACTGCCAAAGATGCTTAACCAACATTTATGGTAAACTAAAATATAGTTTCATGTTGTTTCTAGTCCTGGGCGATGATTAATCCCAAATAATCCCGTCAAATAAAGGTTTTTGTGTATATGTGTGTGTACAGTGTATATTTATAGATATACACACACATGCATGTATATATTTAAGAAGAATATTATGTTTATATATTATACATATTTATAAATGATGTGAATTTAAATATATGCCTGTAAATATTTTCTAAATATATACTGTATGAATGTGTCTAATGATAAATATACACTATGATACACACACATATATTGTATACACAAAAACTTTTATTCGGGATGCTGTTAATTGCGAATTATCGTTACCCTTGTTTATTTCTATTGAAACTTGTATTTCATTTATTTCTATATATTTGCAATTGCACATTTTAATAATGTCAGAATTATGTTTAATCATTTTAAATGTTATATTTTGAATATCACATTATAGTTCAAATTATAACCAAGTGCTTTAGCAAGTTAGTTAATCAGTGTAGTTATTTAAAGCATGCTAAAAGATTACTAAACAGTGATTTAAAATATACTGTAGTAAAACTCTTACAAAGTAAGACACACAAATTACAAAAAGTATTGCTAGTAAACCAATACTTTCGCTGTCTTTTAAAAGTCTGTGCTTTTTAATCTGTAACGTCTTTTATGTTTCTTCTCATTTCAGCCTAAGATAAGTCATTTGGGTTTGCCTCAAGGGCCTTCGGGTGAGAAGGTGGCAGTAGTCGCGGTGGACGACTGTGACATCTCCATGGCCGTGCGTTTCGGCGGTCAGATCGGCAACTATTCCTGCGCTGCCCAGGGCACCCAGACGGGACAGAAGAAGTGAGTTTATCCCTCTCCCAGTGTAAATCAAACAATAAGTCATTCTCTTAATCATTAGCCTTTAGGTAATTATTCATAATTATACTTTCGTTAACTCTCTCACGCCCATTCAGAGACCTTCAGGACACTCCAAAAATCTTTCAGTTGTAAAGGATCTTCTCATACTTTTGGTGGCAATTGCAGCATCAGATGTTGTTGCATGCTGGAACAGGGTTGCGCATTAAAACGCTTTAAAGAAAGCATATAAATGTGAAGGTTTAACCTGTCACTCCAGTCTGAAAAGCACAGACCTGTTTTATACTGCATGGCAACATTCCACTCCCTGTGGCTCTGTTGTCATGGACACTGTGATTGGCGGATTGGTTAAGGATGGCCACACCTCCTTTCACCTGTCTTGCTTCTATTTTATAAAGCTTTTAATCAAGTTTTGATATTGAGGGGGATCAGTATGGTCTCGTACACATCCCTAATTTGCCTAATCAATTCCTAAACTTAACAACTACCTTACTAACCATCAATAAGCAGCAAATTTAGGAGTTTTTTTTTAAGCAGGTGTCTTAGTCAGTGGTTTGTTAATAGTGAGAATTGGAACTTAAAATAAAGTGTAACTGCTGGTCTTAGATTTGATAAACCACTATGGTAATCTTTCATGATAATTTACATGATACGCTCATTGTTTCATAGTTTCATGTTCTTCCACTGGTGGAATATTAATTACTGATTTGTATTTTTTTCATTTAAATTTAAAATAAATACTTTTAGCAAGGCAACATGGCGTGCATTAGTAAACGCAAACTCAGGTTTTCATAAAAAACTGAAGTATAATTTGTACTTGAATGTATTCATACAACGGAATGTATAGCTTTTCAGTAAATACTAAATTTGATAACATCTAGGAACTCAGGCACTCAACAATTTTGCACTAATAAAGTTCTTGGTACTATTCTCTCCAGAAGTTATAAAAAATGTAAATGTTGGCCCCACTTTATATTAAGTGTCCTTAACTACTATGTACTTACTATTGTAAGTTGATACAATGCACTTATTGTGTGCATGCATGTTTTAACATTGTACTTAGATTTTAAAAACACCGACATGTAATTGCATCTGTGATTAATTTCCGTAATTAAGTTTAATTGCATTCTGTAATTAAACCTACCCATACCACCAAACCTGGTCCTAACCTTACACGTGTCACACCTAAATAGCAGCGAGAGTGTTTTGCAACGCGATATGAACACAATAATACATTGTACTTATTTTTTGATATACGTACGCAATAGTTAAGGCCATAAAGTGGGACCAAAATGTCTTTAGTTAGGGGTATTTCTAAATTGGTGCTCACCAGTTTAGAGGTATGTTGTTGTTTTCAGTAACTAATTAGTGAAATGTAGACTAGCATATGCATAAGAAAACAACGTATACTTTAGGCTTTAGATAGTAGAATGCAGGACAGCTCATTTATTGTGAGCTTTTGATGCCGTTACCTGTTGGCAGTGTTTTAAGTTTTGTTTTCCCTCTTCAGGTCTTTGGATCTCACTGGGCCTCTTCTGCTTGGCGGGGTGCCCAACCTTCCAGAGGATTTCCCCATACGAAACCGAGACTTTGTGGGTTGCATGAGGAACCTGATGATTGACAGTAAATCCATCGACATGGCCAGTTACATTGCCAACAACGGCACCAATGAAGGTCTGACGTAAACCATAACAATCCGATTTTAGCGTGTATTGTGAACTTGTTTTTAGATTGTTGTAACTCAAAACCAATAAATTTATTATGCTGTCAGGTTGTCCGGCAAAGAAGAACTTCTGCTATGAGGGTTTGTGTCAGCATGGCGCTCAGTGTGAAAATAAGTGGAACACCTACTTTTGTGACTGTCCTGAAGGCCGGGGCGGCAAGAACTGCGATCAGGGTAGGTGGGACCATTTGGTAGCATGCCAATGGACATGAACGCATGTCCATGCATGCGTCCAGCATGTATGCGTTTGTTATTTTGAACTAGGTGTTGATTGCTCATGAACTTAAAGGAAGCAGGCAGTGGCGTTAATGTGATGGTGTTTCCTGAAAGGGAAATGTCTTTGCAGATAAGCACCGAGTCAGGATCCGCGTTCTCTCTCAGATCAACCTTACGGATATGCACTCCACATATTCTGAGCAATCTTCGAGTTGAGTTGCCAGTGTTTTTCCCATAATGCTTCTGACTATGATAATGTAGTCAGTCATTGCCAACAAAATTTCGTTTTTTCAACCTGTTGTTGTGACCTTTTGGGTCAAAGAAAACGGCAATATGTAATTAGGTTCAGATTTAAATGAAAAATAAATCCTCAAAAATGAATGTGCTGAGGCAACAGTGTAAACATTTTTTTAGCAGCATTGTAAATAATTGAACAGCCCACACAAATAGCATTCTCACAACAATTTTGATGTTTAAGCTAACACCTTAATATGCTGTTAAATGTAAGACAAAACACAAAAGATTTCCCTTTTGGAAAAAAAACCCCAGCATATGCTGGTTAGGTTTTGAAGCTTGAATGTTGGTTTGAACTGGTAGTAGCTAGTCCTTAACTCGTCATGACTTGGTTTAATATGGTCTTTTGCTGGTTTAAGCTGGTCCTAAGCTGATCTTGAGCAGGAGGAAGCAGCTTCTATGCTTCAAAACCTACCTAACCCCCATTTTTTAACAGGGTATGTAATAAACATATATAACACAAATACTGGGCGAGTCCAGTTTTAATAGATTTTGGTATTGAGTATTGTTACACATTTGATAAAATCATGAATAATCCAGCACCACTCCTTCTTAATTATATATTTTTTGAGAGTGATTGAATGGTCAGAAAAAGAAGATAAAGGTGAATATGACTGAGACTAAAAATGTAGATTTAATTACCTTGAGTTCTATCGGGGGCCACCATTATCTAAAAGCTAATGTTTTGAGAGACCAAAATGACATATATGGATAGTTTTTTCCTCAACTCTTCTGCCTTGCTTGTTGCAATGCATTCTGGGATTCCATCTTTGTTAAAGATACAGCAAAGCATCTTAGATTTGGCTCCGAATGAGGAATCTTGGAACATAACATAACTTTTAAGCTGACAGGTTTATTGGGTTTTAGTCTAATTGTCAATTTTGGAGTAACTGTCAGTCTGGACTGTTCCCATATTTCCCCACAATTAAAGGAAGTACAGGACCTTCTGTTCTTACCTCATTCTTTGGTGGATTTGTTAAGTCTGAGTTTTTGTGGCCTAGAAAGCAGTTTACAGGCCAATAAACTTGCCACATTTTCGGCAATTCTGAAACATGCTCAACAGGACTTTACACACTACTTTACAACTCCACTGTGATTAATTGACAGTTGTGTTTAAAAGTGGGTGTGTTTGCATGTGTTTGAACAACCCAAATCATAGTGTACCTGACATCGCCACTGGCTGTTTTTTTGCAGTTGGACGTTCCGTAATGCTTTGGGCACCCAAACAAGAAGGGACAGCATGAATCACACTGGTCCCTCCAGAGACCTGTTGGGGCAGCGCTCCACTATAAATTCTGGATGCTTAAGTCATGTCATCATCTAACAAACAACCGTGTTGACTGAAACAGCCTTCTCCAATTTTATGCTTTGGCAGGGAAGCGTGCCTGCCAGGAAAGGGTGTTATTTTTGATGCTGATTAGATGAATGCCTGAAGTAGCCCCAATTTTGCGGTTTGTTTTTCGTTACAGGATAGCACTGTTTTAGAGCTAATGGCTTGTTTCCAGAGCTAGCAAAGCGTAATTTAGATATTATCACATCTACGCTTCTGCCATAGCACAGATAGAATGTCCAGATCTAGTAAAACACGTAATTCTGCCTGCAGTGGCTGGCAGTTCTTTAACGACCTCTCAAATTTCAGTCATGTTAATGTTGTCTGGAAATATTAGTAAAGCATTGGTTGAGGCTTTGACTTCCATCCAGAAATTTGAATTTAACGTATGCGTAAAACTGGATTATAGTTTCCATCATACTACTTTGCACCTTCCAATTTCAGAAATATTACAGTTTTGTTTTTTTTTAAATCATGGATCAAGCCCAAAAGTTTACATGTTTGAAACTTCACTTTTATGCAGAGGCCTTGACTTCCATCCAGAGATTCGGATTTTAACACGTAAAACTGGAATATCGCATAAAAAATTTGAAAATCAAATCAGTCAAAGAGAACAAAAATGTCACATAATGTCATAAACTAGCACTAAATGTCACTTAGAAAGCATGAGAAGCCACTGAATATATCATTTTTATATAAAATAAATGACTTGCGCCTCAGAGCAAGCAGACAAAACACTTGCTTTGAGAGGTAGATTTTAGATTTTATGCGAATCTTGGCATTTTCATCCAGCATGTCTTTTTTAATGCGATATTCCAAAATGTGCATAAAAATAGGTGGATGGAACCATAGCTAATGTTAATCACAGTAAAGCATATGCTAAAAGCATAAGCGTACTTAGACTTGGCTTTTGAGGACTTTAATTCTTTGCATGTCTCTCAGGGAAATGTCTTCCATAACAGAATGATTTCAACGTTGCAGCAGGAACTGTGGATTGTGCTAGTGTAGAAATTCTTCACACTTTTTTTGCCAGTGATCAGGGCTCATAGCTGAAGGGTTCTCGAGTTCTCACTTGACTTTGTGACTCTGTTGTAGCATTTCCATACCATCACACTGCTGCTTTTTGATTTGCCTGTGCACAAATTAAACGGTAGACGGGAGTACATCGCTGATAAGTTTTGGTTTGTTTAAGGATTTTCCACTCCTTTAAATATGTGGCTGATATGTGGCTCAGAGCCAAAAGGCTGGAAAAAAGCCTCTTATTTTTTATGCAGTCAGTCATAAACCGTTTCTTACTTTTTTGCAGTCATGCCTTCGCCGCAGCACTTTGATGGTCACGCTATGGTGTCATGGAACGACCCTGACATCACCGTCGCTGTGCCCTGGTACATCAGCCTAATGTTTCGCACCAGACAAAGCATTGGATCCTCTACCCTAATGCAAGTCAACGCTGGTGACACATCTCAAATTAACCTTCTGGTAAGTGTCAAATGTGATACAGGTCATTTTTCTTTGATAAAATTCAATCATACCATTTCCTAATCAGGTATGACTGTCATTTTGAAACATGTCCTGACTTTTCTAAGATAAGGGACAAGTATGTGCGGTTTCAAGTACTGCTGAGAGAGCAGATAGTTGCCACGCTGGATTTCCCAGAAGTCAGAGTGAACGACGGGGAATGGCATCATCTCCTTGTGGAGCTGAGGAGCAGCAAAGATGGGAAGGATACAAAGTACATGGCACATGTGTACCTCGACTACGACATGTTCATGGTCAGTTCTGTGGTTCTTAACAAATCTGAACAAAGTCCTTTGCTTAAAAACCTCTTTACTGAAGACTTGCATGCTTTACAGAAGTCAGCAGAAATCGGAAATGAACTGCCCGGGCTCAAACTGAGGAGTCTGTTCATTGGTGGACTTCCGGGACAGAGTAACAGCGTCGAGCAGGGTTTTAAGGGATGCATGCAGGTGAGGCAAATAGAAAGCTAAAAGCAATTAATGTGTCAAGTTTGGCTTTGATACATAAGGTGTGTGTGATGTTGTTAGACATGTAATATAAATACTGACAAGTGCAAAACTGAATTTGGATTAAGAATGAATGGTGCGTGATGGACTGTCAGCTCTACCTATTAAAGAAAATCTGACAGCATTGACAGCAGGTGATGTAATTTGTCAGCATATTTAAAAATCACCTATAATTAAATTATAAGTTAACATGGAGGCAGCTGAGTTAATGTAGATATACTGTTCAAATGTTGAAGTCTCTTATGCTAAAATACAGTAATATTTAAAAAATATCATTACAATAGCTGTTTAACACACATACATGCACACATTTCCCTTTATTTACTAAATTTACCCGCTTAAGTGTCATTCAGCATAACAAACTTGACAAGCATATTTACAATAAAAATCAACTTATGACACAAAATACTACTTGTAATTTTACATTTACCACTATCCTAGGTTTTCCCATTTGTCAGTAAGATTTGTTTACTCATTTAAAACTTAAATGTAATATGCTTCCTTATTATTTTATATATTTTAACATGTACGAGTCAGAATAAGCATGTTTGAATTTGAACATAAATATTGTGTTACACTGAATGACAATGGAACATTATTTTAACATTTTAACTGTCAAAGGTCAAAGATTTTGACATTTTACTCTCCAAAAATGTATCAAAACCTTAAAAGTAGACACTTTACTTACATTTAATGTGCTTTCTGTGGACACAAAAGTCACTTTTGTACATTTATGTTGATGCGGACATCTATGTGTGTATATATATATTATTTTTAATTTATTTACTTTTATTTCATTTTTTTGCCACTGTATATTTTAGGATTTTGATAAATAAAAAGTTCAAAAGCACCGCATTTATTTAAAAAAATAAATAAATCTCACTTTTGATGAATTTGGTGCATGACCCTGAAGTCTTGTGAATAAGTGATTGACTTTAAAAAAAAAAAAACAAAAACAGGGTGTCAGGATGGGGGAGACCGCCACCAACACGGCTAACATCAACATGCAGCAGGCATTAAAAATCCACGTGGGAGAAGGCTGTGATATGTCCAACCCCTGCGATTCCAACATCTGCCCTGACAACAGCCAGTGCACAGATGACTGGAATGCGCACACCTGCGTCTGTGACCCCGGTACTGACACCTGCATCACATTGACTGCATCTGTACAGACGCATCTGATTTCAGTTTGGAGGCATTCGTCAAATTCTTTCATTCTTTTTCTCTTTCTGTCACTCACAGGCTTCTTTGGCAAAGATTGTGTTGATGCATGTCATCTGAACCCCTGTGAGCATTTGTCCACGTGCATTCGTAAGCCGAGCTCTTCTCATGGATACACCTGCGAGTGCAGTCAGGACTACTACGGACAGTACTGTGAGAACAAGTAAGTTGCATGCCGGATAAAATACCAGATAAAACCATACTTGTTTATTCTAGTTACTGCTGGTTTTGATAAAGCTGGTATAGCCATACTTCTAGTCAAACTAGCATGACTAGGCTTTTTAATGAAGCTGACTGGCCTATGAGGTTTGCTTGTTAAAGCAAATGAATGGAGTTTCATTCATTTTTGGAACAAAAGTAGAATTTCGGGTTACATTTTATTTTGATAGTCCACTTTAGACATTCTACGAACTATAATTAGCTTTATAACTAAACGTTAACTACATTCGTCAACAAATTCTCATTAATTGGCAACTATGTCTACAAACTCTCAGATTAGACTGATAGGGAAGGTTAGGGTTAGTAGAATAAGTTGATGTGTCACAATTTAGACTTACAATTGAGAAAAGCAAGAAAAAATCAAACTTATTTCTTGACTTTATTTCAAGTATATTTCCTGCAAATCTGAATTTATAACTTGCAATTGAGTTCATATCTCGCAGTTATTATAAAAAAAATCTGAATTGTGAGATAAACCGTTAAACTGACCTTTTTAAACATGGTATTTTTTGGTATTATCCATTCTGTTTTATAACCAGTGTTACAGAATATCTTCATTTCTTACAGTCACATTTACCAGAAGAATAGAGTTTACTTGCGCAACGATACGAGCAATCAAGCAGCTCAGATATGCTATACAGTATATATTGTGCTACAAGAGCATGTATGAGGATAAAGTGGAGCACATTTATACTGTGTCAGTGTCCTGATAACCCTGTCAGGGTTTATTTTTTGTGATAATGACCAGCTGACTTCACATTATAAATTGCTTAATAACAGGATGGATAGAGTTAAAGCACTATAACAAGATTTCTGATTTTTTACCTGCTGATTTCTGACATTCGGAAAAACAGATTTTGAAAAAGCTCAGAAATATTGTCTGACATTTTGGGTTACGGTCGTGCAGTTTGAATGACTTGCGGTATGGAAGTCATCTTTATTTTGGTGGTTTGTGTGCGTGTGGGTGGGTGTGTCTGTCACTGTGCTGGCTCTTCTCCATGAACTAGGAGAAAATGACACAATTACACCCTGTCACAAGTTCACACAAGCTCCAAAGAATTATTAGCTTCCTCTTGTTTTTCATATTTAATCTGCTAAATCCTCTGATCAGTGATGGATGTCATGCTGTCTCGTTACTTACACATAAGATGTCTTTTCCTCTGTTTCTTTTCTTATTCTGTTGACATGGCTGTCCTCTATTAGATTAAGACCCAAACACGCTGCAAGCACCTGATGTTGAGTTAATAAGCACCATGCGGCCCTGCTGTCTGCACATTTTAAGGAGGAGCATTGCAGTGAAGGATTTTCTTTCCCTAGCCTCGGTGTCCTCATTCACAATGGACTTTATTAGCAAGGCCAAAATCAAATGCTTGGCTAACAAACTGCAAACTTGTTGCCCCATGTTGTTGTACTTCAAGACTGAGAGGTCTTGTGTAACGCAAAACAATACCAAAAATGTAACTATTAATAAGCAGAAAGATAGGAATTTATTGAGCGAAAAAGTCGTAATCAATAGCGAATAAGTGTTCCCTATTGGAAAGAGTTATCCCATTATCATAAAAAATGCTGTTATTAACATGGCATAGGCTTATCGAATTTGCCCAGCTTCTACCAAGATGAATTTGCATTAAATTACACTGAAATTGATTGTACACACAATCTTTACTATGACCATTTATAATGCTCTTCCGATTATGTACGATACCGTTGCGTTTTGCTGAACCATTTCCCTCGCTGACTCACCAATTAACCTTTTACAGTATGTTCGGACACTATGGCTTTCTAAATCACCTGTTTTATGTGTAAAGCGCGGGATAAATTATGTATACATACACCTGTAGAAGAGTCTTCGACCACCCAAGAAAATAATGTTAAAATTTTGTTTGCTTGGTCCATCTGTCTTTTTTTTTCGCTTGTATAAACAGGCTCAATCCTGTTTCTCATCAGTTTCCAGTTGTCGGCGTTCTGTTATTACTTATCTTCAAAAGTCTGCCAACCCTCACATCTAATCTCTTGATCTCTATACCATGACAAATCCTGCCAATGATTGATGGGATGGTTTTTACTCGCTGATTGATTTACTTGATGCATTGGTGATCTGAGAGTGAGATGTTCAGATGTTACAGGTTAAAACGTGTAACCTTTGTCAGTGATGTCACTTTTCAAAAAAAAAAAAAAATCAATAAAAATAACTTTGAGTTTGGTAAAATGTTACATGTTATATCCAACTTTGTTACATATTTACAGTAGTATTACAATTTGTTGTGCTAATGATACAATTTAATTGTTTTTTTCACAGGGTGGAAAAACCGTGTCCTCGGGGTTGGTGGGGCACCCCTATGTGTGGCCCTTGCAACTGTGATGTCAGCAAAGGCTTTAACCCTGATTGCAACAAGACTACTGGAGAATGCCGCTGCAAGGTATGAAGATAATATTTTATATGATTTAAACAAGCCTTTCAGTCTGGTCCAGATTTCTTGTCAACAAATATCTGCAAATCCGTACACCTATTATACACAGGACAACTACTATCGACCAAAAGATAGCGACACCTGTTTCCCCTGTGATTGCTTCCATTTGGGCGCCAATTCGCGCATCTGCGACCCAGAGACGGGTCAGTGCCCCTGCAAGGCGGGTGTGATTGGGCGACAGTGTAATCGCTGTGACAACCCCTTTTCTGAAGTGACCAGCACGGGTTGTGAGGGTACGTACTGATTTCCTCCCACCTGCTTTGCATTTATATAAAGAATGTGTCAATATCTATATACATAAATTAAGTACAAACTGGGTAACATTTATGTTTCCTGTCTTTACCATTCAGTTGTGTATGAAGGCTGCCCGAAAGCCTTTGACGCTGGAATCTGGTGGCCCAGGACCAGTTTTGGACGCCCAGTTGCCATGAATTGCCCCAAGGGATCTATTGGTAAGTACTACTGCTTGTTATTGAGACAAATTGACAGTAAATATGTACATATGTATATACAAGATCAATGAAAACTTGATAAGATAACAAATAAGAGTTTTGTGACCGATTAATTTAGATTTGAGTCAATAACAGTGTAACCATAAATTATGATGAGCTATATATGAAGAATTTATTTGCAAAAAACAGTTAGTTAGTTAGATGTATTTTGTTTTAACTAATCAGAATAACCCAACTGCATTTTAACTAAGATTAATTAGAATTCCTAATAAGAAAACATGATTTTTGAAACCGTTTTTTTGCAAATAAACTCTTCGTATGTAGTTATATATGGTGTGGCGAGCTAAGGTGTATGACATTTAAAATAATGAAAATAATGGGCTTAAACTTGTGGAAATGCCTTTTGTTTTCAGTGGCTTTTTGTCACTTGGCACTGCCGCCCCCCATTGACGTTACCCAGGCCTGTTAACAAAGAATCTTCATTGGCAGAATTCTGCAGTTAGATCTTTTCATTGGTTGGGTAACTGAATGTTAATGAGGCCTCGTCTCTAGAGGGTGCTGGTTGGCAAACACAAAAGTATTGTGGGACACATCTTGGCAGTGCTTGCATAAAGGCACATTCACCAAAGTGCTTATTGGAGTAAGGTTTCAGTTGGAGAAGCTTCTGAAACTGTACTTTTGTACTTGTTTATACTGTATAGTCATTCAAATATTAAATAAATTGGTTTATAACTGACTTTAGGCACTGCTGTCAGACACTGCAGCGACGAGAAAGGCTGGCTGCCCCCTGAACTTTTCAACTGTACCACCATCACGTTCTCCCACCTCAAGAAACTGGTAGATCTTGATGTTTAAATCATCAAAAATCATATTATTGTGGTCATCACACAAAACATCTCAAGCAACCTCTCTTAACGCCTTTCTCTTGTTCATATCCCTCCTCTTTTCAACCAGAATGAGGACTTGCATCGTAATGAATCTATAATGGACGGGCAGAAATCAAAGGACATCGCTCGAATGTTACAGAACGCCACTGACCAGACCAAATCCTTTTATGGAAATGATGTTAGGACCACCTACCAGCTCATTTCCTGGATCCTGCACTATGAGAGCCAGCAGCAGGGCTTTAACCTGGCTGCCATGCGTGACGCCAAATTCAATGAGGTTGGTTTTACTCTCTACTGTACATCTCTACTGTCAAAATAATCTGCTTTAGTTTTAATACGTTAATGGTGGCTATTATTTAGACTAGCAACACTGTTACTGTTGCTAATACATACAGTAGGGTTAGAATAAGAATAATACCTCAAATTATCAACTTGGTCTAATACAAATGCATACCTGTGTGCACTTTTTGTGCCACATGGTTTTTAAGTGCCTTACTACATATTTTGCCGCAGTTTCAAAGAGAAATGTCCAATGAGTGGTGCTAAAACACATGTTCAACCCTGGCATATTTTTATTACGTTGATATAGGTACATATTGCTGTGTTGCTAACTGTTGCTAAACGTTAATGCTCTACCATGTTGGAATGCCCTAAAACATGGAATGGAATGCCTGGAAAAAGTTTATGAAAACCAACAGATATGAAGCCAAATATGTGTGATGCTGACTTTCAAAAGAATCCGTTTTCAAATATCCCAGCATATTAATATTGTTTTAAAGTCACATGATATTCTTTAAGTTGTTTAATTGTGTGAAAGTTACACTTTATTAATGAGAACTCTGTAAACGTGTGTGAAAAGGAATAAAAGGTGTCAGAGTTTTACTGCCCACATTGTTCATTTATTTTGGAAACTGCAGTGATATCGCTAAAAAGTGCACCCAGGCATGTTTATGAGACCAGGTAGCAGTTTATTATCCAGCTTGTTGAGAAGACATTATTTTTCTAACACAGTGTCTACACTGGACACATGTAGCATGTCGTGACGTGATTAAATAAGGTCCCATTATAATTAAAAGAGCTGTCTAGACTGTCACAATATCCAAGATGTTACAAAGACTTTGGGTTGTGCTTTTTTGACTTATAACTGGTGCTTTCCAGGCACATTTTCTTCAGTAAATGTAATCTAGTTTGTACTTACATAGCATCCATCCAACTGTGTAGAACACCTTAGCGAAATCCTTTGCACTATGGTGTAAACATTTGCGCGATTACTGTTCTTTACAGCTATGCCAACAAGGCAATTTTCTGTTGGTCTCTTCTGTACTAACTGGCAGCCCAAAATTGTTAGCTTTTAGCCTTGAGGTTCAGTAGATTAGTGTAAATAACATACCATATAGTGATTGATGTCATGAGAATGCAACATGAACAGCACATCTGGCAACATGAACATACTTATCTTGATACATGGTTTTAGGATAAAGATGCGTTTTAAGACTACATCCATTATGTTTAGTCTTGGCCCAGATTCAGATTTCTAATGTCTCTTAAATGTCCAGAATGTTACCCTAAAATACTGAATGTGTTTGGAATTTTCAGAACATAGTGAAGGCTGGCAGCGCAATCCTGGACGCCAGTAATAAAGAGCACTGGGATCAGATACAGAGAACAGAAGGAGGTACGGCACATCTATTAAAAAACTTTGAGGAGTATGCCAACACTGTGGCCCAGAACATGAGGAAGACCTACCTGAAACCCTTCATCATTGTTACAGAGAATATGGGTGAATACCTTCTAAAATCACTAATGTAACTACTAATGTCCATTGTTTTGACCACTATGCAGTTCATCTTAACCTACATTTTTCTTTTACTTCAGTTTTTGCAGTGGATTATCTGGATGCTATTTATCCAGATGAAGCAAAAATCCCTCGTTTTCAAATGACTGACCAGGAGTGTCCCAAAGACCTTAAGTCATCTGTTATTTTCCCAGAATTCAGTTTCAAGTCTTCAGAGCATAAAGGTAAAAACAGCCTGAGATCTGAATATGTGTGAGCCTCTGTGCGAACGTAGTGATTGGGAAAATATTATTTGAACGTTTGCATTTTCTAGCAAAAGTATCTCCTGAGAAATCTGTAGTTTTTTTTTAAAACAAATTCCGCCAGCTCAAATTTTGTCAGCAAATAGAAAGTTTCTCAGGGAATGCGAGTGTATAATAAAACTTTGCACACCATATAAAAGTAAAGTGTTAAAAAATGCTGCATTTTTCACCTGAACTCTCTGTCTCTGGTAGTTTCTCCTACAGATGATCCAGAATCTCAGAGCAGCTCTGATGAAGAGCACAGTCTGGCTACAAACAAGAGGAGAAGGCATGCAGAGAGCCTGCCACCATTTCCTGTGGCTGCAGTCATCATCTATAAATCTCTGGGCAAGCTTTTACCAGAGCACTATGACCCTGACCGCCGTAGTCTCAGGTACAGAATGATGCTTTTTAGTGCTTGTCCAACTATAAACCGCACATCCTAATATTTAGTCTTGGTGGAATTCGACAGTCAAACACAGAACACCGTTGCCATGCTAAGAAGATCCATTTAACATGTCATTGCTGCCCTTTTTTTTCCACAGGCTGCCGAACCGTCCGGTCATTAACACTCCAATTGTAAGCACGGTTGTGTACAGTGAAGGCGAGCCATTACACATTCCTCTGCAGCAACCAATCACACTGGACTACAACCTCCTGGAGACAGAGGAGAGAACTAAACCTGTGTGTGTGTTCTGGAACCACTCTATCGCGTGAGTCACAAGCTCATTATACAAATTCCTAGCTTCACATTTTTAATTATAATCTAGTTATCTAGATTTAAATCTCCTAAATCAGTAAAAAGTTGGTATGTAAATGATTAATGCCGTTTTGGTATATCTTGGTTTGTCAGTGTTGGTGGCACAGGCGCCTGGTCGTCTAAAGGATGTGACCTCATCTCCAGAAACCACACCCACATCAGCTGCCAGTGCAATCACATGACCAGCTTTGCCGTGCTTATGGATATTTCCAAGAGAGAGGTACTGTGCTAAAATAGCACCATTACACCCAGACGATTATAGGGTAGTTTAACTAAACATGAAAAGAATCCTCACATACATTCATCTTTGATAAACACAATTTCAGTATTTTCTCAGAATATTTTAGTCTACACAATTTACACATCTCACTAATTCATGTGTGTGAAGCAACACACACATGAATTAGCAACAGGACAGCAAAGGTCTGTTTTGTACATCTGGGCGTCACAGAGATCACACATTCTGTATGCGTGCATTGCTTTAGTCATTCAGATCGATTACAATTAGTATAATCACAAATATCATGGTGAAGCTAAATGGCTAGTAAAGCAAAACCATGTTAATGTGTGTTCAACTAGTTCAACTATTATAATTTTTATTTGAAGTAAACTTTTTCTCCTTATTATTCACACTTCATTATTTACGTAAGCACACATATTCAGAATTCAAATGAGGCATTTTAATGTAGATTAAATTCTAAATTAATTATAGTAAATAAAATTTATATATATATATATATATATATATATATATATATACTACTGCTGTCAAATGATTAATTGCTATTAACTGCATCCACAATGAACGTTTTTGTTTACATATCATATGTGTGTATACTGTGTATATATAGTAGTCAACATTTAAAGTGTTCAACTTTCAAATCAAAAATGTTCAACAAATGTTCATCCTAAAACAGGAACAGGTATTTTTATGGTTTTAGGACAACTTTAATGAGAGGTTTTGATCAACTTAAAGAGTTGACTACTGTATATATATATATATATATATATATACAGTATATATATATATATATATATTGTATGTCATTTTTTTGCCATTCTTTTATTCTGTCAGCACGGTGATGTTCTTCCCCTGAAGATTGTCACCTACACCACAGTCTCTGCCTCTCTGTTGGCGCTCCTCATCACCTTTATCCTGCTGGCCATCCTTCACAAACTACGCTCCAATCTCCACAGCATCCACAAGAACCTGGTGGCCGCCTTGTTCTTCTCTGAGCTGGTCTTTCTCATCGGAATCAACCAGACTGACAACCCGGTAAGAGACTCATCGTTAGAATATTACCGTGAAACCGGCATGGGTGTAAAACTCAAAACAGAAAAATAATGTAAAATGAAATTGAGAAGGAACTCAAAAGACCTCGTATGAAATTACAAGACTGGCTAAATGGGTTTGATCTTTCATCAAGTTAAATCACAAATGAGCGTTTCGATCTCATATGTGGTTTCGTGTCTTCTCATCAAGAGAGTCTCGTGTTGTCGTTTTCCCCCTCAGCAATATCCAGAATTTTAAATTCACATTTTTAAATTCCACTAATTACTCTCTTAAGTCTGTAATTAACAGCTGCATATACTTGTGGATTGAGATGACTTTGACAAATGGCTGCAATTACGGTGGGGTGGCTTTTATTTTGGGTATTTGTCATCCATTACTGAGTAAAAAAAAAGCTTTAATGGTTTAAATCCATTTATATGTGGTTTGACACTATCTTCCTGTCTCCATTGTGTCACTGGGTGGCGTTCACTTTATTACATAAGATTATAGCTTTCGGTACGTCTAATTTTTATACAGATGCTGCAAATGCTTTACTAGCATGCATGTTTTATTTGTCGAAACTTAATGCATTTATGTTTTTTTGATTTTATTCTCAGTTGATGTAAAAATTTTACATTTCCAAGCTGGGTTTCTCATGGAGGTATGCTGTGACTGGTGTCTGCTAGTACTAGGGTTCCATTTGGAGTTAGACCGACATGCTTTCACATTATTTAAATAAATGTGAGGTCTGGCTACATGTTGGACATACTGTTTAGAGCTAGATCTGTGATGGCATGTAGCCGTATCTTTTGTGACCGAGTGGGTGAATTTCACAGAACATTTCAAAAACGTTCAGGTATTAAAACATAAAGCAGTAGCTATTTACACAAAGAGAAAAAGAAGGTTAATTGTATTGATGCTGTTTATGCTTAGTGTAAATACTGGTAAACGAGTTTGAGTTATCGGCTGAACACAAAAGTTGTTTTAAACGCAGTAACTTACATATTTTAAAAAACTTTCTTCAGTGAGACTTTCTTTTTTTTTTTTTATCCCTTTACTATCCCTTTAAATATTTTAAAAGTGTAAATATATACAATGTCCATGGTAGCATTTTTTCCCTAAGGTTTATTTTATATAAATAAATGATATAGTAATATATTATATTTGTTTTTAAAATTTTATAAACATTTTTTGATCTCATAATTTTCCTAAATGTACCATACAACAGTAGAAATAATAAAAATAATAATAAAAATACTCAGTATAAAACTAATCCAAAACTAAAACTAAACATTTAATAAAATAATTTGAATATGTTCTGTAAATGCTCTTAGCTGCCATGTCACGAATTACGAATCAACCAAAAAAAGCACTAAAAGTAATCTATCTGTCTATTTAAATTTAGGGTGAAATATAACCTTTTTGTTTTCATGCAATTTAGCAGAATGTTTCTGTTGAATATTAACTCTCTCTCTTTCTCTCTCTCTCTCTAGTTTGTATGTACGGTAATAGCCATCCTTTTGCACTACTTCTACATGTGCACGTTCGCCTGGACGTTTGTGGAGGGTATGCACATTTACCGTATGCTCACTGAAGTCAGAAACATCAACCACGGCCACATGCGCTTCTACTACGCCATCGGCTGGGGGATACCTGCTATAATTACAGGTCAGACACACACACACCCTCTCTAGTCTATTCACTAATTACTATTTCATGCACGTACATAACACCCAACCCAGTGTCTGTGCAGGTTCATATTTGTACGCTCAGTGTAAGTCCACCATGTCAACACGGATACACACCTTCATCTCATAAATTTGCCTAATAGACTATTAGAAATGTTTGTAAACCAGCACACACACGCATTTGTGCCGCCGTGCTTGGACTCGCCCCTTCTTTTGGATGGTGTGTGCGTGATCCCTGTGGGAACGAGACAGGACGCCAATGTCTTCATGTTACTAGCTCTCGCTCTCTTGCTCGCTCTTTTTTCTTTCTTTCTGCGTTTTCTCTCCGATGGCTCCGCTCTCCATAATGGGTGTCACTTTCTCCACTGGCACATGCTCAAAGCGGTGAAAAAGCCCCTATCCTAGAGATAATAGAGGCTGACCCGACTCCTCTCTGCTCCTCCCAGCTTAATGAATGGCTGACTGCTTTCTTTACTCCATTCTGAAATTCATTGCTCATACTGTTGGTTAGAGAGTTTAACAGACTTCAGTGTGTAACTCATACTGCTCTGTTCTGCTTATAGAGGAGAGGTATGCTGTTACTTTTCTAAGTGAACACACTTACCTTATCTGGCAACCACACAGCTATTCTACCTAACACCTTAACTAGTGTAGTAAAGCTCTTGCAAACACCCACAAACTTTAGTCCTAAATAGCACACTTTATGTGCACTCGCAGTTTTTTTCGGACTTACTTTGGCCATCAATTGTGTGTGTATTTCAAGCCCATAAGACCGTAGGGTGTCGCATTTGTCATTTTAGCTTTAAGAAGGGTGCTTGCAAGTCCCCCCTTTGCACCAGCTATGAGTCCTCATTGCCCTTCTGCTATGTGAAGACTATGAGGGTGTGATTTAGGACAGGTCCACAGCAGTCATTCAGGACCAGGTGTGACTTACTGTATGGGACACAAAAAAAGTGATGGCAAAACATTTCAACTGCCCCCTGGTGGCTGGCTAGGTTACAAACTCTGTCCTCTCCATGTAAACAAATGGGACATGAGCCAAACTAAAAAATGTAATTGCATGCCAAATGTATTTTTCCTAAAGATAGTTTCCTTAATTTTAGGTAGTGTATGTCAAAATGATATATGTCCCAGTCTTTGCTTCTCTGCTATAAAAAATGGGATTGGTCATTGGGCTTGTGGTAGCTTTGGCAGGATTGCAATACCTCATGATCACTCCACCTCATGATCACTACTGCTCAGATTCACACATGTATACACAGATTGCAACAGTCACCTTTCCATTATCTCCAATGAATGACACGTGTCAGATCTGAAGTCATTCATTTCGAATGGAGGGTAGTGCCGGATTGTCAAACGATTCGTTCAAAGCGGTTCTAAGATTCAGTCTCTCTAAACCCCTCCCTTCCGCGAAACTACTCTGCTTTGATTGGTCAGATGCCCCAGTCTGTTGTGAGTGGTCTACCACGTACAGCAGTCATCAGTAATATATTGTGTTTGTGGGCGGGGTCAAGTTTTTCACAAACTGTCAGTGTACAACATAGCTGGGAATTATGCAAATGTGTTACGACATGCTGTGTAGCCAGTTTGTACATATTCATACTACGTGGCAAATTCGTGCTAATTGGTACAAATTGTACGATTTGTCTTAACCCCAGTGATGGGTAGGTTTAGGGGTGGGGTCATTCGTACAAATTCATACGAATTGCTATACAATTTAGCAAAAATTTTATGAGTTCGTATGAGTGAGGTTGTACGAATTTGTACGAATTAGCCACATCGTAAAATATGCACGAATTGCCGTGAGACTGGGCTGGTGCAGCCATCACGGAAGTGGGATTTGAATACCAATGACTCGTTTAGGATGTATAGAGTTGATTCTTTATTTTGGGAGACAATGACTATTATTTATCGCGCACTTTCAGATTTACAACTTTGCAGATTGTTTACATTCACATATAGCTACTTTACACACTGCACGAAAGGGAGTACACCTCCCTCCCTGGGGACACCTGATTTCCAGTGATTATCGTCGTCTTGACTACAGAGACCGTGTCTGCATTTGAAAAATCAAGTTTAATTCTCGTCATTATACATTACCATTACTCTGTTGTTCTATTTGTTAATATTCAGTGCTTTGCTACAATCTGTATTGTTAAAAGCGCTATATAAATAAAAAGTGACTTGACTTGAGTATTGGACATGACATAATAGGGGCACTTTAAAATATTTCTTCAACTAAACTGTATGGGATCGCTGACTGAATGTTCTGTAAATGGTGCTTTACAATAATTATAAGACAACTGTATGTTATCTTAAGACGTCGTCATCAAAATAATGTTGATGTTTATGTCCCATCAGGTTTGGCTGTGGGTTTGGATCCTCAAGGATATGGGAACCCTGACTTCTGCTGGCTGTCCGTCCACGACACCCTCATCTGGAGTTTTGCAGGACCCATTGCTTTAGTGGTGCTGGTAAGTTCATCTACTCATCATTTGCTCGTCATTCTAACCAGTCTCATTCCATTCTCCATACTCAGCTGATCATATGTCATAACCAATCCTTTAACAGGTCAACATCATTATCTTTGTGCTGGCGGCGAAGGCGTCTTGTGGCCGTAGGCAGCGTTCCTATGAAAAGTCTGGAGTCATGTAAGACAGTGTTACCTGAAGTATTTTTTGAGGATTGTTTTATGAAATATGGTACTTATTGTGGTTTTCTACATGTGCTCCAGTCCTGCTCTGCGGATGGCCTTTCTGCTCCTGTTGCTCATTAGCGCCACCTGGCTGCTGGGTTTAATGGCTGTTAACAGTAACGTCATGACCTTCCACTACCTGTTTGCCATCTTCAGCTGTCTGCAGGTAACATTTGTTCTATTCCTGACCTCAGCTTTTCTAAAATAGACTAATAAGGGCAGCATCACTTTAGTTAGCGCTCATAAGGCTTGCTATACATGAAAAAGGTTCCTCTGACAACCTCTGTATTTGTTCTTGTATATGGAAAACTTCCAGACTGCAGAACAGAAGCAGGATATGTTTAATACATAAACAAGTGTTGTTATTGTTAACTGAAAGTAAAAGATACATTATGTAGTAGAAGAAGACATCAAAAAAATTGGCATTGACATTGAATTGACATTAAATTTTGGTCACCCAACGTCAAAACCAAAATGTTATGATGTTGTTTGTTGTTTGGGTAGCCATTGACATTATAATTTTTTAAAGTGCTATAGAAGCCTATGGGCTACCAGTAACCGTTTAGTAAATTATCCCTCCACAAACCATTTCCTGTTTGTTTTTTAGGGTGTATTCATTTTCTTCTTCCACATCGTGTTCAATAAAGAGGTGAGGAAACATCTAAAGAGCGTTTTCACAGGAAAGAAACCATTACCTGATGAGTCCAGTGCCACCCGCACCACCCTACTGACGGTAAGTCACAAAACACGTTTGCATTATTAAATATTTACACATGAATTGTATTTCACAGGCTAGGATCGGTTTAAATGTCAGTTTATCTTGTAGTAGCAAATTAATAAGGAAGTCATTTAAGTAATTTGCAAGCAATAAGAAAGTAATTTCATGTAATTTGGTATCAAAGGATGCTGTAAAGTGGTCTAGGAAATGTATTATGTTGCTTGGTTTTCAGTACTGTGCTCTTTTCCCGTTCTTAGCGTACATTGAACTGTAATAACACATACATGGAGGACGGCACACTGTTCCGCTCGGCCATCGGCGAGTCGACAGTGTCTCTCGAGAGCACAGTCAGGTCAGCCAAGAGTCACAGCAGCTACCTTACTTACACGCACAGGTAACATGCTACTGCTGGGGCACGGCGCTAATCTCTCATTATGTATCATTTCACTTTCTCTCACCTACTTGATAACACTTAAATAACTTTCTATTTTATTCTAATGGATTTTCTCCTTTCATATGCATGAGCAAATGTGCATTGCTTCTGCTTTGCTTTGCAGTGCTGCGATAATGTACACTAGCATATTCCTGTTTTCCCTTGAATGTTGTGTATCCATATTTATTATATACACTGAATGCAACATCTTTACATGCTTACATTATGGACTGAGTTCATTAGTAATTTTCAAAGCATGTATCTTGTGTAAATAATATGAATGTGCTTCAGTATTATGCTATGGTGTATGCTATCTCCTAAGCACAATTCGCTTTAATAGCAGAATGATTAACTAAATAGCTCACAGTTAGACCAGTGCCATTATTCTTAACCTAAAATTAGATGAAAACTATTAAAATAGTTTTGCAATTCAAATAAAGTTGAATTAAAATAAAAATAATAATAATACTAATAAATATTAATTAAAAAATATTACTATTAAAAAATAATTAAAAAAATATTAAAACAAACAAAAACTAAAATTTTTAAAATTAATTTAAATACATAAAAATTCTAAATGTTAATAAATGCTATTATATTATATAAATATTTGCCCCCCAAAAATTCCATTATTTGTAGGACTGGGGAAAATAGGCTAATAAATAAACTTAAATGAACAAGTATATACAGTATATATATACACACACAAATGCCATTAGGGGACCCATATTTTTTTAGAAAATAAAAAAAAGATTGATATGATTGATTGATTGATTGATAACCAATTCAAATTGATTTACTGACACAGTTCAGAGGAAATGATTTGTGGATTATATTAATATTGAAAACAATTATTTTAAATATATTAATATTTGTAAAGTATTACTGTCTCTACTGTATTTTGATCAAATAAATACAGTGTTTCGTGAGCATACATAGTAGTATATAATTTAGACTTTTAATATATAGGCTAGTCATACTGTGTTATTGGAAGAAATTTCACACAAGTTTTTATATAAAGTTAAACCTCTAGCCAACAAGAATTTGAGCCAGATGCTATATATATATATATATATATGATATAATCAGTAATATATGAGTTATTCATTTTTAGTTTTTCACTGTAATCTAAAACTCAACCAGTTGTCATGTGTTTGGCATCTGTCTTGTATGTCTCTCATTCTCCTGCTTTAACTCCTACACAGGGATGAATTGGGTCAGAAGCCCAGCGTTTCATCTGGAAATGCTAAAGCTGGACACACTGACATTGATGGCTCACTTTTCCGTAACGGCACTAAAGCAGATGGTAAGAAAAAGTTTTCCAAGCCAGCACTAATATGTATATTAACTGCCTGATACCCACATGTGGACATGCGCAATGTAGTGTGACATGTATATTTGTGAACTACCAAACGTGTTTCTTAGCTGGTGTATGTCACCTTAAATCAATAGCTGACATAAATTTGTGTGCATTCAGACTCGGATTCAGACAGCGAGCTCTCCGTGGATGAACACAGCAGCTCATACGCCTCCTCTCACTCGTCCGACAGCGAAGATGAAGACATGGACATGACGCCGAAGTGGAATAATGAAAGGCAACCACTACACAGCACTCCAAAGGGTACAAGAGAAGGTATTTTTCTTTCAGAATTGCATTAAAATATGGAAAATGATCATTGCATTTACAAGTTAAGTGTAAAATAAAATGAACCCGTTCTTCCGTCTCAGTGGACACTGTGTCCAATCATGTAAAGCCTTACTGGCCGACTGAAGCGATAACAGCCAGTGACAGTGAAGATCCCGGAGGGGCAGAGAGATTGAGAGTGGAGACTAAAGTTAACGTGGAGCTCCATCAGGAAAATAAGCTCAATCACACTGGAGAGACCACTCAGGACAAAGACCACCCAACAGCCTCCATCCAAGCCAACAGCAACCACCAGCCTGAACAGAGGAAGGGTGAGAGTTAATGAACATCAAGTCAAATTTTGATTTTGTTTTGTCTCTGTGCTCTACATACGTACTTATATTCCAATGTACTTTTTCCTGACAGGTATTCTAAAGAATAAAATCACATATCCTCCTCCACTGACAGACAAAAATATGAAAAACAAACTTAGGGAGAAGTTATCGGACTACAACCCACCCACCATCTCCTCCAGAGCGCCCTCTATAGCCTCTAACGATGGGGGAAATGGCCACAACGTCCTAATAAAGCCCCCTCAGCGGCTCACCGGCCCACCACGAGAGCAGCAGAATGGCATGGCCATGAATCTGCGATCAGGGACAGTTAACGGTGGCAACCTGTCAGACTCTGAGTAAGACAGTCATTCTTGTTTCACTGCTTATTTATTTATTTAGTATTTGATTAATTTATTCATCATTATTTTAGTAGTAGTTATTATAAAATGCATTAGGGTTGTAGTGCAACAGAACGCCAGTGGAAATTGCTCATATTTAACTTTTACGTTTTACAATTAAGCCTCTTTTTTAACATTTGTAAACTACATGATTTATGCCAGCATTTATTAATCTTGGTTCATGTTAATTTGGACCTTTGCTGTTACATTTGTATGAGCATAAGTTGTATCTGTTTACATGAATCTTCTCTGAACTAACATAAACCATGAACAATTATATTTTTGTTGTAGGGTTGGTTCACCCAAAATTGAAAATTCTGTCAACAATTATCATGACCATGTAACCATGAATTACAATTACCAGTATCATGTCGTTCCAAACCTATAAGACCTCCGTTCATCTTCTGAACACAAATAAAGAAAATATTTCTGACTTTTGCAACAAAAAAAGTCGTAAAAAAATGTCTCTGCCCCACCAGGGTGACACAGAAAAGATTAATTGTTGAATAAAGTCATTACTTTTGTTAATCTTTCATGCATGGAAAGTATTCTCATAGCTTTGTTAAACATTTAACCCAAAAGAAGATATTTTGAAGAACTAAACAGTTGTTGGTCCTCCATTGACTTCCATAATAGAGAAAGAAATACTATGGACGTCAATAGGGAACAACAACTGTTTTATTACCAGCATTCTTATTTATGTCCAACATAACTCATACAGGTTTGGACATTTTTGGGTGAACTATCCCTTTAAGAAATTCAGTGTGATTTCTCACTCCTAATTCATAATAGTTCATGCGTAATTGATAAAAGCCGTACTGAAAATTTCATTTTTCTCTTCAACTTGGTAGTGGTATATCTCTGCATTATATATTTAAAAAGAAGATAAAATAACTCCTTAAAAAAAAAAACGGCTATTTGTTTTTGCATGTCTTTGAAACCTGAGCCCCTTCAATTCTGTTCAGCTCCTTGTGTCTACTAGAGCATGTGTGTCGAAGCAATGAACGTCTTCTTTACATCTGTTGTTCATGTGGCATGCGGCTGCTGTACTTGGCCTGTATTCCTGCCCGAACACCCTTCTAACCCGCATGTATCCTCCTTCCTTTTCTCTCCCTTTCTGCTCACTATAGCGGCAGTAATGAAACATCAATCTGACCCAGCAGGAAACCTGAGGAACTTCTGCCTTCCTGAGGGGAGAATATCAGCCCTTGACAGTGGGAGGAATGTGGAAAGTGATGGTGGATTACCTAAAGGCCCCCCTATAGGTGCACCTTGCTCTCCAGCATGTCCCTGGGGTCCAGCCTTTATCGGAGAACAGTATTACTGCAGTCGTCTGCCCGTTAAGCAAATGATATGGAAAGAAAAGGGAATGTATGTAAATACATTAAATATGAGGATTTATGGAAACTGTGCCAAACCACTAGAGGTGGGACTACAACCCTCCCAGGATGCCGAGCGGCAAGCTCTGACCCAAAGTCAGGTGGACTTGAAGAGACGCATAAGATTGTGTAATTTTGTACGTTTTACCACTAGTGCTTCTAAAAGCTGTGCATCTGCGCACACGATCACATAAGGCTGGAACTGTTTAGAGACATTTTCTGATTACGAAAAGCAAATCACGGAAAGCTGAAATTTTCACCAAGTGCCCAGCAAGACCCGTCCTCACTGAGGAGATCCGTCTCTTAACTCATACCTTTCTCGTGTAATTACTGTGTAGATATCTATTTTTTGTTGTTGTTTTGAAATTGTAATATTTGAATGCCATGTGTATATTGAAAAGCATTTTTAATAATGTCTGATGCAAGATCGTTTTTATCCAATGTGGTCAAATCAATGTTTTGTACTTGAGTTAATAATTTGGGTTTCTATGGTGCTGCAGTCCCAAAACACAAGACTAAAAGTCTATTAAAAACACTGTTCAACCTTGACAATATTCAGTGGCAAAGTTTAATAATGTTTGAACTGTGAAGACATCAAGACTCAAGGAAATGAAAATGAATGTGTTTTGTAATTAAATGACAGTTGACGGTTTATATTACAAAGAAACAGCAGCGTGTTTTAAATCACCTTTCATAACAAAAGACACTGGATTTCTTATAAAATAGCTGTATTTATTTTTTTTTGGTTTTGCAACACTGGACAAAAATTGAAGCTGTAAAAATAAAAGCTTTCTGTATTTGTATTTTTGTTGTATGATATCTTGTCTTTTCTCATTACAAGCACAAGTGTATAACAAAAACACTTTTTTTTAACACATCCGTTGTGATTAAAGCAGCCCTGATTGCCAATGTATTATTGTTTAATTGTATAATAGTATCTGTTGCAGTATCTAATTAGATGCCAGTATAGAAATGGGTCCTGATGCCAAATAAAGTATAGGTACACCTCTTAGGATGGATACTATGCAAACTTCAGCAGTAGGTCCTTACTTCTTACTTACTTCACCCAGGCCTGCTTTCTGCCTTTTACCCTAAATTCCAGAATGAAACTTTTACTGCACTAGTAGTATACTCACAAGTGTACTATTTTGATACTCTTTGGAACTAAATAGGCCCAATTTCTTGTATATAGAAGTATACTTTAACAGTAGTAAACTACGAAACTAGTTTTGCTACAGTAAAAGTGAACTATTATAGGTATACTTATAGTTCGGTATTTATGTACTTGTAGTAGCAGTTTAGTATACTTTAAAGAACAGTCCCAGTAAACTACTGGTTTAGTAGTTTTATATTATTAAGTTCTTCATGTGAACTTTACATCATACTTTAAGTGTCCTACTATGTCTTACTGTTTAGGTATTTAATTGTGTGTGTTGTGATATGCATATCTGACAGAACGAACAGGGTGTCTGTTGCTTGTAAACAAAAACATTTTATTCCAGCTTCACGCATTTTTCTTTAAACAGTTAAACGTGGGTAAGTGTCTAAAATAAAAAAAAACAAAGAACTAAAAAAATAGTTTTTTAGCAAAAAGCTGACAAATGTGAATTGTATTCAGAATGATAATCAAAACCAACACGACAAAGCTTGACAATCACAATTACCTCTTCACTGGTTTATTCCACAATGTTATACAGTTTTGATGCTGTTTTATGTCTGATGATCCCGAAGTAGATTGCACGCTGAAGCATCTGCTTTTAGCTTTCTTCTTCAGTTGTGTGTGTGTGTGTGTTTTTGTGTGTACGGAAGATGTGTTCTAGCGAAACCTACCACATTCTAGAGGAACAAGATTAGCTCAATATTTAGACCTATATTTAGACTTTTTCAACGTTTAAGTCAAGTATACCTAAATGTCATTTTAAGTATATTTCTGAGAAGTAGCCTACATAAAAAGTAAAAAAAAAAGGTATACTAATAGCACACTTAAACTTTCTTTCCCCCGTTAAGGGTAAGCTCTCGAGCATATTTTATGCACGTCCAATTTAATAGATTGATTCAGCAAGAATGATTTATTCGCGATGTGGTCTTTTCTTTGCCCACAGCTGTTTGACAACAAACGACTGGAATAGCATCAGAGTAATACAGTCATTTGTACATTTTACATTTACATACCAGACATTTAATTTTTTTTTTCGCTGTTATTAAGAAACAATCGTATATGAACAGCATATTATACATCTAAGTAGAGTGAGAAAGGACAAACGTGTGTGTGAGAGCCAGTTCTGTATCTTCTCTTGCAGGGGCGGAGTGGGGCACTAAAATTCACCGGGAAAATTCTGACCGCACCGGCCCACCCTCCTTTAATGTTGTAACAACTGACTGTTATTCGTTAAGACGTGGGCGTAAAGCTAACCTGTTCTATAAAACATCTCACTACTTGCTTGCCAGCAGGATGCTAGTCTCACCACAAGCCCTTACTGGAGATCTGTGCAAGCTATCTTGACCGTAACACCTAAACTCATCACTGACAGACTCTTTAAGCAGGCAGCACTAACTTTTTTAATCAGTTTCTTCCACACATTGTCACAACTACGACTCTCAAGGCAATATCAACAAGTCCCTCTCCTACACATCTCTCTCCATAACGGTACCAATTGCACTATTTTATAACAGGCCTGCAAATGAATCAAACCCACCCAAACTAACTCAAACGAACATAAACACACGTAACATCAGATGCTTTGCTCTGTTCTACATTAGATAAATAGAAGATATATAGATTATAGATACTATAATCCCAAGGAGAATTCAAGAACAAACAAACAAATCAAATTGATTCATGGTCACAAATTATTTGTTAATTGAGTCAGTAACTTCATTATGACATAATAGAACATTCCAGTCAAAAAGAGTGGGTTCTACACACTGTAGTTGATGTTGAGGAGTCAGGTAAGTCACATATCAAGCAGAAGAATTAATACATTCCCATTGCCTATTGGAAAAACACTACTTTTGTCACAGTGTTTGTATAAACAATGTTGATCTGCTGGCTGCAAACCAGGAGAAAGAAGCAATCAGAGGTCAGGGAATGTTAGCCTAAGCCAGGGGTAGGCAATGTCGGTCCTGGAGCGCCAATGTCCTGCAGAGTTTCACTCCAACCCTAATCAAACACACCTGAACAAGCTAATCAAGGTCTTCAAGGCAACTGTGGAAATTGAAGCCATCAGAGGTTAAGCAGTTTTACTGTGCACTCTTTTTGGCTGGTTTAAAGTAAACAGCTGTATTAAAAGAATATGTATTCTCAATCATTGCAAATTAGAAAAAAATTCCACTGTAGAAACTGTTAAATAGGATTCAGATATCTCAAAGACAGTAATATGGCGTTCACAGACGTGTTTGCGGAGTCAAGCACCACTACCTGCGTTGATGGTACTTCCACAGATCCCTTGTATCTGGAGGCCACCGCAGGGTTCACCTCATCCAGCTCCATGGGTGTTTCCTCCTCGGAAGAGAGTGAGATGGCTGAACTTCAGACTGCTGCGGTTCTTCAAGGTTCTTCAAAGTTCCTTAAAACTGCTGCTGTATTAATTAAGTTCTAAATAACTCAATAGCCTAATACGTGGTATTCAATAAAATATATTTAATTCAAACTGAGTGTTTCATCTCTTTACAGACGCAGCTGGTGATCAAACTATCCCTGAAGCCAATCTTGAGTGGTGGGTGATGGAAGTCAATGTTGCGTGTCGATGCAATGCAGACTAGTTAATGAAATCAATACCTCACATTGGCAAGCACAATATTGTTTAACGTATTCCTGATCCTTTCCCAGCATCCTCGGAGTGCAGTCCATCAGTCTGTCACAGGCTGAAACACAGAGGATCATGCTGAGCTGGCTGATGTTGTACTAACAGCATTACCAACCAACATCAAGCACTTGGGGTAAATGTAAAGTTTGAACACATATACTCGCATATAATGTGCCTTTCATAGCCACGCCCTAATTAAAGACTTCCTGTGACAGTTTTCCGAATTTAGGAAATACATGCTACATTTACTCATGCAGAGGGAACGGTGGAATGAGGGAAGTGCAATGCTCAGGTACCAGCACTGTTAAACATGTTAACTGAATTTATGAAACATTATATTTCAATCTAAACCTAAAATTGCAATTTAGAAGCAGCAACACTAAAGCAGTTCTATATATATCTATATAAAATGTATGATTTTCTCACCAGGGTGCTTAGAGATCTTCACATGACTAGGCTGACGGTCAATGACAAGAAGCTCAAAAGCCTGCATTGAAACTTGCCATCCAGACTTTTCGGGAGTCCATCAGCAGGTGAGGGAGACAGTGTATATACATGCTCATATGTATCATTTTTTGACTTGCATTCAAGCCAATCATCCTTCACTTCTCCAGGACACCCATGAGTTCTTGATGGTCTACCTGTCCCATCTAAAAGAGGAGGGCGAGCTTCTGCGAAGCTACTGGCCTACATACATCTGCCCTGTAGCTAATAGGGAGTTTCAGCTCAAATGCATTCGCACCTGCAACAGGTAACATCACAAATCCACGCATGCACTCGTTTCAGACACTTAAACTCATTTATGTGACGCCTGAGTTCTTCTGTTGTTTCAGCTGTAGCTTCCAGAGGAGCTTCAGGGAGGATTCCATATACCTCTCTGGTGATCGGTCCTAAAAGAAGCCTCACTGACAGCTTGGAGCAGATTTTGATTTCTGTGTGGTTTGTTTTCTCCAGACATCTTCATTTGACTGCTCATGCAGTGAGTGTGGTGGCATCCTGGAAGTAATCACCCATCCACGGTACAACAAAACTATCAATCAGTTTATACCTTGCAGAATAACTAAACATGAAGTAGTTCTGAATCCCATAATCATCTAAATCTCTACAGGATACTGGTATTTCTGGTCATGCGATTTGACATCACATCGTCAATGCGCAAACTGAAACATCGACTAGAAGTTCCAGAAGAATTTTCACTGTCCTACAGTACAGGTACGAGTTGGATCATCTTGACTGACCCGTTTTGAACATTTTAAAACTGTCTAAAATTGTGTCAGGGAGGCATTTGCAATGAGAAACAATATTTGTGGCAGTCGTGGTGAATAACCAGCTCTCTCTCCACCTTCAATACCACGAGTGAGACCCTTGAGCAAGGCACTGTTCCCCCAACTGCTCCCCAGGCGCTGCAGCAATGTCTTTCCACTAACTAGTGGATGATGCTTAGAAGTGTTTGAAATGCAGCAGCAGCATCTAATAAATCTGTGTTTGTGTTTCACAGGTGGAACAATCAGACAGCAGCACACAGTATAAATTAGCTTTTGATGGAGTTAGCAGTGACAACTCCATCGAAAAGACCAGCTGGTCAAATGCGTCGCGTAACATGGGAAAGAATGGCTACATGTTCTTTTATGTGAAGAGGTAAATGGTTTCACAAAACTAGAGCACAAAACATGTTCGGTGCTCAGTTCAGTTGTGTTAAGTCATAGTTGTAGCTGAGTAGCGATTGGTTGAGTGTTGGAGAGGAAAGGAACTACACTGGAAGCTGAACATCTAGTACTTCTGGACATGTGCTTGCTTTGACATCACAAATTTAGAGCGCAAGCTGGAAGACTGACTGGAAGTGCCACTGTCCTGTTGTACAGGAACGTTAAATATTCATCAAATATCTGCCCTTTGCTGGCCAGTTATTGCTGAAAGGGCCAGGATGTCATTTTCAGTGGGAAAACATCATATTAATAACGATTAGGCACTGACATTTACTAAATTTTTTTTTTTCCTATTTGATGTATGTTCTTCAACAGAATGCAGAGATGTGACAGTGATACACTTAAATGAGCCCAAAACAACAGAAAAAAGAGCAAAAGGAAGAAAAAGATGAGATTGCAAGACAACAGGAAAGACGGGTGAATAATACAACAATTCTAGTGTTGAAATAACATTTAATGCTCAGTTGAGTTGTATTACTGTAAGTTACTGTTACGTTTTGCTATTGAGCAGAGCCTGGATGATGGTGCAGTTGTGAAGGAAGCACATCGGAAGTTGAACAGAAGCTCAGTGAAGATCCTTCTGTGGCTTGTAGTCTCTAAACAGCAGCTCCTCCGTCTTCCTCGATTCTCCGGATATCTGTTTTGTCTAAAATCCAACACTTGTTAACAGCAAGTCTTGTCTGGTACCCAAAACTAGTGTTTTTTGGGTACCCAAACTATATATAAGTTGATTGAGAAAGCCAGAGAAGAGCAAAAGCAAAAGTATTGATGATAATTTTTTTTTTTTTTATTACTATAAATTGAGTATAGAATAAACTGGGGGACACCTGATTTCTAATGATTATCGTTGTTTTAATTACAGAGACCGTCTCTGCATTTGATAAATAAATCAATAAATCTCGTCATTATACATTACCATCACTCTGTTCTCAGACTTGAGAATGTTCAGTGGTTTGCTACAATCTGTATTGTTAAAAGTGCTATATAAATAAAAGTGACTGATTGATTGAATAATGGCTTTGCCTGAATACCACAATAGATGTTTTACCGCAACAAGAAATATCCATTATCTCTTATTCGTGAAGACAAATATACTTTGAAATCACATAATAAGACTAAACATTTTATTGAAAATAATACAAAATATAATAACGAAATATAGAAATTGTTTCAATAATTGTTGAACATGATTATATGATTAAAATACAAATGGAATGAATAATGGAATTAATATAAAAAGAAGAAAAAAAAAACAATTGTATGGTTGCTAGGAAAAGAAGTCTCTGTCATCATCAATTAATAAAAAATAAGAAATAAAAAGATAAAATATACTATCAAAACGGTAGGCTATTCTCTCCATCATGAGTGCTCCACAGCTTTTTCTGTGGAAAGCCACCAGGTGGCAGTGGAGAGTTCGAGTGTTATATTAATAGGATATATTTAGTGGTGTCGAAATAGTGAAATGTCAGTTTGTTTACAAAAAAATTTTTATTACCCATTGTCCTCTCTTTTCTCCCTGCAACTCTCATCCTGTAATTCTATTCCTTTTCCAAAAATATTAAGTTCAAAAATATCCTTTTTTTGCCTATACACATTGGAGTTTTTTTTTAAGTTCAGAAATGTTTCTCCATTCTTATGTGAGGTAATGTTCACAGTCTTTTCAAACGTATGTTCAACACTGATGGATCGATTATAACTTAAAGTAACTTTTTTTATTAATTTACACTGATCAATAAATAAATAAGCATTTTTACTATTATAATAGCAAAAAATCTAAATATTAACTGCAAACAACTTTAAGCCTAACCCCATCCCTAACCTTATAGTAAGTACGTGTAGTTAATTAATATAACTTAGTAGCCTACCCTAAATTCATAATTACACTGTAACATGGACACCTTAAAATAAAGTATGATTGCATTTGTCTACTCTCATGTGAGGTAAACTTCCCAAACTGAGCATAAAACAATTTGGAATGGAATTTTTCTGCGTAGTATGTGCAAATTCTAATAATTCTAAAAAAAAAAAAATAGCGTCATTTTTAAATGAAGTGTTACCATTACTCTGAAGATTGATCTTGACCGTCAGCCTCTACATCACTGTCAAAAACTCCCATCCTACATTTCTCTTATTGAACAGCAGATTTCATTTAAGGAATATGTAGTATTAGAGAAATAAGCTGGGCACATGAATGAAATGGGCTGCACATCCTAAGTAATATGTATGAAAGAACATTCCTCTGTTGTCAGGTCTCACAGGCTCTGGGAAGAAATCTCATTTTGGTGGATAGAGTTACAGCTTACTTTGGGTTGTCAGTCAGCTTGGTGCTGATAACCTTTGCCCCTTTCTGAAGTCTCACATATACAATGCCATCAGAGAGAGTGGATGGGAAAATGAGGGCAACATAGGTTTGAAATGGCCTCTGGGAAGTAGCGTCTCTTAAAATATTCGACATTTTCACAGCAAAGGGTTAAATCCATATATAAAATGTTTGTTATCAAATACACCCGTGAGAGTGCGTTATCTTCCCCCAGGTTCATTTGTTACTGTTTCATGATTCCGGGCTGCCGATGAAGAAAATGCAATGATAGCATGGCAGTTTTATTCCCCTCATCGTCTTTATAGTGAATGAAAAGGATATGCTGTCGCTGCTTCAATCTATTTTAGTAACTGGGAAGTTTCAAGTCCAGTCAAATCCAATTAAATGGAGGTTAACAGGCTAATTGTTGTTTAGCAGCATGTACTGTATATTGAAAATATTTACCCTTGCTATAGCGGAAGACAGCAGTTTACAGTCAGAAATTTGTCACACCCTTTTGTTTAGGGTAAGGGGTGTTTTGAAATATCAATAATGGCTACCAGAAATCAATTACCCTGGCTTTAACATTGCCATACCATGCAAAACTCTCAGAGAGTTGATCAATGCCTATTATGCCTTTTTAAGAATTAGCTTTCATGCAGTGTGTAACACAGTTTTTAATCTGAAAGTGCACCTTGCATAAAGCTATTGGCAAAATCCCAAGCCGTTTTCATGTCGACTTTATTACTCATGGTGCGTGAGGCACAGCGCTGCCAACTGTTTCCAATGAAAAGTAGCGAAATGTTGACGAATGACGTCACGCGCTAATTTGCATATCAGCGACATCATCGCGTCATTTTTGACAAGCTTAAGCCTGTCATGTCTCCCTCACACGCGCCGTGTATTATATTGTATTAAAACATTACATCCAGATGCACAATAAATAGGTTCTTGTTAACATATTACTTTGCGCAATGACGTCATTGCGTTATCGCAACTCAAAACTACATCTATATGTAGTATACAAAATAATTCATGTTTTTCAAATTGACTGGCCATCTCAGCAAAAACATTATTTGAATATGTCCATTTAGATTTGTATGTAAAATATAGTTGACTTTTTGTAAAAGTAATACAAAAACCTTTAATAAGATTTTTTTTTAATATATAATACTGATAATGAACAATGTTACATTCAATGTTACACAGTCTTTTTAACTTGTGACATCTGTGACACTATTGGAATTTATTGCTACCTTAAATTACCTAAATGAATGTTAAAAAATTGCTAAATTATTTGCTAGGTGCTATTAGAAAAAAAAAGTTGCTAGGGTAGAATGAAAAGTTGCTAAACCTAGCAAACTAAGTTGGCAACACTGGGGAGGAAAGAGAAAGAGAGAAATAATTGGATTTAGAAGATTTAGCCATTAAATATTCAAAAACATAATTTGTGCAGTGATAATGGTAAGACAATGTTGATAGCATTCCACATTCCTTCACCACACGCTGAAACGATACGCCTGTTAGTTTTACCTTTGTTTTATATCTCATTTATTCTCGCCAAAGCAGGACAACCACTTATCTCGTGCTTCAGTAGCTACTTGGAAAACTCAAGGTCATTTGTGCTCACAGGATAATATGTTTTTTTTAACATTGTCAGTCTAAACAGCTAAACAGTAGAGATATGTGTGACATTTGCTGAGATACTCGATGTTGGAAATGCTTTCTGAGGCAGTTTGACCTCTTTTTAGCGCCGCCTACTGGCAAATCTGGTTGATATGTTTGATCATCAATTAATGATACGTTAGCTTCTGTATGTCATCACACCTTGGTAAAACATCATGTGTCTGTTCTGTGAGTTTCCTTTAAATGTCTGTCTTTCAGTTGCTGGTTTCTTATTTCATGTCAGAAGCATTTCTGTCACCTTTCCAAAGTCTTCATTGTGTGGTTTTGGTCTAGAGGCATCTCTGAACCACGTAAACATGGTCACAACAACTGCAGTCTTGGTCTGGATCTGAGTCTTATTTTCTCTGGGAAGACTGAAGGCTACTTGTAAGGTAACGTTAAACTACCTCAGCCACTGTGGCATCTTTTGAACACTGTATAATAGATTTATTATTATATTAATAAAAAAAATCAGTGTGAATCTGATAAAGAACTGGTGTAGAACATGGGAGGGGACTTCTTTTTCAATAACTATGCATCATAAAATTATTCTCAGTGAACTCTGATGTACTCTTTAAAGTTAACCCTAAATGATACAGTCTGTAATCTGTTACTGAGAAAACGTTTAAAGGGTATGTTGTGTGTAGCATGATGAGATAATTAACGGCAAGAATGATTTAAAGAAGCCTAGTATTAAGTTCAGTTAAAAAAAGAAGGGGGAAAAAAGAAATTGTGTAATTCATGGTTTTAGAATTAAATATGAGACAGAAATCAAAAGACAGTTATGTAGCTAAGCAGCTAACAAATTATGTGATTAAAATGACACGTTCTTAAACATGTTCTTTTCATAGGGCATTACTTTCCTTTATATACCGCCTTACCAAAAGAGATTGATTTACCTTTGCTTTGCATACAGTGTAATCTAATCAGTATAAAATGTGAATAATGTTTAAAAGGCGAGTCAAAGGTTAGCAGTCAAAGGTTACGAGCCTGATCCAGGAAAACAGTTTGAGATTTCCACACATGGTCAGAGTCACACTTGAAAAATGTAAGTAAAACTTAAGAGGCCCTACAATATGATTTTTTTTTTTCTATTTACACTTATAGTTTTTTAAAAAGATTTACTTCAGCTATTGATGCAATATATATTTTAGACAAATGTCATACGCATTTTTTTTAGGGTGAACTAACTAGTGTGTTACTTTTTTAGAGAGAGAATAAATTATTTTAGCACATAACTGTCAAAATATATCTAATTTCACTTTTATTAGCTGTATTAATAATAATAATAATAATACAAATTATATTAAATAGTAAGTACCATCTAATAAGATCATGTTTATTGAGAGAACATATGAAATATTACAGATATACTTTGAACAGTTCAAAAAGTGTTTATGGTTTATTTGTTTAACATATTAGTAGTAGTAGTAGAATGGATGTTGTTGTTGTTAATCCTGTTGCTGTTTTGCAATCAGTCATGATCATTTTTTTAAACAAAAGAAAGGGCAAATAAAATAAAAAATAAAAAAACTAAAGTATTTATTTATCTACTGATATGACTCGAGTCTTTGTCTCAAAATATAAATATATGTTTTAGTAAAGTAAAATGTATTTTTTTTTAATTTATTAATAAGTGGAATTATTAAAATGATTCACCAATAATCACTCTAGTTCAATAACGAATGTGCAATATTAAATACAAGAACAAATATGACATTATAGATATAGTCACTCTTTTAACATATGTCTGAAGTCCATAAAGCTGCATGTAATGTAATAATGATAGGCAAAACAACTTTTCATAATATGATTTCATAATATCATCTACATCGAAAATAAATAAATATGATTCATTTAAATTAAAATAACAAAAACTATTCATACATCATTAAAATGTACGTTGCGTCCAAACTTCTTAGTAGACAGTGGTGCGGCCCCTTTAAGAGATCAGCGGGCGAGTCTAGGAGATCTGCCCGTCTGCTGTGTGTGTGAGTTCGGTGACATCAACAAGACACGCAGATCCGTGTTCTCTGGGGGGGATTGACATTAACTCACACATAATCAAGGCTCCGGGGACGTCGCACAGCTCTTTTAGGCAGCAGAGGGGAAGAGCGCGCTTCTGCTCAGGGATCTGGTGTATATTTACAGCAGTTTTCCAGCAGGTGTTAACTGAAGGATCTATCGCTGACTATCAGCAGGGTTCATGAAACTTTGCTACGATTTGCGAGCTGGGTAAGCGGATCTTCAACATGTGTCCTTTAATAATATCCAAGCGGGCAACAGGCGATTTACAGTACGTGTGTACAGGAGGACTGTCATAATTCATAGATAAAAGCGTTTCTATTTTGAGGAACGCTCTTTAAAGTGAAGCTGTTCGTATCGGTGTCGCACTAACACGCGCTGATTTAAATAGCTAAGTATGTATACGTCATAATCGAATGTGCCGTCGCTTTGTTTAATGTGACATTTAAACGCGTTCCTGGAACGTGACCGTTATCTTGTCGTTCAGACGTGTTGATCTCCGGAACATCTTCGGACTGAATGCATTGTATTTGCACAACACGCAGACGGCCTGCGGAACACACGCATGTGATGGAGCGAGAGTGATTACATGTGTTACTGCTGTTGCGGTGATAAACGCGGACCGTCGCGTGATTCTGAAAGGAAGTTGCTCATTGGGTAATTTATGTAGTGATTCATTGACTCGTTCACGGACCCATTGATCTGAACTCGGCTGTCTAGTCGTTGTTCTGTCAAGACGAGATCGAATTACTGACTGATCAGTAGATTTATTGATTCGCTGTTTCATTGATTGTAGACCCATTCCTCTGTTGATTCATTGATCGACTGAATCGTTTATTAATTAATCATTGTATATAGGATATTGAATTCAGCTGAATAATTCATTGATACGATATTGTTTAATTGGTGTGTTGAGTCGGCGATTGATTAATTTATTTATTTACTGAATCGCTGATTTATCATTTATTGTGAAATAGATTCATTCATTTGTTCAATTGATTCACTGATCTGTTCAATCATTGACTAAATAATATTTGATTGACCGGCAGATTGATTCTTTTTATTGTTTGCTTATTGGGTCGATGATTTATTCGTTATGAAATAAAGCAAATCATTGAAATAAAGTGAATCTTTTGAATAAATGATTAAGTCATTTATTATTTTGATTCATTTATCCACAGATTAATTTGCCTGCTGAATCACTGGTTCATTTATCTATTGTGAAATCAATTAAAATCGCTGATCAATAAATCAATTCATTGTTCTGGTTTCATTTTTGAATTAATCATTTGATTAATGAATCCATGGGTTTATTCATTCATTGCCCCGTTGAGTTGCTAATTTAAACCGTTGTGAAATGAACTGAATCATTTATTTATGATTGAATCTTGTGATTAATTAATCAAGGGGTTGGTAATTCATTGACCTGTTAGTTGCTGATTAATTTGTCCAGGAGAAAATCAATTCAATGACACATTGATTAATTGATCTATTTGATAACTGATTAATTTACACTCTTTCAGGTTTAGTGGTTTCAAAGTAAGCTGTTTTCTCAAGAAAAATATTTCTTTGATCAGTAAAAAAAACTGAAGGAAAAAAAAAAAAAGTTTAAGTAGGCAGCACCTGTAGCGTTGAACTCTGAAAATGACTCATGCACAAATAAAGAAGTACATTTTGTGTTTTTGAGTGTTTATAGATTTGATCTCGAATGAACTGAATTTAATTTCTCTCTCAAAGAGATGAATGTCCTTGTAGTTGTTGCTGCTGTAAGTCATAGCATTCCTCCAGTGCTCTCAATGGTGTTCAGTTAGAAGTGAATCAGAAGGCCTTGGTGGTGAATATCTGTGTAGAGATGTGGGAAGTGCAGATATCGGTGGTTTATGTGGGTGGACACTTTTAGTTCCACCTTGTGTATTTGTCTACAGACTACTGCTGCTCCCACAGCATGCAGAATCACAATAATAGCCAAATATAATTTCATACTAATAAGCACTAAGAGCTCTCAAGGCAGTCCCTGTTCTGTAATGTAATTTCTAAAAGAGACGGTTTCAATTGAAGCTCATGACCCCCCATCGTTTTGTTGTCTGCCTCTACAGTCCACGCCATTATTTTCTCCGTATAATACTTTTTTTTTGTTCTTACCTGGCTATTTTGTCATTTTAACTGAAAAAAAAAAGTTAAAATATTGCAGTCATATTCCTGTTTTAAACATTTTTCTCTTTCTTGCTCCTATAATAGATAATTTATATTAAAAAGTCAAGTCAGATTTGTTCTATAGCATAAATTGTGTCAAAGCAGCTTCACACAAGCAATAAAAATGAATTATGGAAACTCGGCTATGGAGACACTTCAGGTTTAGCTGTAAAGCAGCTCTAAAAGACAATAGGGTCATTATTTTGTTTAAGTCTGTTCAGAACAGTGTGAAGTTTAATAATTTGAGCCAAGTTTTAACTCCGCTACAAGCAGTTGTGCAAAAGGCAGCTGTATCGTTAGAATCAGTTCAGCGCTTATTCAGTTTAGTTTATTACCAGTGTTGCAAGATTCGAGCCAGCTGCTGAAGAACTTAGTTTTATTTGGAGATTTATTTATTTAGCAGATGCTTTTATCCACAGCCACTTACAAATGAGGCACAGAACAGAATAATTGAATAAAAAAATGAATAATTAAACTACAAATGAAATGTAAAAGCTTTCATTGTCACAGATTGTGCTGTAGTTAAACATAATACGTTGGTGATGGCTGGTCATGTCCAAGTTCTGTGGGAAATCCACACATGGCACACATTTCAGGAGTATTTTGAAAAACTTTTCAAAACTTTCTTGCTCAAGGCAGGAAAAACATCTTTTTTATTTTCAGCTGACCAAGTCACCAAGAGCATCAGCCAATTCCAGTAATCTCAAATGAGCCAAAAATTGGCTAATTAAATTGACAGGATGATATATATCAGTCTGTCAGTGCTATTGGCTTACTATAATAAAGCCACTTTGCATCTTCATTATGTGCGAGTGAGATTTCTCCAGCAGGTTTGCAGTGTAACTCCTGTGTCCTCTTTACAACATAACTGTTTGTTCTTCATTTAAAAGGTTTCTGTTACTTTTATCTTTAATGCTATGTTTTTGTACTTTGTTGACCCCGCAGGGCTGCCATACACAATGTTAAGGTAAAGCCTAAAACAGCTGTGTTGAACATGCTAAAGCGGCTGGACAAAATAAGATTCCGTGGTCCAAAGCGAGATGACTTCTTGGATTTACCCCTGGATTTACCCGAGTCCCCCACAGGGTCGGACACTGAATGTAGTGATGAGATACTGCTGAGACCTCGACCTTCAATACGAGACAATGACGAGCAAAGAGACCCTGTAAGTTATTGCAACCACTCTAAGACAACTTTCTATTATTGAGTAAGTGTTATGTATGAATAACTCATTTAAGAATATCTGTGTGTTAGTTATCTAGTACATGTGTTATACAAGGTATACCTAGTGAGCTGCCAACATAGACAACATTTTAAGGTATAATTTAATAATAATGATACATTTTATTTCTAACGTACTTTTCATTAGCAAAATCTCAAAGTGCTGCACTAAAAATACACAAAAAATATCACAACTACTCAATATAAAATCTCAGCAGTTGTATGCTTTCCTAAATAAAAAAGTTTTTAAATGTGCTTTAAAAGTGTCCAGGTTCTGTGTAACTCGCAATTGGACAGGAAGATGATTCCAGAGCTGTGGGGCAACAGAGCAAAAAACTCTTGTTCTGCCCCGGTGACATCTCTGAGCATTTACTCTACTATTTGGATATCTTTGTTTCTGACCTTTGGACTGCCTTGTTTACTCTCGATTCTCTGCCGAATACCCCAACCCTTGCCTGGACATTTACCTTGAATCTTGCCTGATACCTTGACCTTCTGCCTGGACATTCACTTTGCCTCTGTCTCTCCTTTTCTGATCCCGTTTGCTGGTATTTGACCTTGCCTGTTTGACTCTGTTGTTCAATAAAGCTGCTTAGGGATCCGAACATGTCTGACTCCGAGTCTCAAGCGTCACAAAACTTTGCCATACAAGGATCCAGCGGCTATCTATTCCATGGCTCACAAACTCACACCAAGCTTCTCAACTGTCTTCCCACCATCAACAGCTGGAGAAGTTGAATTGTAGCATGGAAGAGATCGCTCAGACTCTTCAATTGCTCACCACCGCTGTTGCAGCATTAACACCATTGCCAGCAGTAACAGCTCCGGCTCCCTCGTCACTGCCCACAGCCATTGGTAAGCCCAGACTTTCTTTACACGATAAGTTTGATGGAACTACTGGTAAATGCCGGGATTTCTGTTGCAGTGCGACATTAACCTGCAGCCATATAACTTCCCTACTGATGATAGCCGGGTGTCATTAGTATATTCCCTGTTAACTGGCAGAGCATTAGAATGGGCCACAGCCCTGTGGAACAGCAGACGGATGGCATTCCCCTCCTATCAAGATTTTATCAGAATCTTCTGAGAGGTGTTTGATCATTCAGCGGGTGTTAGGGAGCCAGGAGAGGAAATACTTACACTCCGCCAAGGGAATCAATCCGCCGCCGACTTCACAATTAAATTTCGGACTCTTGCTGCTCCAACTGGCTGGCCCTCTGATCCTCTGAAGGTGTTGTATCGCAAGGCCTTGCGAGAGGATCTCCAAACGGAGATGGCTTGCCGTGATGAGGGAAAGTCGCTAGATCAATACATGGAGATGACCATCCAGATTGATAATTTACTCCGTACTCGTCGCTCAACCAACTACCCTACCGCCTCAAGTTTCACCCCGCAACCTGAGCCAGAGCCTATGGAGATTGGTACCACCCACCTTACGCAGGAGGAACGCGAACGCCGGCTGCGCACCCACCTCTGTCTCTACTGCAGCCTGCCAGACCATATTCGCGGCAACTGCCCGACACGACCAGTGCATCCTTCCACCAACCGGGTGAGTGATGAATCCTCTCTTACCTTACCCATCAGACTAACCGTAAGAGGTCAGAGCCATGTTGTCACTGCTTTTATTGATTCTGGGGCAGAGGGTAACTTCATTGATGAGGGATTTGCTAAGCGTTGTGGTTTCCATCTCTTTTTATACGGTTCCCGGGTGGCGGTGGCAGCCCTAGACAGACGACAACTCGGCTCGGGCCACATGACACACATCACCGAGGACCTCATGCTTCACATGGGATCAATGCACCAGGAGACCATCCGATTATTCACCCTTGCCTCACCTGACCATCCTGTGATCCTTGGTCTTCCGTAGCTGGAGCAGCACAACCCCTCTGGAGAGAGAGAGAGATTGCACAGTGGTCACCCTATTGTCACGAGCACTGCCTCCAAGGTCTGAAGGAAACCCCCTGGCCCTCACCTACCTCACAAGTTACTCACCTTAGCCAGTCCGAGCACGAGCACCCACCTGTCCAGTACCATGACCTTCGGGAGGCCTTTAGCAGAGAAAAGGCCACTACTCTACCACCTCACAGACCCACCGACTGTGCAATAGAGCTTCTTCCTGGAGCGGTACCTCTCAAAGGTAGAATTTTCCCACTCTCTCAGCCAGAGATGGAGAGCATGCAGAATTATATTCAAGAGGAACTTGCCAAAAGATTCATCCGGCCCTCCACATCTCCAGCATCAGCCGGCCCTTGGTTCCATCCGCCCTAGAACAATTCAGAAAGGCAAAATACTTTACCAAGCTCGATCTAAGAAGTGCCTACAACCTCATCCGCATCAAGGAAGGGGATGAATGGAAAACTGCGTTCTCAACCACCACCAGGCACTACGAGTACAGGGTTATGCCCTTCGGCCTGGCCAACAGTCCTTCGATATTCCAGGCACTTGTGAATGATCTCTTCCAGGACCTCCTGAACCGTCAAGTGCTTGTGTATATCGACGACATCCTCAATTACTCGGAGGACCTCCCTTCTCACATTCAACATGTCCGCACTGAACTCCAAAGACTTATCAAGATCAATCTCTATGCCAAGTTACAAAAATGTGAATTTCATCAGACTCGAATTACTTACCTGGGGTATGTCATCAGTTTGGAGGGACTAACAATGGACGAACAAAAGGTCGATGCTGTCCTCAACTGGCCCAAGCCCCGAACCATAAAGGACCTGCAACGCTTCCCTGGGTTTGCCAATTTTTATCGACGGTTCATCCGAGGCTTCAGCCAGCTAGCCAGTCCCTTCGCTGGTCTCAAGTCAGTGAACAAGCCTTCAGAGACCTCAAGGAACGTTTTACTACGGCACCCATCCTACGGCACCCTGATCCAGTCTGAGAGTTCATAGTGGAAGTAGATGCTTTAAACTCAGGAATCAGTGCAATCCTCTCTCAACGCCAAGGCAGTCATCCTAAAATGTTCCCATGCGCTTACTACTCACGCAAGCTTAACACAGCAGAGCAGAATTACAACGTGGGAGATAAGGAGTTGCTGGCCATGAAGTGTACACTCGAGGCATGGAGACACTGGTTCGAGGGCTCCAAACTACCCTTCTTAGTGTTAACGGACCATCGCAATTTGGAGTACATTCAGTCAGAACATTCACTTTGCCTCTGTCTCTCCTTTTCTGATCCCGTTTGCTGGTATTGACTCTGTTGTTCAATAATGCTGCTTATGGATCCGAACATGTCTGGCTCCGAGTCTCAAGCGTCACACTGTGTGTATTACTTATATATATATATATATATATATATATATTTAGACAGCATTAATATACATGTATAAATACACATATACATATATATATATATATACACCATGATGATATAGATTATGGATATGAATTTTATCCAGCACTGGACATTTCCAATAAAAATGTGTGATAT
>JAUYWG010000034.1:14260167-14306755 GCA_034779775.1 Enteromius afrohamiltoni | reverse complement strand
TATATATATATTTTTTTTTTTAAACATATAAAGAAATACAAAAAAGAAATAATATAAATAATATTAAATAAATTATATTGATAAAATAATGATATTAATATATTTTAAAATGTAATAAATTACTGTACTTTCCATCAGTCTTCAGTGTCACATGACCCTACAAATACTAATATGCCGAGTTGGTGCTTTCTTCAAAAATCTTTTGTACATTATAAATGTTTTTATTGTCACTTTTGATCAGTATAATGCAGGCTTTGCATGCATGCATGCATATTTAAATAAATAAAATGTATTATTTTTGCTACACAGGAAATAATGGTTGGATCTCAGTATCAAGCAGAAGTTCCAGTGGGGCTTAGCCACTATAATGATGATGAAAAAGGTGATTTTTTTTTTTTTTTTTTTTTTAATTGCTTAGTGTGACTTTCAAATGAACTTCTGTAACTTTAAAATGATTGCAATAACTGTAAATAACCATTTTTAATATGTGGTGTTAAAGTATACGAGGAGGAAGATCAGCTGCTGTGGTGTCCTGACATGCTGTTACAGTGTAAAGTGAAAGACTACCTCAGAGAAGCTCTGTCACAGTCTACAGTCGACAGTACAGAAAATTCCAAATCTGAACACATACGAGATAACGAACAGGTCTGTGCTCTCTAAATACTTTCATTAATTAATATAATTAATGTGGAAATCTTTTGCCCATGTGAGAGCTAGGCTCCATGGCTTTTATTTTTCTGTGACCTCCTTTCTAGGCCTTGTTTGAGCTTTTGAAATGTGATTATGACACCAGTGAGGCACTGACACGATACCGCAGTAATGTGAAGAATTTGAAAGGTAGGGCGTTCAGTACATGACCAGCTCGAAATCTTTTGCACCTGTAAAGTCATAGATGTTAACTTTATTTATCATGTTTCAATAGAAGACTCCCCACCATGGTCAGAGGAAGAATGTAGAAACTTTGAACATGCGCTGCAGATTTATGAGAAAAACTTCCATCTTATTCAGAAACACAAGGCAAGTAACGTTACACACTTCACCTTAGTCTTGTGTCATGAGAAAAATTTGTTCTCATCGTTTTTTTTCCTCTTTTCTTTTCAGGTTCCGACCCGGACTGTAGCAGAATGTGTGGCTTTTTATTATATGTGGAAAAAGTCTGAACGTTTTGATTACTTTGCTCAACAGAACCGATTTGGTAAAAAGAAGTACAGTTGTTACCCTGGTGTGACGTAAGTTCTGGGATGTGCAATTATTGGTCCATGTGCCTGTGTTTAAATTTAAGTGCTGGGCTCAAGAGTGTCGTCTTCCTCTGCAGAGACCTGATGGACAGGCTGGTGGACGAGGCGGAGGGTCTGGCGGTGGACAGCTCATCATCAGTGTGTTTAGCAGGAGCTGGGGGTCGAATGGAGGCATCAGCAGAGCAACAGCTTGGACTGCTCAACTCCATCACTGCCAGTGACCTCACAGGTGAGCTCAGCTTCCGCAGAAGTCTTCATTCATGAAGAAATTATTCTAATGAATCAGGGCTGCATTTCCTGAAAGCGTTGTAAGCTTAAGTTGATTGTAGAACGGAACGGAGCTATGATCAATTTAGGTTTTTGATGTTTTTTGGAAACACAGTTATGGATCGTTCATTCAAGAATTAGATGCGTTTCTCTTTTAATCAAAACTGGTTTGGAAAAATCTCGCATTACATCATTTATTTAACAATGAATTCTCTGCAGTGAATGGGTGCCGTCAGAATGAGAGTCCTAAAATAAACATTATAAATATCCTCACTTAATCTACGCTGTATGTTTCAGTAAAAAAGGCATCTTGACTAAGGAGAGAAATGTGCATAGCTCAAGCTCGGGCTGGGCGATATATATCGAACGATATTAATTCAAGCCGGTTCTTTGATTAGCGGTAAATCTCCAGCAGCTGTTTTTAAAGGCAGCGCCAGTTTATGAACAGAGCCGTAGATCAGTGAGAAGCTACGGGCTGAGTTTCGCAGGTGATTCAGTGGCGCAGCTTGTCAGTGATCTACGGCTCTGTGTATAAGCTGGCGTTACTTTTGAAAACAGCTGCTGGACATTTACCGCTAATCCAAGAACCGGCTTTACTGATGAGATGCGCATAATATATAGTTACTGGAAACTGTATAGAAACTGGAAGAAATGTTGCATTTGTAAGTAAATGATGTAATGCTAAATTTTGAAGATGAAACACTCTATTATGGCACTCTATATAACACTCAATCTATATGGCCTGAGGATATGTTTTAATGGCCCAAGGGTAAATTTTCAACTAAAGTTAATTTTTTGGGAGAGGGTTTTAATTTAACTCGCAAAGTGTAATCTTCTATAAATAAATATTAAAGTGCCTCTATTAAGGTAAGGAAAGGTTAATATTCTGGTTTTGGGATGGTTGACACGGTCAAAAAATAAGTTGTTGTCTTAAAATATGGATTTATTTTTTACCTTACTTGCTCAACGACTTCCAAACGATTCATTTTTCCCCTTCTTTACGTGACGTTAATCTGTAGTGATTTGTCCAATTGGTCTCATCATTTATCATGCCTGAAATACCTGATAAAGCAGTGTTTGTGCTGCTATTACCACTCCAAAAGGTGCACCTAGTGGCAAAGAATGAATTTTCATTTCAGTAAAAAAGGCATCTTGACTAAGGAGAGAAAGGTTTTTCAGACCAACGTGAAAACACCAACAAGTGGATAGTAACCACGTTTAATGAATATCTGCAAGATTTCGTTTATCATACATCTCTGTTTTTCATCAAACTGCTTTCTTTCCCCATTTTTGTTCTTACAGCCATTAGTAACAGCGTAGCAACTGTGTGCAATGGTCCAGGAGATATGAGCTGTTTAGACTCCCCATACTTCGCCCCTCTGGACAGTTTACACCGAGGAGCCCTAAACCATGACGATCAGCTCAGCTACGCCACAAACGGGGACAGCAGCTGCCTCAACATGCTGGATTCTGGCTTCTACCGCTCAGACCTCGGCCAGATCAGCATGTGCAGCACTAAAGACTGCGAGCGACCCTCCAAGAGGCTCAAGATGGGTCTTTCGGAGTCCTTCATCAACGACGTGTCTGTTACTAACCTGGACTTCGAGGGCAGACGTGCACATCGCATTACAGGTGCCACAATGGCAGTGTCAGTCACAGACTTCAGCAGCATAGCGAGCAGCGAAACTAACGGCTTTCTCGGCTCTCATTCACGACACCACCAACACACTGCACTTCAGTCCGACTGACTCTCTTCTGCCGTCTAGACACACATTCATCCTCTCACTGACTATTATTTATTTTTTAAAGTAAAAAAAAAATCTATATATATATATATGAATATACGTTTTTTTTTTTTTTTTTTTGGTTTTTGTTTTTGTAATATGACATCAGTGATGTCTTTAATTGTACAGAGCTAAGAAATCTTGATTTCTCAAGAGTTTAAATAGCCATTTATTTTTCTGGTCCTTCAGATATTTAATATACTTTTTGTCTTTGGTGATACACAGTTAAACCTAAATGCTGGAGCAGAGAGCCGTGGTCTCTTACTGTAATAATCCCGACAACTGCATCTTTAAGTTTTACTGTCTCACAAAGTCGTTGCCGTAACGGCATTTTTCGTTGTTGATGTTTTAGGATTTTTCATGTATGTGTGTTTGTTTCAAAACTTGGTACTTTTTTCAGTGTTTACACCACCCAAGATAGACTAAGCCTTGGGAAATGTAGCATTTTGTATATCAGGAAACTGGCTTTTGTAATTGAAAAAAGTGATTTCTTGGAAGCAAAAGACTAAAAACAAAGAGCACTTCAAGTTGCTTAGATGTTTTGGCCTTTTTTCCCACCCCCCCTTGAGGAATCCTTGAGCTATCCATGTTTTTTACTATCCAAATTTTGGATCTTGTTATTGGTTGGTGTTCAGGTTAGGGGGTTTGATGCTTTTTCTCCTATTTTTTTCCCCCTTTTTTATATTCTGCTTAATTTTCAAGTAGCATGACTGAAATTAACAGATTAAATCTTTCTCAACTGCGCACTGTAAAAAAAAAAAAAATTTTGCCCAAGATTTGGCACTCAAAAAGCAATGTAAGCTTCAACAGGTGGACTCTATAGGGCAGTCGTCTGCACTTAACAGTATTATCATTAGTTGTGTATAAATATTAGACGGTGAGAAGTGATGTTTATAATTCCCCTTTCAGCTTATGAAGCTATTTAAATGCTACTCATTTACATCACAGTTAAGTTTTTTTTTTTTTTTTGAACAAATCAGTAACTTCTGCTGGTGCTCTAAACTGCAGGCGCTTTATTACAGATTAAACCAGTGTTACTTTTTATTTTCAGTCATGCATTGTATATTTTGTAGCTGCCAGGGGTACTGAGAACATCTGAATGTTAATTGAGCTAATTGCTAATCACTCTTTACCTCTCTTTGTTAAGCTCGCTGTCTTAAGCTCTTTACCATTGTTGTATATTGTATGCATGAAGCAGATTGGACTCTTGTTGATTCTTCTGACATATTTCCAGCTGATTTATATTAATTGCCAAAAAGCAGTCAGCTTGCCGCACTGTATCAAAACCGATACTGCCTCTGAGCTCGGGTCCTTTCTATTATTTGCATTTTAAAACAATTTACCGTAGAATTAATTTGTATACTAAAAGCCCTGACTTAGATTGGGGTAATGCAGAATGCTGAAAATGTCTTGTTTATGGCAATAATATGTAGATATGTATAGATTGTTGTACTTCTGTAAAGTCTTACAATATTCATAGCTTATTTTCACCTTTGTTTTGTTTACTGCAGTAAGAGACGTCAAAGAGATGCATGCTGATTTAGTTTTTTGAGAGATAGAGAGAGATGGAAAATTGTAGAAATGGAAATAATTTATGGACACTCCTATTTGTTCATCTCTTTGCTCAATAGATTGAGGAGTTTCATTTATTCACCGTGATTCTTACTCCTGGTACTTAATGGCTGCTATTAGTAATGTGAAAAGTCTATTTTCTATTGAATGCACTGCAGTTGCAATTATAAGTTGAGTTGAAAGTCTCATGCATCTACATTAATACGTTGAGATGTACTTGTTAGTAGCATGTTTGGAGCTGCGAATACAGACGATGAAAACGGATCCGTAGATGCAGGTTAGAAAGCACTACAACGAGTTGATCTGTCAGATTTTTGTTCTACATGTTTCCAGTATCTGTACATCCAGCAGAGAACTTTATCATGCTCCACATACAACAAATGTAGTACTTGGTGCTCATATAAAAAGTTTTTATTTTCATACTTTTAAGTGTCTGTGCTCCTATTATGTATTAGTACTTTTTATAAATGATACATTGAATTTCAGCTCTGCTGAAGTACATTTACCCCCAAATATTTGCAGATTTGTTTAAATTTAAAGACAAACTAAAATAAGAATGTACAGGTTGTTTTGACCTATAGAAGTAAACATTTTACATCTTAATGTTGAGAGAAGTTTGGTAAATTGTCCTCCGTGGATTTGGGTGTGTGTGTGTGTGTTTTAAATATTTAATTTAGAATTTTAAAAGAATTATTAATTAGAGGTTTTCATATTCAACAATGGAGGGGAGGACTGTGGTAAGAATTTGTGAATAAACCAACAAATCCTATAGATGTATATCCATATATACAGACAATCATAATTACAGAATTATTCAGATATCTCTATTGTTTATAAAATATGTACATATTGTATTGCTTTTTGTTTGGTTTTTCATTATTTTGTATTTTTGTTGTACTTTATTACTTGGTGTAAAAAGCTCCAGAAATAAAAGATCTGGAAAGAAATGTGTGGTAATTTGACTGCAAATAACTTGAGTAAAAAAAACACTATACTAAATATGGCAAAAAACCCAACAAGCTTTCAAAAATTTGTAAATATTTTAATTGTTCAGTTTCACAATACTCAGTGATCCCTATTGTTTAGACCTGTAGAATATGCTGGCACTCAGATCAGCTCTTTTCTCTGAACGCAGAACATATAATACGGTAAAAGAGGAGATTCACAAACTCTGTTTATGATGGTCAGTGGAGGTGCTGGACATTGTAGCCAGTAAACATTAAAATAACAGATGGACTGAAGAATAAGGTGCCAAAGAGTTCTGCTTTTTGAATGTAAATACAGAGCATCTAAATAATGAAAGAACCAAGCACAGGCTTTACAGCTGTCTAATAATATGTACAATACAACTGTAATTTAATTAGTTTGGCTTGCTTAATAATGTATTATGAACTCCTCTTATACCAAAAAAAAAAAAAAAAAAAAGTCAGGCAACTGATTTTCTTAAAGTCTGATTTAATAAATCAGACAAGTGTCACTCTGGCCCACCACGCTGAAAGAAAGAAGGAAAAAGACATTATCAGTGGTTTGTCCATGCCCATTTTTAATCATTTTATTTTAATAAGTATGTTTTTAATGTCATTTCAAACTAAAGTAAACACCAACCTGGATGTAGTCCATTTCATCTATCGCAAGGGTTCTCCTGCGGTATTTGTGAGGGAGGTCTTTAACTACATCAAAGCTGTCAGGGGTGCCAGGCAGACGGCTGACAGGTCCTGGGGCTCTGGGTGGAGGTGGTATTGATGCTGTAGGTGGAGGTGCGGATGGGGAGAGCTGTGGGAGACTGGCTGCAAGCACCTTTAGTGCCTCTTGTACTGGAAATACAGCACATGAAAAATATGTTACCAACAAAGTGAGACAGCTTTAATGTTTGCAACCATTATCACTGTTTTGTCAAATTATGTATTTCCCAGAAAAATGGATTAACTAACTTGAATGACAGCAACAAATACGTTTGTTACTCACCATTCGGCCTAGAGACACCCTTCCGATCTGGAAATTTAATTAAAGGTGCATGAGGTCGCACAACCTGCAAGTAAATCAATCTAATGAGAACAGTAAAACAAAACAGTTGAGAGTTGAGCAGTGACTTGTCTACAAGGTTTCAGGAAGATAAACTGAAGACTTTTGATCCTTTAAGATATTTTTAAGCCCTTTCACCTACTGCCTCACCTCACCAACATTTGTTCTTTTTTTTTATCATAAATTTATGTCATTATGTGCATATTTTCAGAAACCCAGACTTCTTATCTTTATTTTGCATCTCAAGTAATGTGAGATTCACATACATTTTTATTTTTTTTAACAAAAGAATATACTTTTTATTATTATTATTATTATTATTATTAATAATAATAATAATAATTAACACACACACACACACATAAACACATATGTATGGGTAACTCTAGAATTTGGGGTACATTTTGCGTCTCCCAGATAAACCTTCTCTTATTTTTAAAAACAAGAACTTCATTAGATTAGTTTTAAATAATTATATATATATATTATTATATGAACCTGTCACTAAAAATGTTGTTGTTTTGTATATTTAAGCACATTATGTCAAGAAATACTAACTAAAAGGCTCCCAATCAGCCTATTTTTTTTACTGTCTTTGCATCCACAATCATTAATTCAGTTCCAGTTACAATTAATTTTTAAGAATAATGTTAATTTTTTATGTGAATTTACTCGACCACTTTATATAAACAGCGGCATAAACATCTGTTTTCTGTATTTTTTGTAATTTCAGTAGTAAAAAAAACTCTGTTACCTCTGTTATAAAAAGTCAATCTTTAAAGCACTGCTAGAAAAACCATGTGACTTGCACCAAGTGATGTCACTTCCCCTGGCTAAATTAAATTTAAAGTCGAATTAAAGGATGAAAACGGGGTTTAAACTGTGTCACATTTGTTAAATGTATATATTTGACCTAATTTGTCTAACAGAGTTGACAGATTTATCTGTCAGTACAAAATGTTAAATTTTATGTGTGTTATATGAAAATAAAAACGTTTAGCAAAAAAGGAAAATCCAATTTTTTGTTTTCTTCCTCTACTTGAAATGTACCCACACTTCTGGAATAGGTCATTCATATACATGTTTACAATATATGCAACATTCAATGCAATGGCTATGAATTTTTATGACTTTCTACTCTGATTCAAGACGTTTATTGCTTTACATTTTGGAAAGGTGAATTAAAACTCTTTAAGTCTTAATTAACCTGCAGAAACCCTGTATATAGGCTTTAACAGCCATAAACACCTTTTAGAGACTGCATTTGATTGTACTTCCTGCACGCAATGCTTAATGTGCAGGAACGATATACAGCAAAGAGACGTAAAGAGAACATACTTGGTTTGCTCACAAGGGCACCTGTCAAACCAGGGGAATCAATCCGTTTCGGTAAAGTAAAAACACTTACAATCTAAATTATTAAACACTTTGCAGATAAGGGATCATCGTTGCACCAGTGCACCCATATGAAAGAAATGTCCCAACAAAATACTCCGTGTACAAGCAGAAGCGAGTGTTTACCTGCACGACCCGACTGGCAGCTGCCATCTTGCCACTCACTTTGCTTCCCATGACGACATCCGAACACTGCTTCCGGTTCAGACACACACAGACAACAGCACAAAGTGGATGCATTAGCAACCTAAAGAGGGCGCTGTTGTATTATAGCTCAACGCTTCAAACAAGAAGATGTCCGGAGTCTGAGTCATTCCCGCGAATCGGTTCTTTTGAAGAGCCGGTTCAACAATTAACTTCACTGAAAAGACTCGACCTAAACCATAGTTTTACCTTCTGCTTTTAGACTTGGCAACCAGACAAGGGCATGTAAGCACTATCATAAATGGCAATTATTGCTTAGACGTTGCATTATTTAGTCAGAAACAACTACAATCGTTACCTTTACTGATAACGTCTGGAGCGGAGAAGCGGTCATAATACTGAATCACATGGAATGAACTTGAAACAGGCTTTCAATTCATGCACACATACATGCGAATTTATCTAAATAATGGGCTTTGATATCATACATAAATAATATAGTGCTGCAGCAAAACGGAAAATGAATTTATTGTATAATAGCTCATCCTGCTAACATTAATCACAAGTGGTCCTGCCTTTAAAATAACGCTAACGTTACATTTCAGAACTACAGAGCCACGCATCATAATAAGCACAACGAACATAGAGTCTTACCAAAAAGACGCTATCTAGTATGGTATTATAACCTTATTTTCCCATGCTGACCTCCGACGCACACTAAACACTGCTGATAGTGGCCTATGACGGCCAACCCTTTATTTCTGCTCATGCTTAGTTTGATGCAGGTGGGCGGGGTTTCGTGGATCACGGTGGTCACATGACTGTCAAGTGACGCCACTTCCTGGCGGCAGTGTCAGATTGATCTGAAGTCGCGCGGCTTGGAGGCTTGCACTAAGTAATCTTAGTAAACAAAAGCAGCAACAGAAAGCGACGGTAAGTGAAGCGGAATGTTGTTTAAGTACGCTTAACTTGGTTGGTGTAGTTATTGTACATAAAGCTGGGAAGTCAATAAAATTGGTTGGTTATACGGTGCGATAACATTCGTCCTAATTAAAGCTCATTTGACAGCTATTATTGACGCTTTTACCCTCTGATATATTCATCAGTTATATATTTTGTATCTAAAATAAAATCTATATACGATTTATATCTAGGTTCTCTAAAGCCCTCAACAGAAATTTGAATAGTAAGGTTATTTGTGGTGTTTTTATTTCTGCACAGATATACAAAGATGAGTCTCAGTCATCCGGATGAACCCTCCTCAGATACTGATCCAGCTGAAATGAACAGCATTGTTCCAGATGCAGCATCAGCTTCTGATGGGGTGACGCCCACACGTTTATTAAAGTGACTTTCCATTATTTCATAGTTTCATTTCGCGATCTTTACAATATGTAAGAGATAAGTGTAACTATGCTAAGTATGTGTCTTGTAAGTCTTATTTTTTCTCTTCTCAAGAATGAAAGAAATAATGGAAAATCAGTGTTTTGAAATGAATGTTAAAGTCAGCATGGGTAAGCTTAAATGTGAATAAAGAACGTGTACGTAAATATTGACTACTAATAATTAACCTCATGCTAATTGTAGTGTTTGTTTCTAAGGAAAACATAAAGAGTCCTGTGAAGCTGATGCGGACCTGTAAGTGTGTTTGAATTTATGAATATGTATGTATGTTTTGTATTTATATTGTGTGCTATAATATAACCTTTTATTCATGTTTGTAAAAAATGCGTAGGTCCAAATCTGGAAGTGAAATAGAGCAGGCAAGACTCTCATATTTCAACAAAACACTTGTATTGAACAGGTAAAGATTCTGGTATTTTTTGTTCTTTTTGCAATCCTGTGTCCAGCTATATTCAAAGTTATTCTTTGCTTTTTGTGTAGAATGCAGATTTGGAACGTCATCACAGAAAAGATGATTCAGAATGACGCAGACGCTGAGTGAGTAAATCCTCGTTTAAATAAATCTGATCCACGTAGTCTAATATTTAGTTATCCCAACTGTAATCATATCTTTCATCATACAGGGCACTGAAAGGACTGACCCATCAGAACACTGAGCTCTGTGAAAAGACCATGAAAATGTTAAAGGTAGGACATTTCCCTCTCTGCTATATTTGTATTAGAAAGACATTTTTAACAATGATATTTTATGAATAATTCAATTATATTGCCATAGGATATTTAATTACCGATGCTTTTTTCCAGGAAACACGAGAGCTTCAGGATCAGATCATAGATATTCAAAAGGAAAGACTTGGTACTTATCATTTTAATACCAGAATTAAAATTAGATTTTGCAGTTTCACAGAAAATAATCTGAATCATGTTTTTCTAGAACTAAAAGGACAAATTAAGAAGAAAATGCAGGAGATAAATGAGTTGAAACAGGTGAAGGAGAACCAAGGAGAAGTTCAACAGAGAGCCAAGGAAAGAGCTGAAGCAGTCCTACAAAAATACCAGAAGGTCACCACCATTTTACAAAATGTGTTGCGGGTATGAGGCTTCTCAATGTTTGCTTTCATGTGTTCTTAATTCTAATTTACCTTGCTGTCTATTTATTTACAAACACTGCATTTTGAACCTTTGTCAAAAATCTTGCTTTCAGGGAATCATACTGGCCAGTAAAGTCAATTGGAGGGATGATCCGAAATTAAGGGACATTGCTATGGGACTAGAAAACATTCCCAAGTGAGGACCTGTTTGAACAGTTCTCCAATTAATGTGTATGCTTCAGCTGTAGATGTGCTCACTGTTACCATGTTCAGTGTAATGTATATTTGAGCTTTTTATGATAGCTCATTTGAAAATGTTTAAGTGGCATTCTGAATGTGAGAAATGAACAGCATTTAACCTATGAATTTACTTTTTAAAATAAAGTTCAGATCTATCCTTTAATAAAGGCTGATATATACCCGCTTTCACTACCCGTTTTTTTTTTTTTTTAATGCCATGCATTTGGAAGAAATGAGTTATTCAGCAAGGAAAATTGCACTCAGAATCAAGCCAGACCTGAATACCTAAATAGCCAGTTGTCTTTTGTTGTACATCCATTAACGCCAATGATAGAAAAAAGGAAGAATACACTGTTTGCAGAGCAACACCATGAATGTGTGAGAAACAGTTTTGATTGTGGTGAAATAGTAACTGGACAAAATAGTCTTTTATAAAGTATTTTATTTTTCCAGCCACTTTAAGTGAAACGTTTTAATACAGATCTAAAAAATACAGACATGATTTAATAAAGTTCTAGCAGTAGGAAAGATAACTTGTATCATATTTTCACCACCTGTCCTGCTATACATGGGCTCACTCTCTTCCCCTCCATCAGCGCAGGGTTTGGCTGAATGAGCAACCTTCCATAAGTCCCTCCCACCTGTCCTTTAGTGAGACGACCAGGATTGACACACACACAATCAATCACATCCTGAGAAATAATGCAAAATTAGTTTTCCAGTCAGCCAGCCAGGTATCAGCGTATCAGAGTATATGTGAGTGATTTACCTTGATGAAATACCGAAGTTCAGAAGGAACGATAAGAATATCAGGCGTGAGGTTCATTTGGCTGAATTGCTGAAACTTGTCATAATCCATGTTGACTTCCTCCGCGGGAGGATAGAGAGGATAGTAGCTAAAAGAACAAAAGCACAGGTAAACAACATTTTACTGCTAATCAAACCTGAGGATAATTCATTTTAATGTTGAGAAATTAATATGCTTTACTGACCTTCTTTGGGTCAGCATGTGTTTCATGATCCGTGAGAAACGCTCTGTGCCTGTGCCACTGCAAAAAACGTCATTATACCATAAATCAGTGCTTTGCTCACTTACTCTGCTGAACATCAGTGAAATAATGCAAGTTCAGATGTCAGGTTGTTTTTAAAAAATAATTACTAGCTGATTCAGTAGGATTACCTGCTGATCTCTTCAGCTCCCATATGAAACAGAATGTCTGTAGAGGTCAGGCCAAATGTCACATTACCAATCAGGAGCGTGCAGGGGTCCGGAGCTAAGGTCACTCGCTACGGGTTGAAAGTGTATATTTGACCAATAAGAGTAGACATAGAAATGGTTTAATTATTCAGTTTAAGCATTGACACATTTAAATAAAACTGCATCTTTCTAATTAAGTTTGCCCTGAATCACACAAACAGAGAAAATATTAATTACCAGCACTGAAAAATAAATAGGACGGCCAATTAGACAAAGCATTTAGCTAATCATCTCACCGCTGAATCGTCTTTGCTGAGGTTGGTCAGGTTGAAGGGTGGCTGGGGATAAATGTAATGATGATGGACATCCCTCTGAGAGGGCACGAACACTAATCTGCATCCTGATCTATAATAAAAGAATGCATGCGATGAAAACTTTGAGTTGTACGTTATGAGCAAAATAAAGCAAAGGAAAAATTACTATACACACCCTTTGGTTCCTTCTACTATGCTGTCCACACATCTCTTGAAGATGTTTTCAAATGTTTCTGTTACCTGGTTTTTCTGTTGAACATTAAGTGGTTAGATTTGTGGCCATCATAAAAAAGGTTGATACCAAAATTTTAAAAACGCACAAAACTTGGTTTACCTCAATCTGCTCATGTTTGGAATCAACAAAAGGCCCGAACTATAAGACAAATAAAGAGTTAATTACTAGTTAATCGTTTTTAGATTTAAATAAACTCTATTAAAATAGCAGTCACGCTCTTAAGATATAGAAATAAATATACCTACCAGAATGCACACATCAGGACGATCTTTATTGATGACAGTAATGAGGTCAATCAGAGGGTCATAGGTCATACTTTCAGAAGGGGTGTACGGCCCACAAGCCATCATGACCATCAGAGGCTCAGACCCTGAAAAAGTGTGTTATGAAGAGTTTAATAGGAGCATTGATTTCAACAGTGAAGTTAAGACATTTTCACCAATCTTACCCTCATCCATTTCTTGTTTCACTTCGACAGGACAGTAAAAAGGCAGGGGAATACCCTGATGGAGAAACAAATCACAGAATAAATATCATAACTCAAAAGTTAACAAATTCTGATTTAACCCAAAAAGGTTCAATAAAAAAAAGAAGAAAAAAAAAAAAAGCCAATTGTGAAAGATACCTCGTATATTTTTGTAGCAACAAACTTCTCCCCAGAGGGATTCATACCTTCCATCACAACAACCTACGACACAAAATAATAGAATATTGCTCATATAGATAATAATAAATGCCAAACACATTGCATAACTAAAGATGGGGGGGGTACATAATGTTTATAAAATATAATCAGAATTTTAAGTGAATTACTAATAATTCTGGTTCCTTGAAATTAAATTGTATATAAAAATATTAAAGGATAAATAAGATACCTACAAACATAAAATATGCATCAAATAGTAGGTGTGCATCTCACCTGTCCAGGAAAAAGTGAGAACTCTTTGAGCTCAGACAGATCTACAGGAACCTGTCTGCCCCCCTGTTCCTGTCCGGCCTCCAGCAGCACAGATTGGGCATTCAGCTTGCCGTTACTATCACAGCACACTTGACCCAGCACTGTGATGCTATCCTGCAAGAGCATAAATAACTTTTACAGACAGATATTTAGAATATAATTTAGACTTTTTCTTTAATAATCTCTCATTAATTTAATAATCTGCGGGAAGTAGTGGCCTAAAGATAGAGAGGTTTGAGTCCCATGTCCGGCAGGGATTTTAGGTGGGGGAGGGGGAGTAAATAACCAGTGTTCTCTCCAACTTCAATACCAAGACTTAGATGAGACCCTTGAGCAAGGTACCGAACCCCCAACTGCTCCCGGGGCGCCGCAGCATTGGCTGCCCACTGCTCCAGGTGTGTGTGTACTTTGGATGGGTTCAAAGCAGAGCACTAATTCCAAGTATGGTTCACCATACCTGGCTGCAAATCACTTCACTTTCTGCACTTGTACCTGAACAGGTAATGAAACTGGAGAGAAGTCCTCTATGTTAAAATGACTTCGCAGTTCTTCTCCGAGTTCTTCAATCTTTTCGGTCAAAACTATAGACAAGATAGAGAACATGCATAAATATCATAACCTGTATGTTTCATGCAACACATACACAAATCTACATCCCGCCTGTTACTGTTTTAGTATTTGTGGAAGAATTCACATCCAACAAGACAATGCACATTTGGAAAAGAACAAGAACATGGCCTCACCATCCCGCACATCTCTCAGTCTCTGAAACATGTATTTGTAGCTGCTGATGAGTGAATTCTCTCCTCCTTCTAACATCTCAACCCTCACAGAGCGCTGTCCTTTACCCGTCCAGCGAGGACCCTGCACCGCCCCAAATGACGAAACCACTTCTCCTCGCCCACCACGCATGCCGTACTTTTGAGAAGGGGTTGCACTACACAAACACACAAAACAACTTTATATTTCCATATATATATATATATACACACACACACAGTACATGGCAAAGGTTTGGACACACCTTCTCATTCAATGTGTTTACTTTATTTTCATGACCATTTACATTGGTAGATTCTGAAGGCATCAAAACTATGAATGAACACATGTGGAGTTATGTACTTAACAAAAAAGTTGAAATAACTGAAAACATTTTTTATATTCTAGTTTCTTCAAAATAGCCACTCTTTGCTCTGATTACTGCTTTGCACACTCTGGTATTCTCTCGATGAGCTTCAAGAGGTAGTCACCTGAAATGGTTTTCCAACAGTCTTGAAGGTGTTCAGAATATAAAAGATGTGTCCAAACATTTGGCCTGTACTGAATGTATATATGTACATGCACCAAGATGGTGGATGAGTCAAGAGAAATATAGATTATGGATAAATTTTATTCAGCACTGGAAATTGTCAATAAAACAGTGTGATATGTTTAAAAATTCAACATTTTACACTCAGCATCTGTCCAGCTACTGTACATCTCAGGAGTCTAAACAAAAAGAAATCTTCTCATATAATTTTCCATTAAATTGTATTTGTCCTAAATTATTATTACTGCACATGACGATAAAGTAATGATTGCACTTTCTCTAACAATTTTTAAACACCAAACTTCATGTGCACCAGTGGCACTTTTGCCTGTTTGGGTGATTAGATTCACTTTTGAACTGCTGACTGGTGTGTAATGCCATTTGTCTGAGTCACAACGTAGCACTGCATGATGCTTCACTTTTGGTATTCAACAAGTTTTAGGTACAATTGAATGCATTTATTAATTAGAACATGCTTGGTGCGAGCAGTGTAATGGGAGAAATACAATGCAGGGTTCATGTGTAAGACATGGCCATAGATCAAAAGCATTAATTTCGCACATTTACATACCTACAAAAAAAGTTGGAATAGCAACACAATGGAATTCAAAAATGTATTGTCTGCAAACGGCCCCTTAGAAGGTAGTTCCTTTACATCAGTTTTCTCAATCTCTTTTACAGTTTGACCTTTTATGTCAACTACCTCTTATCTTTCAAAATGCAGCAAGGCAGAACGAGCTTGTTTAATGTTCTGTCTAGTCATTATCTCATTCGCCTAGTTAAACTGCGCCGATGTTCCTAAGAAATACAGGAAGGCCTCAGCCCTTCCAGGCAAATGATGCCTTAATGCACTTTACCATCCTGTTATCACCAGACACTGTAGCTTCAGTCTAGTACCTTTTCATTTCACAGATGGTTTATGGATGCATTATTTGCCGTAATCGTGTTAGAGATGTTTTCTGAAAGGTTTGTAGTCCTATCTCTGTAATTTGGTGTTTGTGTTGAGGCTTTCCCCTCAATGATATAGCCTCAGATTAGTCATGGTGTTGCGTAAGTGTCTCACAGAAGAGCCAACTTCCACTGCTTCCATCTGCAACATTAGCGTGCGTTTTGGAAATGTAAACAGATGTTGAGTGACAGGTTTGTGGGTTTTCTCTCTAGCATTGGACCCTGTAGGGTGTTGTACTGTATGGTGTGTATAGTGTGTTCAATGTTCATCGCTCAACAGTGGTTCTGTTCCAAAACCCAGTGAGCTGCCCACCCAGGCAGTAGTAGTCTCTCAATCCAATCTCCAAACCGCTTATCATAAGTAGGGGATACTGGAGCCTATCCCAGAATCGGGGAATAGGCAAGGAAAACACCCTAAATTGATGGTCCACATGCACATTCGCACTAGCAGTTTGGTCTTTTCAATTGACCTATCCTGCAATGTCTTTAGACTGTGGGAGAAACCAGAGCACCCAGAAAAATACCCACACCAGTGCACACTCCACATATAAAGGCCTACAACCAAGAGGAGCAAAACTAGATTTTCAAGAAAAGTGGGCTGATCGTCATGTCATGTAACGACCATCATGTGGGTGTTATGATAGGTTGTTAAGAGTGTCGGTATGTGATTGATAAGGTACATATGCTTTTTATTGATGTAAGGTTTATTAGAACAGGATGATATTTGGTCAAGAGACAACAGTCTGAGGGTGCATGTCTAAATGAAGTTCTTAGAAATTCATATCACTAATGAAAAATTAAGTTTTGATATATTTACAGTAGGAAATGTACAAAATATCTGGTCCCACTTTATACTAAGTGTCCCTATTACCCGTGTACTCTCATAGTAACAAGATGTGTATCTAGTATGTAACCACTGTGTAAGTACACAGTAACACTGTAACTACACACATGTAACAACTCTCAGAATGGTGTGTGTAAGTACAAACGTGAAACAGGACATTGGTAACAACATTTTTTTCACTTCACTGTGTAGATCAGGGGGTGCAGTTGGGTAGGTTTAGGGATATGTAAAGTGGGTGAAGTTGGTGCACCTTTATAATACCAGTATACTGTATATACATGGTAACTCTTCAGGAACTGCCCACTTAATATAATGTGGAACATTCTGGACATCAACCACAATTTATATGTAAAGCCTAACTTTACCCCTTCTTCTTCTGTGTAACATCAGAGTGATTACATGCTAAATCATAGCAATTGTCTATTTAATATAAAGTGTAACACTTTATTTACCAAAAAGTGCTGTTAGTCATGTGACACATTTGTACTTACACACACCAGTCTGAGGGTTGTTACATGTGCGTTGCCACAGAAATATTACAGCTGTAGATACTATGTACAGGTGTGTACTTACACTGTGGTTACATACTACATACACATCTAGTTACTATGCATGTACACAGGTATTAGGGACACTTACTTAAGTGGGACCAAATATCTTTATGGACATGATCTTTACTTAACATCCTAATTATTTTATATATTTATTATTTTGACCCTTACAATGTTTTTTAGCTATTGCTGTAAATATAGGCTGCCCCAGCATCTTAAGAGAAGGCTTTTACTTTAGAATTGTTTTCTTGAAATTTATAGACATAACCTGTAACACATTAAATTAGTGAGAAAATCAATATATTTTACATCTAGATATGATATATTATTATATTTGAGATATGAGGGTGGCATATTTTGAGTTTGTAAACAAGTTTAATTCTACCTGGACTCAGCATTAACATACCTTGATGCACTTTTTAGCAAACGTGAAATATGTACCAACAATTACATATCTCTGCAGTTTCCAAAAGAAATGAACACTAGAGGCAGTAAAACTACCTTTTATTCCTTTTTACTCAAATTGTTGATTAATAAACTGCAATTTCTTTACAATTACTTAGTATCATGTTATGACTTCAAAACAAATTGATATGTTGGGATATTTGAAAACTGATCTAGCCAGCAGACTTAAGCCACCATGGTTGTTATTGGGCGCAGGAGTCACGTCTTTTTATCCTCTAAAGCTGAAATCCTATCAAACCAGCACATATGGTCACGAGTTTAAATCCCAGAAGTCCTAAGTGCACTCACTGATTTAAAGTCTGGGTAAAGGGAGTGGCATGGAATTGTGGGAGTCACCCAGCCACTCCAATGTAAAATTATATGGGGGCGTTTTCATCTTTGCTTCCTTACTAAATTCTGTTCCATACGCAACAAAACAAATACTTCTACTGCTTTCGGAGGTGGAGGTCTGCTGTTTTGGATAGCAGTCATGTAAGACAATTATTCAGAAATACTTTGACAGACTTTGCTCAGACATTTCAGAACAACCCAAACAACATTCAGATGATGTGCAAGTGATGCGTTTGCTTTTTAGTCACAAATGCACATAAGCAAATAAAAAGTTTTTATGTTTTTATATATAATTATATATAATTATATTTCCTTTATTACATAAAACACATAATTACATAATTTTCTTTATTTGTGTTACATTTTTTTAATTTTAGATTTAGATAGAACGTTTATTGAAATTATAGTTTAGCATAGTAGTGCCATTTAATATCCAAATGTTCCCAAGGTTTCATGCATTCATGCACTGTTGGTGTTTGCTTGTCCATTTCTAATTTATTCTAATTCTTTCATTTATTTTAGAGTATGTGTACTTGCATATACTTACAATGTAATTACAGTCTACTTACCCTAGAAAATACTGGCAATATAAGGAAACTACATGAGATGGGGTTAGGTTTAGGTTCAAAGTTAGTTAGTAGTATTAATTACTTGATACTGGATCTCTGTGTAATTACTACAATAAGTACACAGTATGTACATGGTTTCAAGTTTAGTTTTTAAAATTTTCTGCTGCTGTATTGCACCTAATTTATGATACCTAAAACATTTTGTCTTGTCCATAAGGCTCAGATTTTTAAGTTTTCAAAAAATGGTTTCCACAGACCTTGAGCGCCTTCCTACATAATTGTGTTTTAGCAATAAAACATTTTGAAGAACTAAAAATCCATGTACTTGTACGATGGCTTTCAGCAAGTGTGTAACCTAACTTTCTGCACATGCTGAAAATCTGACCAATCTTGCCACTCTGTTTGCATGTGTTTGCATTGGTAATTTCCTGCATCGCGGGCAGCTTCAGTGTTGAACGCAACAGCCTGCGAACAGAGATTATTACCTGTGGTGCCGTGACGTTTAGACAGCAGTGAGGAGTGAGTCATCGCTCACATGCTGATCCAAATAGCTCTGGCGCACACATACAAACACAGACACACATGGAGGCATAACTCTTGTCAGCACTTTTTACTTTTATATTCATGCACCGATGAGTCCCTAAAGGCTGGAGGTAATGAGATCAGTTTTTCACACAAGCAGGGGTTTGATTGACTCTAAATATCCCGTTTATTAGAGCCAGTTGCCTACAGTCTCTCTGCTGGAAACTGCCTCTTTCATGCTCCACTGATGACCCTGCTTATATATTCAGTTTCAGGACACTTTATTTTGTGTCGCAGAGGTGCAAGATGCAGATTACAGTAGCTAGAAAGGCATGGAAATCAAGAACTTACTGTTCTTTTTAAATTGTATGTAAAACTGGAGTATGGTACTTTGTTGGCATAGTCAGAACTTCAGACTCACAGCAGAAGACCCGCCCAAGAGGGCATACTGTATGACTGACTGGTCAAGCAACCAATCATGTTTTGTTTTGTGCCACGTCATATTTAGGGGCGTGGGAAAGTCCACAGTAACAGACTGGTATGTAAAACTGCTTCTATGCCACAAACTTTTACTACTTATACTTTTGAAAATCCAGCATTTAGTCAATCCCTATAAATGCTCATCATCACAGTTCTCAACATAACTTCTGCCATTCTTTCATGAGGTGACATCTTTGTTTCCTGGTGGATCATTCAAAAAAGCGACATGGAAATCCAACAAAGTTCAACCAATCCAATTATATCTTCTAAACTTCTAAAGTGTTCCCAATTTTGTGTACGTTATGCATCAGATGTTCAGCCATTGGTCTATGGGCGTTACATCTGAGGCTGGCACTATCATCAAAATAGCCGGGTTTCCATCCAAAGTTGTGAATTTAACCTATGCACAAAATTGGAATATCACAAAACATTTGCGAACAAATCCAACACGTTGAAGAGAACAAAATCATCACTTGCTGATAAACTGGCACTTTAAAGCACTAAGAAAAGTAGGACAAGCTACTGAATGTAATAATTATCATGTATAATAAATTACTTGCGCCTCAAAGTGAGCATTTCCATATGATCATAACCTTTCAGAAGCTGTGGAAAGAGATCGCTCCACTAGTTAGTCAGGTTTTTTGTCCCAAAGAGCATTATTTGAAAAACAACCTCAAGCGACCGTAAAACCTTATTGTTTTGTTTTTTTGTTTGAAATTTGGCATTTCCATTACTCATTTCTCATGCAATACTTCAAAATGTGCATTAAAATAGGTTGATGGAAACATACCTGTTGACTGCAATTACATATATCAACATACGTTTCAGAATTTGGCGGTGTTCTGATTAATGCTGATTCACGAGTAACACTTTACGATAAGGTTTTACACTTTTCGCTTTAGATTGTTCGTCAGCCAGTCAGATTCAAACTTTCCATAGTATACTTAAAGTTAACTAACATTTTTCAAAATTTGGAACCGTATTCATCTTTGTTAATATTAGTTATCAAACTAAAACAGGTCCATCAAATTATATTAATAGATCAAGTCACCTTTATTTATAGAGCGCTATTAACAATACAGGTTGTGTCAAAGCAATAACAGTTTAAACCGTATAAAATGACAAGATTGAACACTCAAATTTAAGTTAAAAGCATTTCATCACTAAATTCAGTGATGTCTGCAAATCAGTATAACAACTTATTATGAGTAAATGTTAGAAAAATTAAAAAAGTGTTAGTAGAGTGCCTAAAGTGGACTATGGAAATAAAGTGTTATGCAGTATTCTGATTTCTAGCACTGTAACATGCACGGTTTAATTAGAAATATCAAAATAGTTTTTAAAATGTAGTATTGTCTGGTAGCAAATTGTAGATGTTGCAAATATTTGACAATTATCAGTGACTTTCTTGTTGAGACTGTTGAGATGTTTCCTTGTCTGCTACCTGGTATGGCAGATAAAGATACTTCCACTAGTGAAGGGCATTAGCTGCATCATTATGCTATTATGTATGATGTTTTAAGAGTTCCAGGATGTTAGGTCACATTACGTTTATGGCGCATGTGATTGGCTTGTAAAAACCTATAGCCAAGGACTGCTTTTTCCAAAAGCATTGTAAGTTTGAGTACATAGGCCCATTGAAACCAATGGAGTTACTGTCAACTCATACAAAGCTTTTGGGAAATGCAGCTCAGAACTAAGCACCCATGACCAAGCTACTTTGTTGCAGAAATGTTTCCTTTTTCTGTATGTTTTGCTCTTCTTTTGCGACTTTAAAGCTCATATGAGCGTAGTCTGGCCAAGCTACCTTACTACCCGCCTTCTGGGAGGCGGGCTTAACCTGCATCCATCAGATGCCTCTGCATACTACTGGACGAATCTACAACCAATCAGACCACTCATTCCGATGACGCACAGTATGCGTAGCGACAGAACTTGAAGATTGTAACCAATTGTAGCTAGCTTCATTAAAGCAGAGGGAAAATGTCTTTACTTACTTTAATTACTTCTGCTTTTCAAAGAAAACCTGTCATGAAAATTTCTCAAAACAGCTTTCAAGCTTTTAAACATGGCGTGTACCGAGCAGCAACAATCGTTCAACTCCGCTGTTGCAGCTCGGTACACACCATGTTTAAAAGCGGGTATGGTTTCCATTCACAAAACTGCTGTGTCATTGTGTTACACCTGCCTTAGTCGTGCCCTTAGTGGGGGGAGTTCGTTTCTCATTGGTTCCCACTTTTTTGGAACAGAAATGCTCTAAAACGGTAGCTTTGCCTGACTAACTTTGATGCGAAATAAAATGTAGCATCACAGGAAGTATGGGTGGGCCCAGGCTACTTCTATGACTCTACCATTACCTCAATGTCCGTCTCTTTTCTCTCTTCCACATGCATCCCTAATTTATTATCACATTTTCCCATTTTCTATTTCCCCTACTGTTGCTTATGTGTTTATGTATGTGTCTCATCAGCTTGGATAAAATTCAGCTGCAAATTGCATGAAGCAATCCTTTTACCACAAGAGCTTTAATGCTGTCAAACCAAAAGTGTGTGTGTCAGAGAAGAGAGCATGCCTGCACTGTCAGTCGCATTGGCCTCTTAAAGAGATACCTCTGCTTTTCTGCTGTCTCTCTCTGCAGTGCCGCCCTCTCTCCTAATCTCTCCCTCACCTACTTTCTCTGTCTCTCTCTCACTGCGGCTCGTCTTTCTGCAGCTCTTGCGTTCTTTCAGCCTGTGTGTGTGTGTGGGGCGGGATGGAGTCAGAGCAGGTTCATGTCGTGCTAGCAGTGAGTCACAATATTACGGTCTACGTTTGTCATTCAGACCGGCCTCCAGTTTGAGGCTTATCTAACTAAAACAGAAGGAAGACCCTATAGAGAAGACTGGTATTTTGTAAGTCACAGCTTGAAGAGACTAATTTGTGTGTGGTTTGTTTTAGGTTTTTGCCTGAAAATAACCTTGTGTGTTTTTATCAGGCTGGATTGGGGACTTTGTCTGTCATGCAAGACCTGAGGAGCGAATCGGAACGTCTCAATGAGGTCAAGGGTCATTTGGAAATTGCCTTACTAGAGAAACACTTCCTACGTGAGTACTGAAAGGATGTCTAGATTTGTGTTTTCGGTATGATATATGGAGTATGAATCCGTACTAAAGTTGGGTTGCCGTTTATGTACAGTGTTTTAATTATACCCACAGGTTATGCCGTAGTAATAGTGGTTTCAGCATGGGTTGTATACCCTGTCAGAATATGCTGTTTTTCAATACCTGACCCAAATGACAGTATGCTGAGAAGTTTAATAGTAGCACTATAGTATACTTTCACAGTTTATTTTAATTTGTATGATTTATGAAACCTTTACTATAATGGCCATTATTAAAAAAAAAAAAAAACTTCTGGCAAGGGTGAAGGTATTAAATAGTGTTTGTGACAAAAACGGTACTGGAAGTGATAAAAAATGCAATTGATGTTTAACAGTTTGTGGGGATGAAACTATAACAACGCTACATGTATTTCATGATATTTTACTATAGGACTGTCGTTTTTCAACATAAAGATTTGTTCAGAATTCCATTTAATTAATTTAGTCCTAAATTGAAGAAAAATACCAATATTTTCTATAAACATTCATTGCATACACATTTCTTAGATTAGTTTTAATCGTACTTAAAGCTGCTGTAAAATAGCCAATGTATGCTCACCTCTGATTGCAAATGAGGTTTAAAGAAGACTTTTCTTTATTATAAATAGTGTTTCAGTTTAAATTCAGGGCTCTGTAGCGATTCCAAACGTTGGTTTGTTCTTGAAGGTCTCAGTGTATTGTATGTATAGGTACAGTATGCTAGATGTTATAGTCTTCAGTTTCTTTAATGGCCACTATTTCCTCTGCATCTTGATTAGTTTAATGAAAGAGACACACTCATGTTGTCATTTTACCAAATTGTTCACACGGCTTGGTCACACAAACAAACGCAATGGGTGAGTATTTGATATCTTGTAATGCAACAGAATGTCAGGACTATGATATGGAAATGTTAAAAAACCTACATTGGGGACAAAATGTTCTGGCTGCAGGTCCCATGAGGAAAAACTGCTTTCTAACGGAACTAAATAATGTCTTCATTAAAGGAACAGTTCAGCCAAACATGAATTTGATCTGACTTTATTCAGCTAAAGAAACTGAAGATTTACAAGAATGACAAAAAGCATAAATATCTTAGCAACTATGCATAGCAAGCCTTCCAAAGTCTCCATTGTGAATAACAAAAATTTTACAACGTATGAATCTTCTGGTTCAGAAAATGTATCTAGTTTTGTAAACTAGATCAACTGATTCACTGAAACGAACTGACTGCATGATTCATTCACAAATAGTACATCACTTCTATCATGAACGGCTAAAGAGAGCTTAGACTGACTGATATATTTTGTATGGCTTCTGAAGACTTTAGTACTTCGCATAATCATATGATGCTTTATGTCCTTTTGTTTTTGACACGTAAAAGCATATATGGAAGACACCTTGTACCTTGGCCAGAATATCCTTTAGCTCTGAATGAAACAACAATGCTTAGAATGTTAAATGCAATGTGTTTATAAGGGTTAGGAATATAGACATTATCATTAGCTCAGTGTAAAAACAATATATAGCCATAAGCAGTCTCTCTTCCCTGTGAGGAAAACACAAACATGCATGTGTGGGGGGATATGATCATTATGTCCATCACAGCTACAGCAAACATTGAAATGACATATGAACAGCAACTGAAGGTCATTAATGAACAACACAGTCACAATAAGCTGTTATATAACCCTAAGCGTGCCACTGTCAGCAGACTCCCACACACAGTAGAACCCCCACATGAGCTCTGCAGCACACACAAGCTACGGGAAAATGAATAGGAGAGACATATAAAATATGAAGCAGGATAAGGATTACATCTAAAAAAAAATGATTATACAGATGCAGTGTTATGAATGGAAGTCTTGCGTCTACAATCTAGTGTTGGTTTACTCTTGAACGTGCGTTGACATTAGCTGGACTAGATCACAGTTTTTACAGTATGCGATTTGGGGCATGTGACACCATTATTGATAGAGGCAAATACCATTACCTTATTCAGAATACAACATTTAAATTAAACAGATTGTTAATAAGGCTGATTGTTATAAACACACAAAGAAATCGTTTGTAAAATCTAAAGTTTTGAAATTTGTGGATCTAGTTGACTTGTATACTGCACAGATAATGGATAAAGGTTATAATAATTTACTTCCCAACTGTTCAAAATGAAGAGGAATGTGCATGTTAAGCAAAATAAGGGCTCAAACTAATTTAAAGAATAATTGCATTTCTGTTAAAGGGGTAAATCTATGGAATAAATGTGATAAGGAATTAAAATTATGTAATTCACTTCATAGATTAAAAAAATAAAATTAAAGACAAGGTGTTTAGTGAATATATGACACATATACATATATATATATATATATATATATATATGATTATTTTCTTTTCCTAATTTCTCTTCTTTTCTCATGTATAACAATAATTAATTTTGACGTGCACAAGTGGTTAAGTATGTAATCAGAAACATGGAAACAATATTTTGTGCAATTTACTGTAAAGTGTCACTCATCATCTGTTGATGTACAAAGGGTAGGCATAATAAGCAAGGCTTCAGCCTACATCTTTTTCAGTGTTTAGCTTAAATAAACTTGTCTATCTATCTTTCTATCTATTACCATTGTTGTTGCCAATTGATTGGCAAGATAACCGATTGCTGGGAAAAATCCATACTCACCGGTGAGAGAATTTTTATTTCATAACCAGTTACAAAATAATGATAGAATAATTTCACTGACAATAAACTTATCAACATCTCATCTGACCGCAGACACTGAATCGGGACAGTTCATTTTTACTTATTAAACTTTTAAAATAAAAGTATCAGAACATTATAATTATGTATACTAGCAGTCTTCGAAAATAACCACATAAACATCAAATAAGGTCTCTTTAAATTATTAATGATAATTTAATTAACACACATTTTGGTACTGTCTTTACAAATAGATGAATAATAATAAACTATGCTTATTTAGAAATATAGCAGAGAAAATTAAGATATAAAGCAGAGCTTACCTAAAACTTTTACTCAAATAATTTACTCAAATAATTATGTGTTTTTAATTCTGTTCTCAATTAGTTTACTATTATTATATTATTATTTATAATTATTTTCTAATTAAAAACACGACAAAAAGTATTGATAAGAGTACCGGATCTATAAGTGGCATCGATAAAAGTAGTAATACCCTTAAAACCTTAATGATACCCATCCCTACTCATAGCTTTTACCGCGATGCATCAAGCCTAGTCATCACTATTGGTATAATCCACTTGTTGGCTGACTTGCATATTCTTATAATGAATCAAAAGTTTTGGAGATTTTGTTTCTTATGTATAACATGTATCTGTTTGAATGGAACGTTTACAAAGTGAAAATAGATCTTTTCAGTTTGTGCATTCCCTGAAAATTGAACCCACGACTTTGTCATCGTTATTGCTCGTTAAGGTACAGGATGTTATAAGTTACCTGATAAAAACTACATGTCTTGTGAATTAAGACTAGGCATGAGGTGTCTAGGTATCTTTTTTTAATTGAATCCAAGTCTGAATTGAATTGAACACGAGTAAGATTGAATAGTATCAGAGGACAAGATTTCGCTGCATGAAGACTTAAATATTGAACTGTTAATCCTACAAAGCTATCGCCTCTTGAAATATATTGTCATTTAGAGTCCTATGGGCTGTGTTTACAATCGGTTTACAATTTCTGTCCTTTTTAGTGTTCCGTATTGCAAATCACTGTCCCTTTTTCAAGGGAAGTTTAAAAATTCTTATTTTTTGTTGCTTTGTTTTATGTTTACCCCATTCTGTTCATTCAACTAAGTACATTTATATTTTACATTGATGTACTTGACTCTCCAAAATGACTTACATTTCTTGGAAAATGAACCCGTGATCTTGCTGTTATGAGCACTATTATCTATCAGTTAGGCTACAGATATTATTGATGGAAGTGTGTTTGAAACAGACGCTGAGTTTGACCCGCTGCTGACATCAATTTCCATAAATAACTGAGAGGCTATTTTAAGTGTGTGTGTGTGTGTTTACCCCGTGTGCTCCCGTCTTATAGCTCTGACCCATTTAACACAGAATTGCCAGTCATCACAGAGTAGTTGTGCTGACATCACAGACATTTCCTGTTTCACATTATTTTCACACAATTAGTCTATAAAATGTATACAAATAAAATTAATTTGTAGGTACTTTTTTCTTTTACTTTTTTAATATGTTAAATAATACATGTAATATGTCAAAACATTGACAAAGTCCTATTCTCAAAACGTTACTATAATTCAAATGGATCTAATTTAATACTGTAGTGTCATAGTTCTATGTCTGTTAGGGTTAAGTAATGAGATTAGAAGATGAAAAGTTCATCGCCTTCTTTTTGGCAGCACATACCGAACACAAACGAAACCCATTAATGCTAATTCAACCATATAAAGCAGATGCATTTCTGTATAAATCAAATTATGTAAAAATTGCCAACATTTAAGTTGGATGCTAAGTTGCCGAGTTGAAATATTTATCAGAACTTTTAAGATTTACATTCTTGTTTCAAAATGGATGGAAGCTCAATTGTCTGGGACACAAAGCAAATCCCACCATGATTTATCTGAGGCTTCGGTTTTGAAAATTACCGTTCACAATAGTAATAGCACATGTGTGGGAATAAGTGTTACATAATAGTTCCTAGTGAACACACATTCACATTCAAAGTATTCTTTTTCCTGCATTATTTACTCTCATTTTCCCATCTTAACATCAGACTCTAAGTTAGCTATTCTTTTTACTGTTATTTATATCCCTTGTTTTCTGTCTCATATTTCCCTCTTCTACCTCCCCACAGTAGATGTTTTGTTTGGTTTGTTTTCCAGAAAGAAATTAGAACAGGACGTAAACATCATTTATAGTTTTTGCCAGAATTGTTTAAATGGGTCATGAAGTGCCTTGTATTAGGCATGGTGATTGTTGACTCGTACAGTAGGTAAACACTTGTGTTGAGATTGGCTAAAAGCTATGTATGCTTGACGTGTGCATTTCCCATAGACACTGCTGTGATTGAAAAGGTCAAAAACACGTAAATAAATCAATTGTGTCAATCTTTTTGAAGTTTCTGCACCAAATTGTGCAAATCTGCAGTAAATGAAGTGAACAAAGGCCCGGTCTTGATCTTAATTAAAAATAAAGTTCATTCATTCAGTCACTTTTATTTATATAGCGCTTTTAACAATACAGATTGTAGCAAAGCACTGAACATTATCAAATAGAAGAACAGAGTAATGGTAATGTATAATGACCAGATTAAACTTTATTTATCAGATGCAGAGATGGTCTCTGTAGTCAAGACGATGATAATCACTGGAAATCAGGTGTCCCCAACTAAGCAAAACCCCATCCATGAGAGAATGGGGGAAAAAAACCTTGGGAGAACCAGGCTTAGTTGGGTCCAGTTCTCCTCTGGCCGGATGCCCTGCACCTAATTTCCAGTTCAATTTTAAACATGTTGGATTGTGCAAGAACTTATAGTGTGAGTGTGTGTGTGTGTGTGTGTGTGTGTGTACATCTGGATTCGGCGATCAGTCCACAGAGCTCATATAGGTGTTCTTATAATGATCATCTCTTTGTGTTGGAGATCTGAGGAACAGTATAAGAGAGAGACAGACTAATATTAGCGTAGAGGCCATTCTTTTTACGATGTAACGACTACACCATGTGTTAAGGGGAGTGTCCCCGGTTCAGACTGACCTAATTAATGCAGCCTAACAATCCTTAAACAGATTTGATTAATAAATGTGTATCAGTGTGTTATGTGTAAGCAAGAGTAAAAATATGTGTCTTTAATCTAGATTTAAACTGAGAGAGTGTGCCTGCCTCCCAAACAGTATTGGGTAGATTGTTCCAGAATTTGGGTGCTAAATAGGAAAAAGATCTGCCACCCGCAGTAGATTTTGATATTCTAGGTGTTATCAGATAGCCATAGTTTTGAGAACGCAGCAGACGTGGAGGACTATAATGTGAGAAGTACTGAGGATCTAAGCCATTCAGGGCTTTATAAGTAATTAACAAGATTTTAAAATCTATACGATCATCTTGTCTTTGTAGCTTCTTCATCATTTAGTTTCTCTGTAGATCTGTCTAGTATGCACTACATGAGTCAGTGGCTAAGTGATCACGGGAAGTGATGTCGAAGCAGGTGTTGATTTTCTTTTGCGGAGGCAGTGCTTACCCAGACTATTAAAGCACATTGTAGAACATTCATAAGATGTTGTATTGGCAGACTGGCTTTAATGTGAGCTTTTTTAGACAAACGGCAAATTTTTTTGAGTTTTGAAACTTACATGATGGTTTTATAGGGTATTGACCTCTCGTATGTCAAAAGTTCAAAGTCATTTTGGTTTCTCAGTTCATGACCCCTTTAATGTGGTATTTAAAGGGATAGTTTACCTTAAAAATTTTATTTTGTCATTATTTACTTACCCTCATGTCATTATGAATTTCTTTCTTATGTTTAACATATTTAACATCGGGGGTGAATGAGGAGCAAATGAGGAGTGGACTGGCCTGGACTCCGAGCTTCTGCGTGATGATTGGAGGGTCTGTCGAAAGATTGCATCTCCTTTTGACTGACAGCGATTTTGTACTATAAGGAATCGCTGAAGCTATTCAGTCGAAATAAAAACTGCTGCGACCTATTTCTTTATATTTGCTTGGTGAAATTGCTTGATTTTTATCATACATTTTACACAATTATACACCACATTCCTTGTTTCACTTTTACATAGTTTAATATTTTTTTGTTAAGGTCGTTCATTCAGTCACTGGAAAAGACGCCTAGCTCAGGGTCACAGACCCTTCTTGAAAAGGAACGTAGGGCAGAATTTACTTTTAAATAAATAAACAATTTTATGATGTAGGCCGAAAATGAGCTTCCCCTATTTGACAGAGCAGTAGCCGCCACTGGCGCAGAGGGATTTTGAACATACAAGTAGTACCGGATATGCATTTTTGGCTAATTATTTCTTTCACTCTGATTGGTAGGTTGCATCATGCATAATGGGTTATATAGTTTTTTACCAATAATTTCGCTGTGAAACTTGATTATTTGAAAAATACATTGAAGTAATGCAGGTTGGCAGCTTAAACAGAAGCCAGTATCACAGACTAACAGCCTCATAGCTCACATAGCGAGGTCTAAAGGTTTATCAATAAAAATCAGTTCCCATATGGAGAAAATGTATTCTGTTTTTGCATGACTGTTGTACTCTTTTACCATTGTCTTCAGTTATCAATAGTGATTTGAACGAATTAAAGTAAAACACTTCAACACATAATTTGCGTTTAGTTATTTAAGCAGGCCTACAGTTTTCACCTTGCAGACATTAAACCTAAACTAATGACTAAACTGAAAGAGACACCCAAATCAGTTTGAGAATATTAATAATTCCCAGCAACAGCTCATACACCCCTGGTAACCACATTCTAATGCACTAGAATTTCAGATCGCCTCAACAACTGCACAGCAAAATCTGTCAATAGCCCAGCATCATCGTGGTGGCTAGTTTAGTAGGGGCAAACACCTCTCTCATACTTTAGAAATGTAAAAATGTAATTTTCTCTTCATAAACCTCAAAGTGATAAAGCATCATTGGTTGCTTGTCAGATTTATGGTCTGGCCTTGACTAATAATTAGTATGACAATTGGCAGGAACTGTGACAGCCTGTAAAATATCAGCTGAAGTGCGGGACAGAATTAGGCCAGTGAGTGGGCCAACATTGATCCAGAGCTCTTTACGCAAAACTAGCTTGACATAAGAGAATAAAACAGCTGAAAGAGAAAATCAGGATGTTAAGAGAGAATAATATATGAAAATGACTTTCATTATACCTCTAAAACTCTTGGTAATTTGCCCCCCTGGAAGAGCACCACACATTATAATGATAGATGCCACCAGAAGGCTGGCGGTTCAGATGGCCTCATCCTTCTGGGGTTTGCTGCTATATACAGAAACATTGTGCCAATGTCCTTTCCCTCTGTACTCCTCCAATTTTGTTCCTTCTAAACTCTGAGAGGCTGTCTCTTATTTACTACACCCACACCCTCTCCTCCGCTTTCTCTTCCTTTCAGGCAGGTTACCATGCGACAGCAGCATTCAGTTAGGGGTTTATTGTTGCTCTGAAAGGCTGCCGCTGACTCAGAGAGGAAAAGCTTATGTTTCCTCCCAGAGGAACGAGAGCTTCACTGCTGTGAAAGGCAGCACACATCACAGTGCAATAATACGCCAACCATGTCTCAACCCTGGGCTCGCAAAACCAAGAACAGTGTCTTAAAGATCTCACCATGAATAATTAAAGATAATTACATAATAGTCCTTTCAAACATTTATTATATTTTACTGGAATGTTGATGTTTTGGCATTGAAAATGTAACTTAATAAAGATCTCCTCAATCTTAATGATGGATAATGTCCCAATACCAAACTCCAAAGTCTTCAAGTGCCAGACCCCCTAAAACCTAGACCAATACCAGACAAAAGCTGTGACAAAACATTGTCAAACTCTTACAATAGATCTCAGCCTTATTACATAAGTATCCTTTCCACTAAATCAATAATTTGGTATATTGCACTAATTGTGTAAATACATGTTTTTACATTCTGCTTACTGTATATTTTAGCACTGTTGACCCATCTTGTACCCCTTAACCTACCAAACCTGTCCCTAACTACCAGTATCCCACCTTAGTAGCAGCAGAAGTGTTTTTCAGTAAAATGTGAACACAGAAATAAGTATATTTTTTATGTACGAACAATAGTAAGGCCAACTAATATAAAATGAGAACTACTCCTAAAAGACCTAAACGAATACTTAATATTCCCCTATAGTCCCAGAGCAACTTCAATACCAGACCTCCTCAAGCTATGCACAATTCAAAGACTCATACTATTAGCAAACTCTCTAAAGACCTAGACTACTACCAGATTCTCTAAGGCCTAAACCCATACCAGGGTTGCGTTTTCTAAAAGCAAGTTAATCGTAGCACCATTGGTTTCAGTGGGGCTTTTGGGAAATGCAGCCCAGATCCCTTAAGGCTCAAAGCCACTCCAGTACCAGAACCCTTAAAGCTAAGCCTATTCCAGACTCGCAAAGACTCTAGAGGTTGCTGAAACCCAGACCAATATCAGATCCAGATCCAGTCTTGCCTTAAACCCAGACCCACAACAATAGCAAGCCTTCCTGCAATACTTTGACAATAAAAAATCAATAATAGACCTCAATAATAGGACTAAGACCAATACAAGACTTCCAAACACCATATTCAGATAAGTGCCAGACCCCGTAATACCAAGACCCAAAGTATTTACCAGATACCCTGAGAGTCAGACATAGACAAGAGCCCAAATGTCAAGATTCTACATCAAAACCCAAACCAAGGCCTGTTTATCCAACACCATTTGTATTTGTTTTCTTTCCTTTTTGTGCAAAATGTGTCTGAATAATATGGAGACTTTGTAAAGTGGCTTAGCTGCCTTTCTGACCCAAAGAAAAGTGATGGTCTTTTGAGGTCTAGTCCAAAACCGCAAGATTTGAGATAGAAGTTGTAACAATTTCCTGTGTACCCACAGACAGATGAGATACACCAGGAGCTGACTGAAACATGTTTTTGACTGCACTGTTATAAATAGGTTTCCAGTAGTGACTGGTTTTAAAAAAGATATACCAAACTATTTGAGCATGCAAATTTTTTATGGAAAAAATTCAAATGGGTCCATTTTTAACAACAGCACGGTCAACATTACTTAACCTGAGTTATGCAAATGTTTGGACCACATTATATGACCATGTTGAGTTTAGAAACACCACCGGTTCGCCTTTGTATTAGTACATGGCTTTATTTCAAACAACTTACTGTGAAAAAGACCCTGCAGAATGTGAACAAAGTGCCAAAACGGGCCACTGGCTTTCTCTGGTGAATGGGGCTCTTGTTTCATCTCAATCACTAAGAAACAGTAGTTTTCCTTTAGGTGCCTAATCCACCTACTGGGTTTTAGATGCAGTCCACTGAGCTGCATTTCATGATTGCTGTCAAGGGTTGTAGTAGGCAGTGGATACAAAACCTACATAATCTATTGAATGCCAGTTTCTGGATCCTACAATGGACTAGTTCACAGCAGGCAAACTTCAAGGAGACTTTTGATTGTGGATTTAGAAAGCCACTCTGTGTTTGATAACTAAAAGCTACTGTACTTTGATTGGACATGAGCTCTTAATGCATGGAGGTCTTTTCAGATGTGGAGCTCTTCTGCTACGGAATCACAGATGACCTTAAAGGTAACCTCAGCCTAAGCAAGTTCTTTAATACCTTTTTCTTGTTGTAAGAAATCATTTCAAAAATGGAAATTCTGTCATAATTCACCCTTATATAAGGAAATTATGAGGACTGTGCTAACTGCTGTTTTCCATGCAATTTCAATAAATGGAGACAAAAGCTTTCAAGCTTAAACAATGAACAAAAAAGCACCGTTTAAGCACCATTTAACCATTATGACTGGATCAGTGAGCTGATTTGTGGGTAAAACATTCAGACTAGTTTAAATAACACCGTAAATTTGTCACATCAACCTATCAAATATGAATTAATTGTAAGATATATAAATAGTGCTTTTGAAATTGGGTTTCACCAAAGAAAGCTGGTCAAAGAAGTTTGGAACGGTGAGTAACTATTGACTAACATTTTAGTTTTGGATGTACTGTTTCAAGTCTGTATTACTAATTCTGTACCTGGAGTGGAATTTAGCTTCCGCTGCTTGTGTTTAGGATAATTGATATACGTGTCCTGTGGCATCCACATATATTAACAGACATGCTGACATTTTGATGGTGTGTTGTGACAACACTAAAACAGGTCATGCCCACAGCTACAGTCCCATGATGCGATGAAGTGAGACAGTACAGCCAGAACAGCAAACCAGGCCACTGGTCAATGCTAATTACACAAGCAGAGACAGAACGACGGAGGAATTGATAGCGTTAGTAGAACATTCATTCTGAGCTAACAGCGAGCTTGTTAGCTGTGTTGCTAGTATTTCCCCAAGCTAGGATCATTCATCTCTGCTGTGCTCTTAATAGGTTTACGTGAATTGTTGCCATGCTTAGTAAGAGCACATGTAAGCTTCCTAAGAGCAGCAACCTACAAGTGACCGCTTGTGAACTTTGCTTTAGTTTGTGTTTGAGGTTGGTCAGCTCTTTTTCTTTGGGAAATAATTGATTGCATGCCCATATATTCATCATCGATTTGAGTGTCTTTAAATATTGGCCGAACAGTATTTTTCCTGTCTAAGTGGGCATTTCTTCATTTCTTAAATCACACTTTATTCTCATGATCAGAGATGGACTGGGACACAAAAACAGACAAGGATCTACTCAACATAGCACAACCTGCTACTGTAATCTTCACACGCATAAACTTGCCAGCAGTGTAATGCAGTTACTAATGATTTCATTCTTGTGACATGTTTTAAATGACCATTTAAGTAGGGGATAGTTTTGGCCAGGGTTATATTGTTTTGTTTTTTTTTTCATAAAAATATGACATCACAGGTTCAACCCTAATTTTATGAAGCTACAAGAATACTTTTTGTGCACGAAGCAATCAAAAATAAATATAACTTTATTCATCAATTCTTTTCATCCTCTTCCCTTGTGCTCTGGCGCTGCGCCATTGCGGAGAGAGTATCATGACACATGCGCTTACTTCTGCTTCATGTAAACAACGTGTGTGTTGTTTTTGTTATTTTTCTCTTTTTTTCTTTTGTTTTCTTTACACACAAAAAGTATTCTTCTAGCTCCGTATAATTACAATTGAACCCCTAATGCCACATGGACTATTTTACTGATGTCCTTGCTTGATTGTGGTAGTAATTTTGCTGTCCATGCAGGGTGTGAGAGCTCACAGATTTGATCAAAAATATCTCAATTTGTGTTCAATTTGTGTGTTTTCGTTTTTGGATAAGCCAACCCTTACCCAACCCTTACTGCAAAGATAGTAGTTTAATTAATTTTATTTTTAATGAATGTAATTTAGTTTACACACGGTAAATAAAATATCCATTACTCTGGTAAATATTAAAAGTTCCTGCTGAGAGAGCCTACTCAAAGGCTCTTTCGATTGGCTGTGATTATAGACATCACACACAAACTCAGTAGACTGATCATACAATAGTTCTGTTCTTAAGAAATAATAGGCTTGGAATTAAATCATAAAAGCCATATTTCTAAATGAAATGAAAAAAGATGCCTTTGATTTGCCTTTCCTTCCATCAACCTCTGTCAACCTCTGCAGTACATGGATATTAATATACCGCTCATCGCCCACTATGTTTGGTTTGCACAGACAGCAACAGAAGCGAGATGAGGCGGTCGGATGGCTCATGGAGCTGCTTAGAAAGTTATTCGTAAGGAAAGAATTTCAATTAAAGCGCCGAGCACAATTGAAAGTGGGCGCAATCCTGTATCGCCTATGCCAGGATCCACCTCTGGGATATAAATGGGTCGGCCTTAGAATGTCACTTTTTTTTCCCCACAGTTAAGTCTTTGTGTAATTGCTTATATATTTCAATATTTACTATAGACACTGTCAGTGAGCTCTCAAAGTAATATGCAGTGTGCCTTTGTGCTGTTCTGCCAACACTTATAATGTTCCAGTGTGAAACCATTAGCAGAGAAGTCAATGAGTTTTTTTTTCAGGGGGACAGATGGATGGGGATGGATACATAAAATGACCTCACAGCCTCACACAGCTAGTCCGGTTTATGTGTGTGTGTAACAGCTCGAGAGCTCCTGAATTTTTTATAACGTCTGAACGTGTAGAGATGAAATTAGCTTGTGTGTTATTAATTTATCACTGTGCTCTGACTCTGAAAATGAGGTACATATATTAGGTAGGTAAATATTGTTTGTTTAATGCATATAAATATATCTAATATATTGGTGAGTGGAATAATGACATTCTTGATTTTTTTTTTGTTCTTAACCAGTCTAGATCCTGTTAAAAATACGCTACTGTCAACCCAGTCTCATGGCAGTTGATGTTTTCGTAAGTCCAGCATGTTTTTTAAACCAATGCATTTATATTGGATGAATCTTAGTTTAAAAAAGTGCTGGACTTACGAAAATAACAAAATAAATGTGTCCCTGCCACGAATAAATACAGTGCGCTACTGTACAGTATGTACACTAATGTATGCACTTGACACACTGTGTACTAAATAAATACAATGCTATTATTTTCCAGTGACAAGCACTTTATTTCCTTGCATTTATTTTCAAAATCTGAGGTAAATTAGCCATTGAAGCTTTCATTACGGCTTATAGTCTAGCACAATTGTATTTTAATTTAGTTTATACATTTTTACATTAACAAAGTGCATAATCAGTACCTCGGCTTATCATCTTGGACACATAAGTTGATGGAAAGATGCAGAAATAGAAACCATTTCTAATATATAATTACCTGTCACATATTGTTATCATGGCTGGCTATGACAAAAGCTCTGATTAACCCTGACAGATACCTTTTATGGTGTGTTCCACCATTTGCATCTGGTTGAGACATGGTGTTATTATGTTTTACATTTATGCATATCATTCATATTGAATGACTAAACAACTGCATTACTAATGCAGTATGCTTTAAGCTTAATGTTAACTTCCATTAAAATAATAATTAAAAGATGTGCCAGTTATCATGAAGTTCAGTTTTCCTTGGCCTAGTTTTATAAAGTCAAGTCATTTTATATGAGTGCACAGACAGTGTATTTATCTTAAAGCGCTTTATATTCAAAGATATGAAAAAAGAGAACAGCGCATGCTGTAAGAATTTGTGAACATGTGCCAATATAATACAAGGCTATTCTATGAAGTACATAGTGGTATATATTTGAGAGTGGATATATATTTAAGGGTTTCAATTAAAAATGTAAATGCTGTCATCATTTAAACCTATGAGTCTTTTGGTATTCTTTGGAGTGATTTCTATCCATCCATAAAGGCCGTAACTGCTCCAATAATGTAATTGAAAAAACCATGTGACCATGTGACTCTAATAATGTTTTTAAAATAAAAAATGAATTATTCTCAAAATAACTTTTGGATAGCTCTCTAATGCATGTTCATAATGATTCATGCCTGTCTTTGGATCTTAAAAACCATAAGTCTCTGGGGTTTTATTGAAATATCTTCATTTGTGTTCTGAGGATAAATAAATAAAAGTCTTGTGAGGTGCAAATAAATGATGACACAATTTCTATTTTTGGGTAAACTAACCCTATAAGTTATTACCATGATATTACTTTGGCACAAGTTGCATCCATTTTTGTAAGGGCCATAAAACGCATCAAACAGAATGTCATATCTCTGTTTTATCTGTCTAGTGTTTGTGGGATGCTTCCTGAATTGGCTTTGTTGAGAACTATCAACACTTCAGTAGATAGCTCCAGACTCCTGGTGATGTAAATCTACTGACATGGAGACAGATTGTGAGGCAAGTAGGAAAGGGCTATTAGAATAGAATAGAAAAGGGCGAACAAAAATGAGACAGAGACAAGGTGGCTTATATATTTCATTACCTTCCCAGTGTAACACCTGTCCTGTGTCTCATGCCTGTGTTTATGTTTTCTGGTCCATGTGCTCATTGTTTGTTTTTACCTGTCAGCTCCCTCATGTCTCTCATCTGTAACCCTGCCTTCCTCAGTAGTGTTCATCCTCTACCAGCCGTGTTTGTCCAGGTGTGTTTGATTAGTCTTAGATTGTCTCTGTATAAATATCATGCCCCATGTATTGTTTCTTCGCTGTAATTAAACAATAACTATATGCATTTCTATATTGTTAATATAGTCAAAGTTTCAGGCTGTTGAAGAGCATTGTAAATTTGTATTTTAGTAACATTTTCCAATTGTTTCATGATGCTGGGTAAGGTAGCTGCTGAGTGCTTATGTAAACCAGATACAGCGAGGCAACTCACTTGTTTCTCTAAACACTGGGTGGTGACTATCTGCCAACATTTTGGTCCATTTTAGACAAGGATGTGCTGTGACCCAGCTATTACCCCTGTTAAATGTTGCACTAAACATCCTGTTACGCACAATAGGCTGCACATCTGACAGACTCATTGTTAATAAGCAGGTTCATTGATGGCCTGTTTTTCTAAAAATCCTTGTTGGCACGAGAATGAGTAAACTGAGGACTTAAATAACCAACAAATCTGTCAAGTTGCAGAAATGAACCAAAAAGCCAAAAATTATGCAAGGTGCACCTTTTTCGCTGAATTAGCTACTATTGCAATAAAAAGGACAGCTATTGCCCATAGTCTGACTGTAACAGTCACACCCTTCATACTTCAGGTAAAGCATCTGAGTGTAAATTTTTATATTGTACAGTTTTTTTTCCCCCAATGTTCAGTTACCAAGGACACTTCCGGTGACGTTGTAATATGACTAACCAGTCATATATTCTACTGGAGTTCATAACAGCCTGCTGACAGACATGCAATGGATTCAGCCTTCGAGTAAGAAAACAAAGGGCCAAAATATATGAACAGACTCCTTATTATTGTGCTGTGACGATCAATGAGAATCGTTGACAGAATGTTGATCCTGGAGCAGATTTACTGAATGCTGTTGAGTCATAATCAGTCTGTTCTCAGTGTGGCCAGTCTGTAATGATGGAGACAGATCCAAAGATGTTGGTTGCAGCTGATTAGACAAACTGTGTAATTTGGCCATCGGTAAAATGAAAATCACTCTGAATAATCCTTTGGAAGAGAACTTTTTGGCATGAACAGTGTCATTCTTACAACTCATTTTCCTGATTGCAACGCTACTATGGTGTTGTGGGAGGTTTTTCTTTGCTATGCTAACGTTGCTAAGATGTTGTCAGTGGTTGTTGGCCCGACGCTGTGCAGAGATTTTTGGACGCTCTTGGCGCTCTGACGTAGGTTAAACGCTTGTCTTGTATTTAAAGGGCCCGCAAATAAAACAAGCTTGTGCGGACTGACCACACGGGGGATATAAGTTAACCTCGTGAAATATATTGATTGTGAAAGTAAGAAATTGATCGATGGAAAGAACTTTTTGGTAGTACATGTTTTCTTTCAATTAAAAGCCATTTGCTGCAGCTCTCTACAACACGAATATGAATTGAGTATAATGACAACTTGTGACTTGTTTATCGCTCTTAACTTCTGGATAGCAATAACACAGACACCAGACAAGGGTGAAACATCCTAGTGCGCATAGCCTGTGTTGGTGCTTGCTATTAAATGGAGTGTATTTTGTAAGACTATGCATTTCAGTGTATGCATAATCTAAGTGTTTGCTTCAAAACTGAACAAGACGTGATTTTGAATAATTTTATCATCAACAAGGTGAAAACTGCTGGTCAGAGTGTGTATAGAAAAGTAATAACACATCTTTCAGTAAGTCCCAAGTTTGGCATATAATTACAGTTGCACTTTATTTTACAGTAGATGTACACGTACAGTACAGTGTAACTACTTAAGAAAGTACTGTAATGTAAGGTAAGTGCAGGGTAAGTTTTAATGGTAGTACCTAGTTATTACCTAGTTATTGTAATTACTATAATAAGTACATGTACATGAGTAACAAAACTGTAAAATAAAGTTTTACCTCATTTACATATGCAGAAAAAACGTTACAGTCACCGCTAAGTTGGCTGTAACTCAGTAGTAATAGTGATGCTTACCTTATTTAACTCCACTAACAACGGCTGGGTGAAGTCAGGATACCAGGCCTTTTTGCTCCAGTTAGAATCTATATTTAGGCAGCTCAGGCTAGTGAAAATCTAAAAGCTGTTAATAGAAACATTGCTATGGATTAATTGACTGACTGCTTAGTGATGCACCTCTGTACAATTGACAGAAGTCATTTCATCTGAAACCATCTGTCAGACAAAAGCACTTCCACTAATGGCTATCATTCTGAACTCAGGGTTCAGGTACTAGAGTTTTACAGAGTGATGATGGTCATTCAGACCTTGTTCTCTCCTTTATGGCGCTCTGTATGAGAGAAGCTCAGATTAACATTTAAATATTTATAACACTGGGAACAAAGAGTACATAGCTGGAGGCTCACAGTGGTGCATTAGACTGCTGAAATTTTGCAAATAGATGAGTGGAAAGATTTTGAGAAAAGCAATGTCAGATTGACCCAAATGTGAAGCTGAAGCATCTTGTATCACCCAATAGGGGTTATTTTTAATGATAATAGCTGAATGAATGAGTTTAAATGAATCCTGTTTATAAAAAAGCTACCTATGTAATATTAAAACTAAAGGAATGGACATTAAATATAGATTTAAGCCATTTCATCACGTGAGAAAAAGACAGTGTGATGTGATACATGAGACAATTGGTTGGTTGAAATATGTTGTATGTGCTGGATTGCTAGTTACACATAAATATACATAAATACTTGTATTTTAATTTTAGCCATTTTTTGTAAGGGATCGTACAATTGAAATCTTACTATGCCATTATGACAAATATTCAAATATTCACGAATCAAAAAAAAAAAAAAAAGCTAAGAATACAATAAAATTTAAATAAATGCAAATTAGTAAATTATTTACATGGTACATCTAGATACTAGATATACAACGTTTCTTTTGTTTCCGTTTGTTTCCGTTTGTTTTTTTCAGAGGAGGAACTGCGGAAGTTACGAGAAGAAACCAATGTGGAGACTCTAAAGCAGGAGCTGGAGAGAGAACGCAGCAGAAGAGTTGACCTGGAACAGAAAATGAGTGATGTGCTGAAGACCAGGTGAAAAAACCAACTCAAATATAGACACACCAACACAAATAAGCTTTCCAGAGTTGACATAAAGTGTCACACAATGAATGAGGAGCACTTTAGGTCACAAACATTCACTAAACACTACACACGAAAGTACTGTGGATTGGGAGTAGACAACTGCTTCTTATTTGGAATTAGTTCTTTTGAGCTATTTTACTGTAGCTTGATTAATGCTTTTTTTCCCCTTTTTTTTGTAAAAAATTATACAAAGTACATTTTTGAGTGAGTACATGACCAGCCAGTGTATAAAACTAGACCCTAACTTTAACCCGACTAACAACGGTAAGGTTACAGTAATGTTTTCTGATTTCAGTGGTTCGTAGGCTAGAATCTGTGATTCCGAAATACGGTCATCACGTAGACCTGTGTGTTGACTGATAGCCACACAACTCCTTAAAACATTAGGTTTATTTAATTATTTTAATATCAGTGCATTCATTTGTTCTTACAGGAATAATTCACCCCAAAATGAAAATTCTGTCATCATTTACTCACCATTGAGTACTACTACTGTATGAATTTCTTTGTTCTGCTGAGCACAAAGAGCTACTTTGAAGAAAATTTGTAACCAGGCTGTTTTGGGTCACCATTGACATCCATAGTATTTTTATTTTCCTATTGTAAGAGTTAATGGTGACCCAAAACTGATTTCTTTTTGTAATATCTTCCTTTGTGAACTATTTGAGGTTGAGTAGATGATGACAGAATTTTCATTTTTGGGTGGATTATTCCTTTAGGGCTTGTAAGATCACACATTAATGTAATTATTAACTGCACTGCCAAAAGGAAAAAAAGGGTACATAATTACATAATTTTCATATTATGTCTATTTATTAACACAGCCAAATAATGTTGGTTTAAATCAAGCTGAAACATACCATAATATTTGTCTTTGCAATGAGAACAATCTTTTATCGTGTAATGGATTGTGTTTCGTGTTTCACATTCACCATATGAAAGATATGTACAAATACAAATCACTAAAACGATCTGTTAAATGAATAAAACTAGAGGCATTTGTTAGCACAATCGGCTCGCTGCTCCTGCATACGCGCCGTTTACGTCCAATGGTTATCATTTTGCCCTCGATGTCCCACTTAACGTTACGTGGAACAAACAGGGACAGTTCTTTACAAGCTTCCGCAAAATGACGCTCCTCAGTTAATATAATCAGCGCAATAGACTTCAGTTCCCAAGGGTCACTGATGCAATGTGCAGTTACTCCGAGGTATTTGTTGTCCCACTTTCCTTTTTTTAATTCATCACACTGCGCATGCGTGAAATGCGTTAAATAAATTGACGAAATTAACGACAAAAAATAATTAATGTCCTTAACGCGTTATTTTTGACAGCCCTAATATATATATATATATATATATATATATATTTGTTTTTTATGTAATCTCTACAATTATAAATAATAGAAATGAACATAATCAAGTCCTAAATGCGTAATGTTTTGAGTAAAAAGTTTTAAAAAGTTTAAACTTTTACTTGAGTGTTATGCTGTTTAAAGAACATTTTTGTGGTTTCTTTCTATAGTCTTTTGATAAATTGATGAGTGTTGGCGATGTTCAGTGACCCGGTCCTGTACTCAGTCCTGCTGTCACAGTAGGACTGACCACAGAGGGCTGCCCACGCCACCCGCTGAGCTATAAAAATAGCCACTACATCCAACCCCCCCCCATGACCCTTCAGCAGGAAGTCGATGTCTATACGTAGAGAGTCATGCACAGCAATATGTCTGTACAGAGTGTTCTTTCCACTGATGTCATTTCAGCATCTAATTGATTTAGATTTGATTGACAGCACATTTTGGCCTTGCAGAGGAGAATGCTGTGCTACGTTGAGGAGAAGTTTTAAATAATTAACCTGCGGATGTAGAACATCAACGTGATGATTTTACCTCAGATTGTTTTGTACTTTTTTAGCCAAAGTTCTCAGATATTTGTGGCTCAGAAACGTAGTTAGGTCTGAGAAAACATTAGAATTGAGCTAATGTACTTTGTGTTTCTTGTTGAAGGTGTGAAGATTCTCCACCACAGCCTCCACGAAAACAGCAGCCACCTGCAGCTAACGGCACAGGTAAAACAACTCTCAATGATGCAATGACAAAAGGATTTGTTTTTACATTACTATACTTCTACGCTTTTTAAGATAAATTCTTAAGAGTACATTTTAGGGCAGAGTTGTATGCATTTCAACTGTTTTGGAGTTATTATTACTTGAAAAGAATCACCAAAAATTGACAATTTTCTGTTTTTCCCAATGTGTGCTGTCAATTTTTATGCTTATTACAAAAATACTTTGTTAGATTTTTAGTTAAATAATTTCACATATATTTATTGAACCATGAATGCTGGGGAGACTGATTTAAATCATTTCAGTTCGAGATTTGCATTCTTCACAAATCTTGTCAGAATTTGATAAGGCACAGAAATATGAAAAACCAACATGAAATATTCTCATATATTTAATATGAGACCATTAAATATTAGGGTGACATCAATTTTGTATAGGAAGCAATTCCCAATATTAACAAGTTGCTTATTAGCATGTTTATTATTATTACACTTAGAAATCACATATTCTGCATAACCAAATTCTGCATTCTTAATCCTACCCAAAACCTAAACATAACAACTACTAATATATATCAGGCACGAAAATCCCTCACCTTTCGGCGAAATTTGCCGTTTTGAAGCCAAAACAGGTGAACCATGTGAATCGTGTAGATCCGCTGAGAACTTATTTTTGAGGGGGTGGGGGGGTCTTGGAAAAGTCAGTCTTGGATGGTATTTATTGATTATTTAAAACTTAATATAAAGTGGATTCCGTGAAAGCTGAATAGACCAATCACGATACAGCATGTCCACTAATGAGGCTGTAATATTTACTTTGTGGGAGTCCCCCCACCTCCCGGCCCCGTCAGAGACCACATTACCCCTCGAGCACCCTTCACCCCTGACGCCAACGTCAAAGTTAATGGTTTGTTAATAGAGAGAATTGGACCTTGACATTATTGCGTGACAGTACATTCATATGGACTTGACCAAATCTCTGAATTTCAGGATTTTAAATGTTTCTCCTTTTCTGTAAGTCTGTAAGTCATTTGAGTTCAGGATTTAATTGTGGCTCTAATTCTTTATTGGGGTTTTACATTTTCCGGCTGGTTTGTGGTTTAGGTTAGTGACACTGAAATGTCTGCTTCAGGAAGCTTTCAGCTGTTATTTTAGGCACTTTTTCTAAATTTGTAGACATCTAGGCCAGACCAACCCCTTTTGTTTTAGGCAGGAAATGAGAATGTAGAGCACACACCTCTCTCTCTCTTCCTCTCTCAATACACCCACTGTTGGATTTAGATTAATAGAGATTTGGTTTTGGCCTCTGAATGAAATGCATATCTTAATCTGTCTGTCTGTCTCTGCAGACAAACAGCAGAAGGAGACTGTGTGTTTGCGGCTGCAGAGCTGGCTCTATGATCGTTTTGGGGTTTATATAGAGGATTTCCGCTTCCAGCCTGAGGAGAACACGGTTGAGGCTGAGGAGCCACTAAGTGCTAAAAGGTTTGTGAAGAAAGATCACCTGTGGAAGTCATACTTGTGAAACCAAAAATACTCTGCTTCATTATCGTGTCTCAGAGATCCTTTCCTTGTATAGTAAACATCTGCCCCCCTGTGGCCAGGATGATTTTAGTCAGAATAAGCCAAGTATAGCCAGAGAAGAGATCTGAAAAAGGGGCAGGACTTAAATCAACTGACATAACATGAAGCTTTTATTTTCACTAGAAAATTAATTTGACTTTCAAAATAAAAGCGTATCTACAAACATATGTTCTGTTCTCTGAAAATTATGTATTTTTTGAAGGGAAAAGTTATGCAGTTACAAATGAGACATTGTGACAGGGCTTTTTATGTTTGGGGGTCATGGTTTATATGAACTTTCAAAGATACACAGGCTATCAAAGAATAAATTAATGAGTACCAAAAAAACTAAATCTTCAAACAAAACAGTGTACAGCAATAATGACACTTTGCGTGTGTGTGTGTGTGTATTCAAAATATATACTGTATGTGTCACACACACATCCACACACACAGTACACACACATATATATAAAGTACACAACGATTTTATTTTGGATATGATTAGTCACTATAATTTGACAGCATTTCATATATATATATATATATATATATACACTCAAATAGACTGCAAGCTCACACATATCCTTTGAAATCTTAGTAAGGATGTATTTTTTATTTTTCTTATCTGAATTGTAACAAAATATAAAACAGACTAATACTTATTTGCATCTTATTAAAATGCTACTCTGACTATAAATCTGTAAAATCAAGTTTTTAAGATTCTTCAAAGATGGTTAAGATTCGGTTATGTGATTCAGTCCAGGCAAAGGTTTTGCGGTTTGCGGTTGAATTTACTCTTGCCAAGCAGGAGTTCTGGGTCTGGTGTCCAGTCAATGCATGTAACTGCCTCAATTATACATGAGGCTATTAAGTCCATCTCTCCTGAATGTCCCCTTAGGGATCAATGAAGTGCATCTATCCGTCTCTGAAGAGAGGTATTGAGTCTGCGCTGGCCACAACTGTCTGTTTTCATTGATTTACACGGTTTAAGTGTCACTTTTCAAGGAAAATACAAGACAGGCTGTGGTTGGTGGAAGAAATAAATGGTGTTTGCTGAAGGCAAGGTCACTAGTCCCTTACTGTTTTTGTATAAATGATACCTCAAACACTCAGAAACTGTGAGAAATCCTGCTGTATGTTGCGGTTCTTGTTTGCTTTTGCTTAAAAATCTGTCTTGTCTTTGTTTCAGATTAACAGAAAATATGCGACGACTTAGTAAGTCTCTTTTTGTTGTTGTATGAAAGTGTTGTTAATGTCAAGGCAGTAATATACACTGTTTGGATTCACAAACATTTGTCACCTGTACTTATTTATTACTAGAACGGGGTGCCAGACCAGTGACAAATTTCTTACGGAATCTTTCCGCCTTATCCAACTGGCACTCAGTGTATACATCAGCGATTGCCTTCATTGTGAGTTATTCTGTACATATTTTGTTTTAATCTCTTTTAGACACACGTCACAATTACACAAAATATATTTACTTGCTTATTAGAATGTAATAAATTGGCGTTATTGAGTATTATTTATATAGTATACTACTGTAGTTTTAATTAATATTTAAAATTCGTTTTAATATTTCAGTTTTCATAAACCTGCTTTAATATTACTATAGAAAGATAAGTTTCATTTATTGCCATGGTAAAATGTTCTCATTTTAGTTAATCTAATATTTATATTTGTAGTATATATTCCAGATTCACTTTACAAATATGCTAGTTTTTGTACCCGATTATACCCATTCTTTGGGCAGGAAGGTACCATGTGTTGTGTTTTTGTCTTCTGTCACAGATTTATATGAATGCAGCTTGGCATGGGTGGGCTATACCTTTGTTTCTGTTCTTAGCCATTCTGAGGTTGTCATTGAACTACCTCATAGCCAGGTAAGACAATGATCCCTGTCTTAAAGGGTTAGTTCGCCCATTTAAGACATGAAGTTGCATGCAATCCTTACCAGCACTACAGTGTATACACACTGACCCACTCTCCCTGGTCAGAGTTCTGGCCGCTGGAAGTTTTTTAAGAAAGTAGTCCCGGTTAGTTTCCGGGGCCTCAAAACGGT
>JAUYWG010000034.1:14213571-14225475 GCA_034779775.1 Enteromius afrohamiltoni | reverse complement strand
GTGATTCTGTTCAAATTCCCTACCGAATCTTAAATGATTCTGATGTACATTTATTTGTACATTTGAGCTAATTCTGTCACACCCCTTACACAAGGTTTCCTTTACTTACTGAAGGTGCAACTAAATTTAAGATAAGGCTAAGACCCTCTGCTTGGTGTGTCCTTCTTGGTTATAGTTCTAGTAACGAGCCCAGTTTTGGGCTGTCAGCAAAACTTTACCATTCCATTCGGACAGTGCATGAAAGTTAGACAGTGTGTGAATGAGTGTGTTGGCGTATATAATCCTGGGTTATAGTGTTTGTACAGTAGATTAGGTTTTTCAACAAATAAATTGTGTTCTCATTTATTAAGAAACTAATTGTCTTGTGTGTTGTCCTTGGACAAGTCAGTCTTGCCAAATGATCCTAAGCTACCCTGCTCAGATATGAAGAAACCCTATAGTTCTTTAGTTTGTTGGCCACAGATTAAAGTAACTGTTTAAATATACTTATTGATAAAGATGCTGGACATATTAGTTAACTAAGTGTATTTCATTTTTCTAACTGGTGATAACGATAACTAGTAATTAATTCACATAGATTAACCAAGGAGCTAATGGAACAAAGAAATTAAATGTAAGGTTATTCCCCAAAATTGATTAATTTAATACATTAATTTATTTTATTTTTTGAACATCAATTAAATCTCTTTTAAACAGGTCAGGTCTGCCCCAAAAACTTGTCCAATTGTCTATAAAACCTACGCTATTTTGTGGGCACCACTTAGACATCCAGCCATTGAGACCCAGCAGTCTGCTGTGTATCTCATCACTCCGGTAAGCAGGGAGGGGACCAGAGCATATTACAGTGTCTGACATCATATTTGCATGTTCACACACCTCTTTAACATTACTTTTAGTGATCTTTGACTGGTGTAGTCAAACATCATTAGCGCCGAAGTGAATAACAATCTTACTGAATTTATCAAAACAGCTCAGCTAGAACTGCTAAAAGCTTCAAAACAACCTACATGCTAAAGGAACCAGTCTGCTACAGACCTCAAAGTCGTTAGAAAGATCGAAGCCAACCGGATGGCTGAAATCACAACAGACGAACATATCATTTGATTCCTACCTCAAAGCGGTAAACACAAAATATTTCCTTTCTTGCTGATGGTGTAACTAAACTTAAAGAACTTTAAGCGAAACCTTTACCTTTCCAGCTTCAGACAGTTTACGAATGTGTGTGTTTAGTGTTTGCACAGTAGAATAGTTTAACAATAAATTGTTTTTCCCTTATTAAGAATCTTTGTCTAGTGTATTGTGTTTTGGAAAAGTCAAAACATTGCCCAGATCTTAGCTACCCTCCTCTTAGACAGAGAGAAACACTAAACATTTGTATTAATTCGCTGATCACAAGTTAAGCAAACTGTTTAAAATATGCTTATTGTGCTAAACACTGGACGGATTGGTCAATACAGTGTATTCCATTTTTCAGTTCAGGATAATCATATCTGGCGATTAATTTACATAGATTAACCGAAGAGCTAATTGAACAAAAGAATTTAAATGTAAGATTATCTAGAGGCATTGCAGCCACAAGCGGAAACCATGAAGGGTCGGCTGAACCCTCCTGAGGCTGTGCAGTCACTGGCAGAATCCCTGGAAAATTAAAGTCAGTGGCAGACTCAGGCCGCTCTAGCCAAGGCATATCTGAATCATAGAAGTGTTCTGGCGGATCGGGCCATGGTGAGTCAGAATCCTCTGAGGGTTCTGGTGGATCGGGCCAGGATAATTCGAGCTCATCAGAGAGTTCAGGAGAGCAGTGTGCGGCCCATACACTCAAAATGGCAATGGCCATAACGGGAAGCGCTGTAAACACGGGAACAGTCTCTAAGGCGGCCATTTTGTGCGTGGGTTCAGGAGTGGTAGCCATCTTGTATGAGGACTTGAGCTGAGGCATGCAATTTTGTACAGTGCTTTAAAATCGACGACCATCTTGGGCAGGGACTCAGATGTGAGCGCCAACCTGTACAGCGTTTCGGGAGTGCCAGCCTCTTGTTCGTGGGCTTGGACTCGGGAACTGGCACAAAGGGACCCCATATGGTGTAGCTTTTTGGGGAGCTGGCACTACTGGCCCTCCATATGGGACAGCCCTTGGGAGTGGCATTCGATTGGCGAGGCGAGGCATCAAAGGATAACATGTGGGTCATTGACGTTGTGGAAAGCCGCTGGATCCTTGGTGGCTGTTCATTCTGTAACGATAGGAGAGTGTGCGGATCCGTATGCAGATCCAGTATTTATTATAAAACTCAAAGTACAAGCAAGCAGGGTCCATCGACAGCAAACAGTGACATCAGAGGCATAGACAATAGAATAATCCAAACACAAAGCAATGGTCAGACGTTCGGCGAACGGTATCCAAGGGAAAAGGCAGAATCGAGAGTCCGGGAACAGGTAAATCCAATGGGAGAAAACACATAGGGCTTACAAAGGGGAAGACGCAGGGTACATCCACGCAATGAAAAGCGAATGTAAAAACACATACAGGTCCTTTATATACAACACATAACGAGGAAATAAGGGGGCTGGACTAATTTGTAGACATGACAACACATAAGTGGGTGGAGACATTACAGGGTTGGTATGGAAACAATGGGAAACACTTCATAATACAAGTCCTAAACAGCAAACAGAGAGACACACAAACAATGAACACAGTCAGGGCTTGAGTGCCCTCTGGAGGTTTCCGCGGGCATCTCCAGTGCTGCTCGTGACAGCTACACAGAAACAATAATTTACATTGATATATTTGCCTGGCTGGCAATGTATTATGTGGCGCAACAAAATTATTTAAAAGTAAATTGTATTGATTTGAATTATTGTTTGAAAAATGTCACTTGATTTAACAGATTGACAGATTTAACTTGATTTTAATTTAATTGTCATACATTTTAAATGTGACTTAAGCATACAGCACAAATACTTTATGGCACTTACATCCAACATTATCATTGACTGTCCAAAAATGTTTTCTCAAAAGAATGAATGACATCTATTATACGTTATGCCATATAAACACACATACTGTAGGTAATCTACAAAGTAAAGGTTAAAATGTTCAGAAAATGAAACATCGATGATACAGTTACAAACTCAGAAAGGCAAATCTTTCATTTGGTTATATCTCATGGTCTGTTAACCAGAAACTCAGTGTAGAGAAGAAAAAACAGCCTTTCTGTTAATGTGAAATATTCATAAACCCTGGAAGAGCAGGATGTGTCATACTTCAGTGAGAAGTTTCTCTCTTATGAAGACAAGTTGACAATACTGCAAGGAGGGAGTGATATCTTTGCTGAATTAAAAACTTGTCATCTATGTGGCGTTTTCCTAAATCTGTGCAGGTATTGTTTAATTAAGTATAATTATAATGTTAATTATAATAACGTTTTACTAAAGAATTATCAGCCATTGAAGTCCAGGATATAGTATAAACCAATTAGATGTATTATTTTTAATCAAGATAAAAAATAATAATAAAAAAAATATATTATTATTTAACATGATCAAATTAACATATACCTAAAAAAGTCTTCACACTTTTAAATATTTTCTTTACTTTGTAATGAGTCTTTTTATTTGTCATATTGGTATCCAATGACACTGGGTTTCTGTCCGTAATAGCTTGAATTATTATTTATTAATTTACTTATTTATTTGTCATTCAGTTCCCATATTTCAGGTTCCATGAAAGAGAGAATATCAGAAGATCTTGAGTCCAGATTAATTCTACTGTTGCTTCTGAACACCACAACATCAGCTATTAATTACATGCTGATTAGAGTCAGCTGGTGAAAATTAATCACAGCCGCAGGAAGTTATTGTCCTTGTGCATACAGAGGACGTTGCTACGCTTTAGGTGTGTGTAAAAGAGAGATAGACACAAAGATAAAAATAAAAAAGAAAAGAAAGGAAAGAAACCAAGATAAAAGAGCAACATGAAGAATTAAACGTACTCTGTACTCATGCATTCATCTGATTCCATGAGAGATGGACGAAGTGCACAACTCATTACTTGAGTGAAAGTCCAGATATTGCTGGTCAAATATTACTCTATTAGAAGTGAGATTTGTAAAAGTACCGACCTAACTGCTTTAAAAAGTACTTAAGTACTTAAAGGTTTTTTTTGTTTGTTTGTTTTGTTTTTTCTCAACACTTTTATTATTGTTGTATCTTATATCTGCAAAACCTTATACTTACAATACATAATGCCTGCTGAATACACTGACTAGTTTGTAGTATCTTTGGAGTAAAGACCTTTTAGAATGTTAAAAACTGAAAATTGTTAAAGTTAAAATATTAGTTAAAAAATAATTTCACCCCTGCAAACGAACCTACTTAAGGTTAGTCTAAGGTTCCCCAGCAAGCTGCTAGCACAGGGCAGAGTTTTTGCTCATTTTGCTCATGCTCATTTTGCCCAATGTTGTAGTGTGCATGGGCAGCCCATACTATTAATCTACAACAGAGGAGCCCAACCTGATCCTGATCAAACATATCTCAACCAGCTAATTAGGATCTGAAGGAGCAATTGATAATTACAGACAGGTTTGTTTCATCTTGGGTTGGAATTGAACACTGTCTGAACAACCGTCTGCTAGCCACCTCACATCACAGCAATCAGTTCTTTCTCAGCACATAGAGACTATTTCACCTAGATATTACACTGTAGACTGTGTATGTTCTCTGAACTAGACAATACAGAAAATGTCCAAACCAAATTAATATGCGAATGCCCTGAAGAAGCAGAGAGTGCTAGACTGAAGGGCAGAACCCGATATTGGTATGCTTTGCCCCTGAAAGCCAGCCTCAGGAATCTCCTGTGACATGGAAGGCTGGACATGTGTAAGTACGCGTCTTTCAGATCTATCGTAACAAACCAGTCCTCGGACCTGATTTGAGTCATGACTTGATTTAATGTGAGCATCCTGATCTTCAGCTGACTGACTGAGTGGTTCAGTAGCCTTAGATCTAATATGGGCCTCAGCCCTCCATCCTTCTTGGGAACTATAAAGTACCGACTGTAGAACCCGGGCTCTCTTTGGTGAGAAGGGACCACCTCAATAACCTCCTTCCTCAAGAGAGTGTCTACTTCTAGTTCCGTAGCCAAAGCCTGCTCAGGACCCACCAGAGTGGGAATAACGCCACAAAAATGCGGTCGGGGATGGGCGAACTGAATTCGATACCCTTTTTCTACAGTCTGCAGCACCCATTGAGATACATTTGGCAGTAGTTTCCTTGCTGTTAAATAATATACTGAGGGAACCAGCCTTTCGAAGCTGGCCTCTGGTGTTAGAGACAGTGTGTCAGTCCTTTCTGATTCTACTCAGAATGTTATCTCTTTCTGATCATTGCCGTCTGCCTTTTTGATTCCAAATAGGCACAAACTATTTGTTACATGTAACAAATAATCTTTAATACTGCTTTCCAAGCCCAAAGGGCAACTCAACTTGGAACCATCCACTGACTGACAACTAACACTCCAGGAAGGCGAACAGGCCTCTGTTTTCCATGGCAACTGACCGATAAGAACAGTTTATTGTTTGAAGGAATGTGAACAAAGTAACTCTGACTAGTCCTCCCTTTTGCAAAGACAATGGACTTTTCTCTAAATGAATTCACGGGAAAACTTCCTTTGAGTTAACACATATCCTTCAGGTCATAGTGTATATTGCTATTGTGCTTGTATCGGCTTGTGTATGGTATACTGTTTTATGCATGTTTTTGATAGATCATCAACTTACGCCACCCCATTAGAACAACCCAATTTGTGTTTATTATCTAAGGACTGGTCTTCAGACGATCTAATTGAGAGTGTATGTTATATGTTGATATCTTTGCAACATTCAGTGTTTTAAGAATCTCTTCTAATTTAGATATGGACAGTGTATATGTAAATTAGCATTCTTAGGAACAAAGATCCATAAAAAGTTCCCTCCAAAGCATCAGCATACCATTGGCCGTTGACCCACGAGAGGTGTGACCTCAACAGGTTTTAAAAGCCCCCACAGCAGGAACTCTCACTCTCTTTCTACTTTTCTGGATGCAGGAATGCCACCATTTCTCTCTGGTCTCCTGACCAACCACATCAGCTTGGCCTAGATGCAGCACAATCTGTAGTCAATAAGATGAGAATTTAGTTCCACAGCAACACCTAAGTTCTGAACCAGACCTTTGGGGTCTAGTATTTTCCAATTACACGAGTTTCTGATTCTGCCTTGCAAATAAATGTCCCTTTATGATTTCGGCCCTTGCTACTGTAACATACTCTTAGAGTCGTTCTGATCCATTTGCAAGGCTTTAATCGGTGTATCAAACAGGCGGAAAGTACAATCACCAGCGAACAGATATAACACAGATCCAGTAGAATAGTCGTTAGGCAGGCAGTAGTCAATAGAGCAGGCGGCAGGAATCATACATGAGAGAAACAGTCCGGGATAAAACACAAGTAACCAATAACAGTGGGAAATGCTCAGAAATATCACCATAGGCAGATATGACTTCTCGATGGTATGGAGAAAGTTCGCGTCTGTGAGTAAACACAGGGAAAGTGTAAAACACCTGAGGCAGAACTCGCCGAGGTACATGGGGCATAAAGAGTCCGGGTGGAAACTAGAATGCGGGCAAAGGTTCCCGCTGCAGTTGCGAGGAGAGGACAATAGAGCCACTGTTTGTGACAGCTACAAGCTCTAATGCAGTGATACTGTAAGAAGGTATTTTTCTGTGACCAAGAAAATATCCCTTCTTAATTACACTATGTGCTTGCTGAATGAACAGATTAGTTGATGGTAATTCTGCTACAGTTACTACTGGCAGCTAATATAAATAATTGCAATTAATCATAATTAATAGTAGTTATTTATATACATTTCCCTTAATAAGCTAAAATATGTTACACTGCCTATTGTCTGCTGCCCGCTCCGATCTTCTGTCTGAACTCTGATCACAATTCTGTTGAACCCTCGTTGTTCCCGTCTGCTGGGGATTTTACCCTGCTTGTCTGACTGTGATGCAGACTCAGACACAGTAGGATCCATTTGCAAGGCTTTTATTGTGCAGCAGTTGCCAGGCAAGGAGTGTAAACACCAGCAGTCAATAGCAGTAGGAACAGACAAAAGGGTAGTCGAATTCAGGCTTACTTTACAGATGCAGGCAGAGTTCATAGTCGGGGTACACAGACCAAGATCATACACAAGAAACCAAACACGAGAAGAAACGCTCAGAAATATGTCCATAGCGAACGATATGACTTTGTGTTGTAGAAGCGGAAGTCTGTCCCTTAAATAGGCGGAGAACTGCGCATTTTGGCGCGAAAGAGCAGAGGTGCGTGGGTAACACAAGTCCGGGTGGAAACTAGAACTCGGGGGAAGGTTCCCGCTGCTGCCGGTCAGAGAGGGCCACAGAAGCGCTGTCGGTGACAGAGCCCCCCCCCCCTGCGAGCGGCTCCCGAAGTGAGCCCTTAAACGACGTCTATGTCTTCCTCGGGGACAAGGGGCCGGCTTATCCGGGAACTCCTGGTGGAAGGCGGAGGTGAGTGCAGGGTCGAGGATGTCCCGGGCGGGGATCCAAGATCTTTCCTCCTGGCCGAACCCCTCCCAGTCGATCAGGTATTGTAGAACCCTGCCTCGACATCGAGAGTCCAGGATGCGGTTGACCTAGTAGATCCTGCTATCCTCTGGTGTTAGGGGGGGGACCTCTGCCGGAGCTGCTTCCTATTGGCCCCTCTCTCCTCCCAGGTCAGCAGCAGGCTTGAAAAGGGAGATATGAAAGGTGGGAGAAATACGGTAATTAGCAGGGAGTTCAAGGCGGAAAGAAACAGGGGTGATTTGTTTAATGATTTTGAAGGGACCCACGTACCTCGGACTCAGCTTCTTGCAGGGGAGGCGGAGACGAAGATCCTTGGCAGAAAGCCACACCCACTGACCCACTTGGTAACCAGGGCCTTCCTCGACAACAGTTGGCTTGTTGGGTGACCCGGCGTATGGCTTGTTGGAGTGATGTGTGAGCGGCATCCCATGTGGCCTCGCTCCTCTGCAGCCAGTTGACTACGGTTGGTAAGTTGGTGGTCTCGCCCGGCCAGGGAAATAGCGGGGGTTGGAAGCCAAGTACGCACTGGAATGGGGTTAGATTGGTTGCTGGCTTTCTTAGAGAGTTCTGTGCGTATTCGGCCCAAAGGAGATACTCGCTCCAATCCTGTTGGTTGCTGTGGCAGTAAGGCTTTGGAGATGTTGCAGGCCGCACAGCTCTTGACAAAGTTGGAGACCCCCTGGGGGAGAGTGGGCCACCAGAACCGATTGGTCACTAACTCCTGCGTGGCCTGAATTCCAGGGTGACCCGCACTTGGGTTGTCGTGGATCATATGCAGGAGGCGAGGACGGAGAGTTTCCGGAACGTACACCCGGTCAGGGGGACAGTCAGGGGGGGTGGGGTCCTCCCTGAGAGCACTGTTGATCTCTGCCATGATGTCCCATAACACCGGGGCCACGATGCATGCAGGGCCGCCTTCATGGCCAGAAGTTCCTTGTCCCCCACCTCATAATTTCTTTCAGCAGGGTTCAGTTTGCGAGAAAAATATGCACACGGGAAGAGCTTGGGTGGGTCACCATGATGCTGCGAGAGGATGGCTCCAATCCCCGTGTTGGATGCATCCACCTCCACAATAAACTGGCGGCCTAGGTCAGGGTGGTGGAGGATGGGAGCAGAGGTGAAGTGGGACTTGAGGTCCTGAAAGGCCTTCTCGCTCTCTGAGGACCACACCAGGAGTGCCTCCCCAGGTGAGGGATGTGAGAGGGGCGGCAATGAGGCTGAACCCCCGAATAAACCTTCTGTAGAAGTTGGCGAAACCCAGAAAACGTTGAAGTTCCTTGATGGTCTGAGGTCGGGGCCAGTTTACCACTGCTGATACCTTTTCATCGTCCATGGCTACCCCCTCTGCGCTGATGATATAACCCAAGAACGAGATGGTCTGGAGGTGAAACTCACACTTGGGGAGTTTGGCATAAAGTTGGTGTTGAACGAGTCTCTGGAGAACAGCCATGTTGAATATGTTCCTGGAGGTTCTCTGAGTAGATTAGAATGACGTCGATATAGACGATCACAAACTGATTGGGGTAGTCCCAGAAGATGTTATTGACCAGAGTTTGAAAAACTGACGGACTGTTGGATAACCCAAACGGCATAACAAGGTATTCGTAGTGCCCCGTAGCGGTGGAGAAGGCCGTCTTCCATTCGTCACCGGCTCGGATCCGCACCAAGTTAAAGGCGCAGTGTAGGTCCAGCTTGGTGAAGAGGCATGCCGTGCGGAGCCGTTCTAACGCTGTCGGAACCAGAGGCAGGGGGTAGCGGTACTTGATGGTTATCTCATTAAGTGCTCGATAGTCTATACAGGGGCGTAAGGAGCCATCCTTAGGGGCACGGCATCGGGTAGGTGGTCGATGGTGCAGTCCGTGTCCCTGTGAGGTGGTTTTGTTTACTGAAGGCCTCCAGGAGGTTGTGGTAGTCCTGGGGCAAGCCCTCCAGTGATTGATGCTCAGGTGGCTGCTCCGGGGGAACTGGGAGCTGAGGCGAGGCACAGTGCAGCAGGCAGGCCGGTGACCATTGGGTTATATTGAGTTCCCTCTAGGAGATTGTGGGGTCGTGCAGTGCCAGCCAGGGGAATCCAAGGACTAGTGGGTGACAGGGTGAGCGGATGACGTGGAACTGGAGGGACTCAGTGTGTTCCTGAGGAGTGCTTGAGCCATGCGAAGTGATGGTGAACGTGAGTGCTTCTGTGATGAGTGATACCCTGCCACAGCATAACGGGTGTCCATTGAGGGCTGCCACGGCCACATTCGGAGAACATGGAACAAGTACTGGAAAGATAATTTGTTATCAACTGCAATCAGCTATATAATATCTAATACAGCACAGGCCAAAAGTTTGGACACACCTTCTCATTCAATGTGTTTTCTTTATTTCCATGACCATTTACATTGGTAGATTCTCACTGAAGGCATCAAAACTGTGAATGAACACATGTGGAGTTATGTACTTGACGTGAAATAACTGAAAACATCTTTTATATTTTGGTTTCTTCAAAATAGCCACCCTTTGCTCTGATTACTGCTTTGCACACTCTTGGCATTGTCTCGAGTCACCTGAAATGGTTTTATAACAGTCTTGAAGGAGTTACCAAAGGTGTTTAGCACTTGTTGGCCCCTTTGCCTTCACTCTGCAGTCCAGCTCACCCCAAACCATCTCGATTGGGTTCAGGTCCGGTGACTTTGGAGGCCAGGTTATCTGCCGCAGCACTCCATCCTTCTTGGTCAAATAGCACTTACACAGCCTGGAGGTGTGTTTGGGGTCATTGTCCTGTTGAAAAATAAGTGATCGTCCAACTAAACGCAACCGGATGGGATGGCATGTCGCTCGCTGCAGGATGCTGTGGAAGCGCCGTATGTACATGCGTTTGATTGCTTCTGTTAAAAATAAAATAAAAAGATGGTGTCTGCTAAATTATTAAATGTAAATAGTAGCTTGAAGTTACTTACGGATTAGAATATTTAAAGATTAAGAAAATGAAATCATTAAATTCATTTAAAAATAATATTCTCATAAAATATTTTTTTTTTGCAAAAATTGTAACATATTCTTATTTGAAAACAAAAAAGAAAAGTTGAACACAGAAAATTATTTTTTATTTTGTAATATCATCACTGCAACACTTAATACTCAAATAGTTCAGTTTCAAAACACAGTAACTTTTCTACTCATTGACTAATGAGAGTTGATTACTATCCTAAAAACAGAGGGACAACACCAAATCACGTGGGGCTCATTAGCATGTCATGTTAAAAACAGCCAACAATTAGGAACTGTCCACAAAACCACTCCACACATCTATGCTGCATTTGCTGTGCAGACTCTTTTGACTAACACAAATAGAGTTGCTTGTGTCATCCTTTCCATCCAATAAAGAGAACAGTATGCGAAATTATTTTAGGGCAAAATCGCAGTCAGCCAAATGTTGTTGTAAATATCCTGCACTATAATATAGACTGTTTTTAAATTCATGCCCAAGATAATCCTTAACTTGCAAATTGTCCAGTTTTGAATGTTGTTTATTTTTAGTTGATTTGTTAGGCTCAGATAAAATATTTTCTCAGATGTTGCTCCACCATAAGTTCGTCTATTTAGGAGTTGGAACTTGTTGAGGACTGTGTTGTTTTAAGTGTCAATATCTGAGATGTTATTTTAAATATTCTTTAGAAAAAGTTTACAACAAAAAGAGAAACTAATACACATACAGGAAGACAGCAGAGCTATGAGATACATTTAGATAATACAGCTCAGATAATGGAAGCGGGAAATACAGTTTGTCTCTTATATTAAATTAAATCCAGAAACAAATTTAAACACAAATATTTAAGCTCAGACTGGCTTAATAGAACTTGTATTGATTTAGGCACTACTGCCATCTAGTGATGAACAGAACATTTTACCCAGTTCCACATGTGAAGCAATAGTAAGTGTGATATTATTTGAATAAGGTTTAAGATAACATTAACATCTGTAAATATAGATTCTACAAAACAGGCAACCAAATGTAATGATTTTTTACTGTATAAGTGATTTATAATAAAACCCATTATGTTCAGTGTGGGGACAAAATGTACCAAATGAAGATGGCAATGTCCAAAATCCTTGTCAGGACATTTTTGTAAAATAAAAAAAAATGTAAAACACTTTGATTGTTATGAAAAATATTCTTATTATTATTATTACAAACTTATGTAATGTGTAAGGACAGAATTAACTCAAATATACAAATAAAAGTAAATCAGAATCATTTAAGATTCTATAGGGAATTTGAACAGAATCACTGTTTTACGG
>JAUYWG010000034.1:14195036-14213471 GCA_034779775.1 Enteromius afrohamiltoni | reverse complement strand
ATCGACCTGTTGCCTGTCTATCTGGATTTAATAAACTTACTGCTTATGGATCCGAAAGACTCAGGAGATTCATTACACCCGCTCACCCTTTCCAGGGTCCACACCTTACTGCCCCCCCAAAAAAATTTCTTGGGGAAGCTCACCGGGTGGCATCCATTGGCAACCATTGGCTCTGGTGGGTCGATCCACGGTGGCAGGTCTTCCTCCACCATTGGCTCTGGTGGGTAGGGCCATGGCGGCAGTCCTCCTCCACCATTGGCTCTGGTGGGTCGGGTCACGGCGGCAGGTCCTCCTCCACCATTGGCTCTGGTGGGTTGGGCCACGGCAGCGTGGCAGGCTCTGGTTCGGGCTGTGGACAGGACCAGACAGACATGGAACATAACACCTACATGCCCAGAAAAATATGACTCATTCATCATTTTCTATATGCAAACGTGATGCACCCACGGTGTAAATGAGCACTCCTACAAACATCCACTCACACACTCCCAGAATGAGAACACAATATATTATTTCAACCACAATAAGTCCAAAATCAAAATGGAAACTCGTTGCAGTCTGGGGATAAAAAAAGATCTGGGGGAAGTCTGAGCGGCAGAAAATGAAAATATAAACTAGATCTATGAAAAAGCAGTGGTAGTAGAATAGTGTGCAATAGTAGTGCAATATTAACAGTTTATAAAATATGAGCTTCCGTCTCCAGGAAGGCATTGTAAATCAAGTCAAGTCAAGTCACTTTTATTTATATAGCGCTTTTAACAATACAGATTGTAGCAAAGCACTGAACATTATGTATAATGACCAGATTAAGCTTTATTTATTAAACGCAGAGACGGTCTCTGTAGTAAGATGATGACAATCACTGGAAATCAGGTGTCCCCAAATCCAGATGAACAGATAATATAGGCCTACCATATGCAGTCATGATGAAAGTAGAGAGGTGCCTCCTACCTGGTTCCAAATGGCGAGCCAAAACCCCTCAAAAATAATAAAAAATAGACCTACAAGGATAGGGACTTTTGGAGCGCCTTTCATGTGAAGTAGAAAGTAGAATGACAATCCAGCCAGGAACATGGTTAATTCTTTGATCTTCACCTGGTACAATGTTCCTATATTCCCAAAAGGCGTATTTGCCATCATCTTCATTTGTAGCGGTCCAGATCTTTCAGCTCCCTAATCATCAACACTTTCTCCGCTTCAGGCGAGGGGCCTTATCAACACCCTGCAATCTCTAGTCCAGGTTGCTTTTAATTTGCGTTCCTTCCATAGCGGTCGTGCAACTCAGGCAATGTCAGCACCTTTGCAGCTCTTTAATGGTGGTTGGAACTGGCAAATTGGTGATGGCCTCCACCTTCCCTGGGTCCATACTAACCCCTGATGGATCTATGTTATACCCTAAGAACTGAGTATAGGACTGGTGGAACGGAGCTTGGTGGGTACCCTTTTCACTAGGGGTGAGAACCTACACTGGTCCAATACAATATCTCGATGCATCACGATGTATATAATTTTGTTAGTAAACACAAACCGTCAGATATATGAACTGACACTTAAATTTTACCTTCTCCATGAAAACACACTTCTTGAACAATTGTATAATGAAAATATATATGAAATTATAATTTATAAATCAAAATAGCATTTAGAGAAGCAATGGGAGACACTGTCAAATTGCTCTCTTCTGACATCAGTTATCAGCTTGTGATTTCTCAGGCCAAGACATTGTTGTTTGACTTTCGGACAGTGGCTCGCTGTGGTGCTGTGATGGAAGAATGTTGAAATTCAGCAGATTTTGGCCATAAGCCGGGAGAGTGCGCTGCACTGTATGCGTGAAGCATTTAATGTGAGGGAATGTTCCGAATTGAGCTGCAGCAATCATGTTTGACACATGATCTGTCACAAGCACTACATCTGTTATGAAAATGCTGTGAAGCGTTCGAGTTCAAATGCAACAGTTTATTAAAGGCTCGGGGTCAGACAGATAGGATCGAGCACCGGCAGACAGAAACAGCATAGTCAAAGACAAAATCATAAACATAATCCAGGCAAGGGTTGAATTACCAGCCCATAGGAAGCCCATTACCAGAGTCCATAGGAAGAAGCAATCAGAGGTCCATGGGGAAGCAGAGGTCGACAACGGGAATCCAAAACACTAGAAAACCAGAAACAGGGTGACAGTGTAAATGAACCGTGACAGACAAACAGACTGGTATATATACAGGTGGTGTTGATTGAATCATTGAACCTAATTCGGAACAGCTGTGAAGGAGAAGTGCATTCTGGGGAATGGAGTCCAGTTATGAAAACAGATACAAAACAAAAAAACACAGTTCATTGAGAGCTGGAGTGCCATCCAGGGCAGTGCTGGCACATCCAGCTGAACGTTACAACATCTTTATCTGATACCTGCCATTCCTCGACAACCTGAGACAGTAGCTCTGTTCATAAAAGCCAAAATGTGCCCAGATGTTGGCTTTTAAAGCAGTTGGAGCATTGAGGGTGTTTTGGGGGTCTGGAGAAGTTCTGACATGGTCTGACATTTGTGTTCTTTTCTATTGCTTATGAACATATAAGTAGCTAAAGTCTAATAACACTGTAAAGAACACACACTTGGCTACAATAATATGTTAGTAATATTTATGGACATGATTGTGTTTTTGAGAAAGAAGCGTTTATGCGTGGTCAGTGAAAAACTAAAATTTTACTAAAAAAAAAGTCACTAAAATAAGGCCATGAAACACATACAGAACATTTGTTCATATAGCGGATAGTGATTAACTATATAGTAATTAAACATTTTCAATTTTACTTTAACTTTTTTTTTTTTTTTAACTCAAAAAGTCACTTTTTGAGTGTAAAAGGGTCTATACGAGAAGGCATGAACTATCATTACTTATGCAGTGATTCACACCTGAGAAGACAAAAGCCTGCATAATGAACTGCATAATGAACATTATTTTGCTCTTCTCTCTCTTTTCCTTACTTTCCTTTATCCTGTACGTATTTGTTTGTTTAATTTGTTATATATGTTAGCTATAGCCTCATCTATTAAATTCCTTATATTCACAATCGATTGTCTGTATGTTGCTCACAATCCGGGTGACACTGAATGTTGATCCTTTGGCTACATGCTAAATTACTGCTAGTACTGCAGAGTGGGAAAGCTATCCTTCCTTGGCCAGGAGATAACCTTTCCTAGAATTGATAAATAATTAAATTATCAGCTCGGTGGGCAGGCAGATCAAGTAATTGTAACATTAATTCTGCTTCAGTTAATCTTAAAATCTAATCTAAATATTTGTTATTAATTCTAAACCGTTATAATTAATTATACATATTCCCTTATTGAGCAAATTTGTTACACAGATATCAATAATCAGGTGATTGAGATTGTAGAGTGGAGGTGAGGGTGGAGCCTGGTGTGGCTGTAACAACTGCAAGAAATTGTGCTGTTAAATAATGGTAATGTACTGGCAAGGAGGGTTGCCAGTAATGTCCTGTTATTTACAGCCCTCTATCGTTAATTTCCAGCTCTTCATCTTTACAGCATTTTACATGTCTTAGTATAAAACTGAAAATATTTTAAATAACTAAAAACCTGTCTTTAACTCAAATTGTTGCAGTTCATCAACATCTATATATCAGCACACATGCATATGCTGAAATGCTTAAAACTGCTGCAACTTAACTGCCTCACCTGTCTTTAATTAAATAAAGTGGCAGAACATTAGCGTCTGTGTCTCATCATTGACTGAAGCACAGACTCTACTCTCCAGCACAATCGTGACCCACAAAATGTCTCTTGAGCAAAAACACATCAGTTAAATATTTACTTTCCTTATCAGTTATTTTTCATAATTGTATCATAACTGTTTTCTGTGGACCTTCACTAATATTTCAGTAAAAATAACCTTTTTTTTGTTTGGTTAATCAGACTGTTACAATTTATTGCTGTTATATTACATTTCTTGCTGTTTTTTTGTCTTACATCTTTTACCCTTTAAACCCCATAGCAAAATCCTCAGTTTTAAATGAACACTTATAATGTGTGCACACTACAGAGTATTAAAATGACACACACAAAAAAAAAGATCACTAAAATAAACAAAAACTAGGTTGCTGGTCTACTTCAGTCTACTTCAGTTTTGTGTAATGAATCTAAAATATATGAAAGTCTAATGCTTATCAGTACATTACAGAAAATAATGAACTTTATCACAATATGCTAATTTTTTTAAAAGGACCTGTATGTAATATGTAACAGGCATATTATTCCTGTGAGTGTTTAGAGGTTCTGCAACCCTCTTACATTTCTAATTCTGAAAATAATGGTCTTGCGACTAGAGTATTTAGTGTTTACAGTGTGATTATACAATGTGATTTGCAGTATTATCTTTTGGTACTATGGTGTTGTGTGTTTGTGTGTCTGCTTTCCCAGAAAGCTACCTCATTGGCTCCTGCAAGCTGATTAGTGCCGTCCTCTGACTGGTCTACAGAGATTTAAAATGTATGACATCACTTCCTCAGGGGCTTTTGTTGGCCATTTTGTAAACTGAGCGTGTATTTTTTGGATTGTTTAGAGAGAATTGTGAGGTCTGTTTGTTTTGTTCGTTTCTGTATTTAGCTGTAAGTAGATTATGAAGGATTTACTGGTATATCGGACTTATTTATCCCATTTGACGCTGATTTTTGGATTGCCCTTTAAATTTGGTGTTTGACACATCTTTGTAAATATTGTAAATATTAAATTGGGACAGTAGGGAGTCTGATGCCATTTTTGTTTAAGAATTATTTTGTTCTGTGTTTTTGTGATAGTAAATTAGCGAAGGGGATTGTATTTTATTTTGTTTTGAGTAGGTAAGGTAGATGTTTCAAAACCAGGACTTTTGTTTGTTATTTTGGCCTTGTCAGCTCCTGTATCGCCTTTCGATAATCAGAAATATGATCATTATGCTTCCAGTTCACAGATGTGATGTAATACAACTGACCTGGACATCATCACTATCTGAGATTAGTATCTGGTCTTGACTGTCCATATTTTTGATGAGCCCAGATAACTTACTCTCTGACCGCAGACTCTAGTGTCCTTGTGTCTCTCGTCTATCAATCTATCGACATGGCATCTGTGCTGAAAGGCTGCTAAATGCCCTGTGCCACCCAAGAATACTAATGTAGATGCAGATAGCTTGTTTGGCCATCTCAGCATCATTGATCTTCCTGCGGGCCTTGGAAGAGCTAGATTGATGGGAAGTCACCTACGAGAGCACTCTTTTGAGCCTCATCCCTCCCCAACTTCTAAACCCCATAACCAGTGAAACCCCTACAAGGCGGTCTCAACTTCAGATCTAGATGTCCAGCTAGGTCACTGCTGACAAGGTTGGTGTTAATTATGTGGACTGAAAGTTATTGCTCACAAGCTTGCTAATGAGCTGCTAGTTCATTAGTTCATCAAAAGCATTAATTAAAATAAAATAAAATAAAAAATTGGTGCAGTCTAATCTGGCATTTAGCGAGGTTAAGTTTGCCGTTAGATAAACAGTGACTGTTTTGTGTGCCATTATTTCACATCCTAAACCCTCCAAAATCTCTAGATCGCAAGAAAATAATCTGAATTAAAAGACTGATTAATAATCTATTTGTTGCTTGATGAAATCAAATACGCATTAAGAATATTGACGACTGTGCGTCGAATCTGACTGTATAAGTATATTATACAGAGATTAAAATATCATGCAGATATGGAGACGGGGTGTCTGTTTTTTAGCTTTGAGCTGCATGAACAATGAGATGGAAATGCGGGAGGCATGCAAACACAAGGCCCGGTTGCTTAAACATTTCATATTGCGGTGTTATAAGCTTTTTAAATTAGCTATAGTCAATATGTAGAGTAACTATGGGTACCCTTTGGTACATCACACGAATTAAAAGCCACATTTTGTACTTTAAACTGTCAAATTCTATTATTTGTGGTCAACGTCTGAATTAGTAGTTTGCAATCTTAGGCTATTTGAACGAACGCTAAAAACAAAAAAGAACACATTTCTCTATCTCACGTGCTCTCTCTCTCTCTACGTTACCAAGAATGACTCTCAGACCAACTTTATAGGTATGTTAGTTTAAAGAAATAACTCAAATTATAATAAACACAACTAGTCAAATGCAGAAAATAAACCATGCCGGAATATTAACCACGATAAAACACAATAGCGTTTGTTAAATCAAAAACGGACATCTCATGAGCTCTCTCTCTAGCGCTTTTCGATCCTACATACACATGAATACATGAATGCTCGAAATAAAAGGAACATTGCAGACTTTAAACATAACAAATCACTTATTTGAAACGGTAAATGCGACGCAACGCCTGATTACGGTTCACAATACATTAATCAAAAACAATCACATTAAAGGCTATCTGCGTTAGTGCTAAAACAAAGGCAGCATCGCAAGCTCTCTCTGTCTCTCACTAGGTCGCTCTCACTCTCTACCTTCAGCGCTGTTAAAGTTAAAATGTTAACTTTTTTGCGCGGAAATGTTTGTTGAGCAGAACGTAAACACATCATTGCTTCAGATTCGCCATCTGAAAATGCCGCGCAGATTGTGTATTCAATTCCCCGCCCATGGAACTACGTCATCAACAGGTAACGTGATCATCAAAGGGGCCCAGCCTATTAGCGGATGCTGTTTACGATGTGCTGTAAACATTAGAAGCGATAGCCACCAATATAGAAGCTCAATGTATGGTGCTTCCTTTTGCTAAAGCAAATCAAATAACACAAGGTTTATACGACCGCACGGTCTGCAGACTTATATTCAGAACAGCTTTACAGCTGATTTTTTACGACCATTCGGTATGTCTCTGTTTCCAACCCTTCGGATTAGGGGGCTAATAAAGTTCTTTGATGCGGAAATTACAGTGTTAGACTCTTCTTTTAATCAAAGCTAATATGAAATTATATCGACGATCAAGATATTAAAAACCAAAAAGAGTGACACTAGATTTAGGTGCCCAAAACTGTGCAACGAGTGTGCAGCAACACTGATTTGTCAGCAGATTTATTTTTTAACACGCCGTACGAAAAGGACTATTAAAGCCTAAACAGGGCTGCACCAATGTCAACAACATTTCACATACTTGTTTTATTGTTCAGCAGGCTAGATGATTACAAGTACTTACTTACTTTTTCAAGAAAAAGTAACTTTTTTAAAAAAGCAACTCCAGTTGTTTAATAAATACTTTACCTTCTGAACTGAAACCTGTTTGTTGAATCATCTGTCTGAGCGTTACAGAAGCTCTGGACTTTAAAACTGAGAGCCTCAAGCCGAGCCCCTCAAACCGAGCAGATAAAACCCACATGTTCAGCATGGAAGGATTTCAGCCCCCCAAGACTCAAGATGGTCATCCAATTGATGTGTACGTGGAGGAGTTTCTTCAGTCTGATCACTATATGCTCTGGAGTGAGTGGACCACAAGAACTCTATTCTGGTTGAGGTTGGACGAGGATCTGGCCCAGCAAGTTTACCAAACCGCAACATTCTAGGCTCCCTCACTGAGCTCATAGATCAGGCTTTATTGCTGGGAGGTTCCTTGTTGACAGTCAAGGAGGTAGGAAATCCAATCTTTCCATCTCAACCAGTTCCCCAAGCCAACAAATTGGGAACAAAAATTCCTGACCCAGCCATGCAATGAGCGAGATCGGCAAAAGGGGTGCCGATTCCAGTTCCAGAGTCTCGGCCAGGAGTGCTGATTCCAGTTCCAGAGTCTCGGCCAGGAGTGCTGATTCCAGTTCCAGAGTCTCAGCCAGGGAGGCCGATCCCGATTTCAGCCCCTAGATTACGATCAGGAGAGCCGTTCCCATGTCCAGTTCATGATTTACGGCCAGGCGAGCTGTTCCCTGATCCAGTTCCTGAATCACAGCCAGTTGAGCTGATCCCTGACCCAGTTCCTGAATCACAGCCAATAGAAACATTTCTGAAGCTAGTTCCTAAATCATGGCGAGTAGGGCTGTCTGGGAAGCTCAGAAAATGAGTTCCGCCTTGGCCCTCTGGATCCTCGCCATCGGCCTTGTTCATTGGCTGGCTGTCTCCCCCTTCGACTCCACCCTCCCACCCCTTTGAATATTATTAGCTGCGAGGAAGCACTTTCCGGGAGGGGGAGGTGATGTCACGCGGTCTCTGCCTCTGTGCGCTGATCTCAGCGCAGTCACTGACATTCGCTCTGAGTCACCTCTAACGATTAATGCATGACACCTGTGTCCAATCAAAGGAGCTGCATTTAAGCAGCAGACACCAGAAGGCTGAGCTCGAGCTAACAACCATATGCCTCACACTTGACTACTCACCTCTGGAACTTACTGAGGATCTCTCACGGAGTAATCTAAGTTTAAAGGATCGATTACCACTTTGTCACTTACCTGCACCGAGCACTGAATCCTACAAGAACCCTGCAAGAGTAAGATACTTACCTGAGTTCTTACCTGTGTCAGCCCATTAAATCTAACCTCTAGTGATCAGGAGATTGCCCATGTGGGCAATTGGGGACACCTGATTTCTAGTGATTATCATCGTTTTGACCACAGAGACCGTCTCTGCCTTTGATAAATAAAGTTTAATCTTGTCATTATACATTGCCATCCCTCTATTCGCCTACTTGATAATGTTCAGTTCTTAAAAAGTAACTTGACTTGACTTCATGTGTATCACCCATTAACAGAAGGATTTCCTAAGTTTATATTTTCACCCATGCATACTCAGCTGTGAGTTAAGATTTATTTAACTGGCTCCCAAGCCCCCGCCAGTGTGGATTCAGCACACTAAGCACGCTTGCGGGTAAAGGAAGACTTTGGCCAAACCGGGCGCAAAGTCCACACATGAGGGGGCCACAGACAGGGCCTGAAGATCCCCTACTCTCTTTAATAAAGCCAGCGCCAATAAGACCGCAGTCTTAAAGGTCAGGAGACGGTCAGAGACTTGTTCCAACGGTTCAAAGGGGGCTTGAGAGAGGGCCCTAAGTACCACCACCAAATCCCAAGTCGGAACCCGGGAGTGAATAGGAGGCCTCAGCCTCAGTGCACCACGAAGGAAACTAAGCACTAACGGATCTCTACCCACTGAGCAACCATCAGTAAGGGAATTGAAGAAGTTCTAAATGTTTTGAGTCAATATTTAAACGTGCATAGATTGCAGATTTTACATTATATAGACATATTAACATTGTTTTCTTATCTGTTAATTGCATTCTTAATAATCAAGTATATGTATTATATATATATATATATATATATATATAAACCAGAAGCAGTCAATATCAGTATCAATATAAATATTTGACAAAACAAAAACAATATTGTATTTCATTTATTTCACACTAGGCTGTTAACATTATCCATTCACTGGACCACAGAGCCAACAAATTTAAACAATGACCTTGTTAGTCCATGGCCGTAAGTAAAACCAAAATGTGAAATGCCTTCACCTGCAGAGAGATAGATGACACTCTGGTGACCAGCAGCTTGGAACCAGCAGTCTGTCCTCCGTTACCATGGCGAGGGGTAGAAATGTGGCATGTGGTGTTCTCTTGCTCATTATCTTTGTGATACGCCCAATCAGAGGGGTGCAACAACGTGTCTGATGAGAGCACAGTGGGTGCACTGAAAGTTCAAAGTGTGGTTGTTTGCGTAAAAGACCACACAGATCTGATCTTGCTAATGGATCTGATCTGTGCATAGTGTACACAGGAAGACAGAAGTTCTTTTTGGAATTCAATTCCAAAACTCATTGTAAATATTTGTAAAATGCAGCATGCAGAAACACTACTGCCCCCTGCCCATGCTTTCATGAAAGTAAAAAATAATTAGGTATGATGATTAAACTCCAGGGATTGTAATTAGCTGAACTGCGTGACTGCTCACCAGTAATTAAATGTCACTTCCTGTCAGTTCAGTGGGCCTGAAAAAGCCCTGTGGAAAATGTCAAATGCAACAAACTCACCTATGCCCCCAAGACTTTGCCAAAAAAAAAAAAATCTCTTCAAAACATGTAGGAATGGCAACAGTAAGCAGTGTTGCCAACTTTTTTCAATCGAAGGTAGCTAAATCCAGGTTGAAAAGTCGCTAGATGTCGCTAGATGACGTCATACGTCCATTTGAATATTCATTATGTAAGTGCCTCATATTATCTTGTTTCTTTGTAACCACATAATGTATTTTAATGCAGACAAATTCTCAATATAACTGTTTTCATTGACATATTTAATGGTTTCTGTTGTCAGAAAAACATGAAATAGTGACTGAAATGCACCCCATTATTAGGCCTACTAACTCTACTTTACAAGACGTTAATCTGGATTAATATCCTGATTTATAATCAAGCCGTTGTCTGATGAAATCAAATACACATAAAATTTATAAGAGTTAGAAGCAACATAATACATATTTTAACTGAAAGCCCTACTCCTTTCAGTCTCTCGCTGAACAGAACAGACGCAGAGAGAGGTGTGCGCGCGCTGGGAAAACAAGTGCTCGTGCTCGCTGAGGTTTGTCTATGAAGTCGCTAGATTTGTCGCTAGTTGCTATTTGTCGCTATTTTTGAAAAAATGACGCCAAGAGGTCTGAAAAGTCACTAAATCTAGTGACAAAGTCGCTAAGTTGGCAACACTGACAGTAAATCTTAAGAATTTTAATAGTGTTTTAATTAATTAACAATTGGTGTTTTTAATCAGATTAATGAGCTTTTTCCGTGGATTTTTTTTTTTTAACTAATTCAATAAAATTCTTAAAAATGTAACCCTTATAATTTTATTTTTCCAATTCAATTTACCATGTTTTAGGAATGTTTAGGCATTTTTACTGGGGATGAGTATTAGGAAATCTTGCTGCATGAAGGAATGTGCACGTGTCAAGCATTCCTTCATATGTCGTTCAAACACATGACCTGCTGTCTTGTCTATTTATACAAACATAATTTCTTTTTTTTCTTTCATATTTTTTTCTTTATGTGTATGTTCCACAAACGAATCAAAACAGATTTTACCCAGAAACCATGATTTTTACTAACAGGTAATGTAACATGCTTTTTGAATAAATTACATTTTTATTGCACATATGAGATATAAAATAATAGTAGCAGAGATTGGATAGAAGAAAAGAGGTTGAGAATGATGAGTTGGGAAGTCAACGGCGGGTGACGTCATCAGCCAGGAAGCATATAAGCACGTGGAATGCGGCCGGCCCACTAGCTCCTGTCATGAAGCGGAGCGCTGACTGTGGAAGTGTGGTTTTGAGACGCAGCGTCTCGTTTCTTCAAGCAACAAGGTTATATGCATAAGCTGAGACGTTCCTTTTCAGGAACTCGAGCTGCCTCGAGACACTATGGGAATGAGATGCCCACGCCTCCAGACATTTAATTCCCTGCCTAGTGAGTATTTGTGCACAGCTAGAGCGAGAGAACAGAAGATCTTGTCCATAGAATCGGACAAATGTGTGGTGTGTAAACCACCCAGCAGCATCGCAGATATAGGCCATGGAGACCCCTTCTAGCAGGGCCTTCGAGGCCGCCACACCGCGTGTCGAGTGCGCTTTGACTCCTAGCCTCGGCGGGAGTCCAGAGGACTCATATGACATGTTAATGGCATCCACAGTCCAACGGCTTAAAGTCTGTTTGGTCGCTGGGAGCCCCTTCTTGGGTGGACCAAAACATACAATTGCTCAGACTTTCTCCACAGGGCAGCTCTGTGGACAGAATTCTAGAACTGTACCAACTGGGCAGTTGGATCTTAATGGTGTTCTTTACACCACAAAGTGAATAATTTCCATTTTAGGCCAGCTCTGGATTAGAGAAGGGTCTCTACCACCCCGGTTCAGGCCACACTCTCAGACTCCACAACTCCGGACGGGGGTGGACTATTGTGCCCCCTACTTAAGAGAGAAGATCCTTCCTGACGGGAATGACCCATGATGGGCCATCTAGGAGATCTATAAGGTCAGAGAACCACACTTGGCCTGGCCAGAACGGTGCTACTAGCAGTAGGCTTACTTCGTCCTGGCACACTCTCGCCAGAACTCCAGGGAGCAGAGCGATCAGGGGAAAGGCGTACAGAGGAAGCCTCGGCTATGTCTGTACCATGGCATCCAGTCCCAGAGGAGCTGGATGAACTAGAGAGTACCAGAGGGGACATTGCACGTTCTCTCGAGTTGCGAAGAGGTCCACCTCTGCCCTGTGGTATTTTCTCCAAATCTGCTCCACCACTTCTGGGTGAAGCATCCATTCCCCAGGCCTCGGCCCCTGTCTCAACAGGTGATCTGCTCCTACATTTAAATGCCCGGGAATATAGGCGGCTCTCAGTGAGAGGGACCTGTCCCGGGCCCACACAAGGATCTGGTGTGCCATCTTGTACAAGGGGCGCGACCACAAGCCTCCATGGTGGTTGATGTACGAGACAACAGAGGTGTTGTCAGTGCGCACCAACACATGTTGATCTCTTACGTCTGTGAAGAAGTATTTGAGTACTCGGAAAACTGCTAACATCTCTAGCCAGTTAATATGCCAATCTAGATGTGGACCTCTCTACAGACCTCAGGCTGAGCGACCACTTGTTATCGCTCCCCAACCAGTGAGGGACGCACTCCCAGCACTGGGCCCTGATTTAAGAACGAAGGTTTCCTCCACATATCTAAGGCACGTACAGCTCGGCATGACACATTGATCATGCGAAGGGGATTTCCCCGCAGGGATATGCCTTTGTTCCTGAGCCACCACTGTAGGAGTCTCATGTACAGCAGGCCAATAGGTATGACGTAGACTATAGGTCTTGACTGCGACCATAGCTGCCATGGATTTACCGATTGCACAGGCTGTCTCTTTTGTGGCTCGCAGGGAGAGCCACAAAAGACTTTAATGACTTCGCTACAGACATGCTCGCCTTCATCCAGCTCTTTCAGCAGGTCAGCTTGGTACGCCTGTAATACTGCCATCGTATGCAGACATGCACCTGCCTGACCCGCTGCTGAGTACCCCCTACCCACTAAGCTAGATGTAGTTCTTAATGGCTTTGTGGGCAGGGCCGGAGCCTTCAAAGACATTGCTAGATTGTGAGAGAGATAGCTCACGAGCATCTTCTCTACCCGGGGCAACGTCTTGTAGCCGCTCTCACTCATTCCAGCAACGTTTCCATAACAATGAAACGCTGGAAAAAATAAGCGAGACGAGAACGGCCTTTTCCACGATTTAACAACCTTGGTATGTAAATCAGGAAAGAAGGGAAGACTCTTCTATGTGACAGAGTGCTTCTCTGACCGTCAGGTATGCATTTGCTGGAAACTGAATTGAGCTTTGGCTTGATATAATTTTACCTGATGAATAAATTAAATGTTATTCCTTTATTAATTTTAAATTGTTGAAATCATTATTTCTAGTAGGGTGTGTGGAGGCGTGATGCGCATGAATATCACGGCCAGAGATATGTAAACTGGGGGCACGTCGATTGAAGCAGTAAGCACTGTCTGAGCGGAGACCCCCTGATTTCTGATATCACTGAAACACATTGGGTAAGAAAAGATTATATAAACTATCTCTTTGCAATAAGCAAACTGTACGCGGCTGGCAAACAAGATAATTGATCATCCCCAATCCCTGAGTAATTTTCATACTAGCGAGGTTTGTGTTACGGAGTGACGTTTCAGCTGGCGTCAGATCTAGATGGCTCTCGTTCCCACAAGGAAAAAAGTAACAGAGTGTATATCCAATTCAGTGTATATGCAAATTACCATGCTTGAGAACAAAGAGCTATAAAAATCTTCCTCCAAAAGTTCAGGACAGTATTGGCTCTCTGACCTTCAAGAGGTGTGACCTCCCGGGGGTTCAAAAAACCTAGCTTCAATGATTCGCCTAGCCTTTTTTTTTTATCGGGATGCTGGAACTTTCCATTCAACCAAAGTTCTTTGGATTTCAGCCGATCTCACTCTCTCAGCTCTTTTCCACCTTCTAGCCAGGGAAGATAATTATTATCAAGAGTCAGGAAATCCTTGGTCTTCATCATTCTTCAAACCAAGAAGAACATGATTGCAAATCCAGAACCTTGGAACCATAGAGACTTTGAGACTGCATTGGACCCTCACCAATGAGGCAACACAAATATTGTACACATAACTAAATGAAACAGAGATTTAGTATTGATTATAGACCCCGTTATAAATGGCACTGATGGTTTACAGGTGATTGACTGATTCTCTATTCTTGATGGTTTGATGGTTTCATATCATGTCAAATCATAAACACATCTCAAAATCAAACAATTGTTACATTCTTACATTACAAATACTTTAGCCATAATATTATATTTTTGAATTTCTGTTAGCATTTGTGGGGGTGTGATACATTAATACACAGTAGGAAAAAGTACTGTACGTCAACTATGTGTAGCTGGAAAGAAACAAAAACTCATTTTTAAAACGCCTTTAAATTAGAGGAATGGTGTGAGTTTATCTATCTATTGGGTTTAACCAACCTGCTAGGATCTAGAGGCTCTGCCTTCAGAGCTGGAGACAAGGATGCACTAAGAACAGCACATGTTAAATTGTCTCGAGCAATCAGAGAGGAAAAGTTTGCCCACTCCCAGAGAATCCACGGCCACATGAAGAGTCTGCTGCCACCTTCGCTTGATCCCATGCAGTTTGCTTATCGTCCTAATCGCATCAACACAACCATCCACCTGGCCCTCACACACTTGGACTGGAAAAACACTTACCTACAAATGCTGTTTATTCACTTCAGTTCAGCATTCAATACGATTATTCCTCAGCACCTGTTAAACAAGCTGGCTCTGCTGGGCATCAGCATTCCCCTCTGCAACTGGACCCTGGACTTCCTGACTGGGAGACCTCAGTCAGTCCGGATCAGGAACAGCACCACCACACTGATAACTGGAGCTCCACAGGGCTGTGTGCTCATTCCACTGCTGTTCACTCTGTTGACTCATGAATGTTCAGCAATGCACAGCTTTAATCATATCATCAAGTTTGCTGATGACACAATCATGGTGGGTCTTGTCACCAAGAACGATGAGTCAGTGTACAGAAAAGAGGTGAAAACAGTTAGAAGACTGTTGTAAAGCCAGCAATCTGTCCCTGAATGTCGACAAGACAAGAAATGGTTGTTGACTTCAGAATAGCAAAGAGTGACCACTCTCCACTGAACATCGATGGGTGCATCCTGGAGATCGTCAAGAGCACCAAATTCCTTGGTGTTCATTTGACGGTGGAACTCAACTGGTCACTAATCACCAGCTCCATCACCAGGAAAGCCCAGCAGCCTCTCTACTTTCTGCAAAGGCTGAGGAAGGCTCATCTTCCACCTCCCATCCTGACCACCTTCTACAAAGGGACCATTGAGAACATCCTGAATGTTCAGAAGCATTCGGGGCACACAGCTAGACTGTTGAACAGTTTCTTCCATTAAGGAACAGAGTGCTGAGCTAAGTAGGATACAAACGCACACAAACACATACACGGACAACAACCTAGACTATGCTAGACATACAGTAGACACAGACATACTTACACACTCATACAAAATGCTCTTTTTGCACTCACATGTCACTTTTCATTATCTTAAATCTATATTTATATTTAAACTTCTGTAACCTTTTGATACATTGTCCATCTCTGTTCCTCATCCATTCAATCATATATTTATATATCAAACTGTCTTGGTCGTCCCAGTAAGGCGGACTATATGTTGTTTGCACTGTCTTTCTTCTGTGCACTTTTTGTTGTATGTGTTAGGATATTTTCACATGTATAGGTTAGAATAGTTTAAGTATAGTCTATATCTTTAGTCTTAAATCTTTTGCCTTAAATTTTCTGATCAGAGAGGTTCCAGGTGTAGGCAATCAGTAGTCATGTGATTGAAAGCGTGCATACATGGCTGTACTGGGCTCAGATCAGCCCGATGGTGTGACAGATAGTTAAATGTGTGGGTTATATATACATAATATGCCGTTAATTCCTTTTAATATGATTTTGTATTATGTAAAATGTACCTTGGTCCGTGTTTACTCCCAACTTGAGTACTAGCTTATACATAGCTTATTCTTTTGTAAGAATTAAAAAGGGGTATTTATTTTCTTACCGTTAATTTACTTTTATTTAAATTAGCTCAATTAGATTATCCTGATTCGAAATACGGAATACACTCTATTGACCAATCCCTCAATCCGTTTAGCACAATTTAGTGTATTTAACCAGTTTTGCCTTAATTCGTGATCAGCTCTAATCAACTCTAATGTTTCTTCCTGTATAAGAGCGGGGTAGCTTTAAGAGCTGGGCAAAATTTGACTTTACAACACACAATACACAGACAGCGATTCTTAATAATGAAACACAATTTGTAAAATATTGTACTATTGTACTACAACATGACTTACCTAGTAAATACTCAAACACATACACACACACACACTTTCACACACGGTTCTGAGGATGAAAAGCACTAGTGTGTCACTAAAAGTCCAAAGTACTTGCTACTAGTTTCTAGAATCATGACCATATAGAATTCACCAAGCAGAGGTTTTAGCTTATCGTTAACTTTCAGTTGCACCATCAGCAAGAAGGAAAGGAAAAGACATGACGTGGCCAGGTATGGTTTCCCATTCTAGGAATTTGTGCTCTGCATTTAACCCATCCAAGTGCACACACACAGCAGTGAGAAGTGAACAACCACGCCCAAACACACCGTGAACACAAACCCAGTGGGCAGCCATTGCTGGTTTTGGTTTTCCTCCACCTGTTTGCCGTTAATTTAGTTAATCAACCAAAAAACAGACAACATAAAACAAAAGAAATAAAATTACAATCTCAGTTGTAGTTCAACAATTTAAATGTTAAATAAAACAAAGTTTCACTATTTTAGCCTTAAATCGTCTAGTCTTCAGAAAACCAGATTTTTGAATTGTCCATAGAGAGATCTAAAAGTCTGTTTATCCATCAAGAAGAACAAGAATTTTCATCCTGTTTATCTTCCAGTCTGTTTATCTTAATCCATGAAGAAAACAGAAAGAAAGTCATTCGATTTCCTACCCTTCGCAGAGTTCCCTAAGTGGTCTTTTTTTCTTTCACAGACTATCCAAGAACAAACTCCAGGGGCTCACCAGTCCAAACCTTCCTAGGCACCAACGGAAGATCGGGACAGATCCAAGACACAGGCTTCGACAAAGGACATCAACTCATGGAAAACAAAGTCACAACAAAAAACCTGACCTTGAACAACCAAGGTCATAAAACAATAATGCATATCTTCATTGTGACAACAGTCAATAACGCTGTATGAAAATAAGCTGGTTGTTGTACATTCACATATTTTAACCACAACTTGAATATATGTAATATAAATACTTCAAATAATTTTTTTTTCTTTATATGTAACATGTCTGTGACTGTTTTCCTTTTTTTTTCCTTTCCAAATACTGCTTTACACAGTTTCACATACATAAATCAAACAGATTTAACTTTTCTTGTTTCCCTTCTTAACCAATTTTAACAATTTGATTCTTAACTATCAACAATCCAAATGACTTACCAAAGAGATCGTTAAACATAGAGACATTTCCAGAAGGCACCTTGTCTCCTTTAAATCCGCTCTTTCTCCTTTTTAAATCAAAAATACATGCTGTAACACTTTAGCATTTCTCCGATACTTATAGAGTACATAAATATTAACATATCTTTTGATATTCATAAGCTGAATGTGTGTTTCACTCGATTTCAATACCAAATTGCATTTATAAGCATTACAAAATAAAGTTTGTCACTTTACTTACAAAATCCTGTCACAATTCCTCTAGAAGGTTGGGTCTCTTTGTTTATTTCTCACAAAACAAAATGAACACGACCTTATCAGAAATAAAGGCAAAAATAAAACTAAAAACCTTTAAACGTTTTAGCGATCTGCGACTAACTCCATGTGCGAAAACCCGGATATATGTTTTTCTGCCGTGCTGCATTCTGTGCTCTCATTGGTCTTTCTTAAGTCGAAGACGGCTCTCCATTGGCCACATATATATCCAATTAATAGTATGAGTTTACATAATTTTTTTTTTTTAGAAACTGACTTATTTTGAGTACATTTTAATACAGTACATATTACTGGATTCTCATTTAAATTTATATACATTCGTTTTTCTTTTCCTGTTACTCTCTGGTAACCTAGGTTACACACACAATTGCCAAAACAGTTAATTTCATGCTCAAAATCACACATTGTAAACTAAACCCCAAAACTAATTTTCAAAATACAATAATAAACCACCACAGTACATTATGTCTAGCAAAACACTGCAAACATGTTTTAAAATCAAATAATAATTCAAAACGTCTAGGTTACGAACGTAACCCACGTTCCCTGAAGGAGGGAACGGAGACGTTACATATGGGAACTCGCCAG
>JAUYWG010000034.1:14169972-14194936 GCA_034779775.1 Enteromius afrohamiltoni | reverse complement strand
CAATAAAAGGCTTGAAACTACTTCAGTTGTGTGTAATGAATCTAAAATATATGAAAGTCTAATGTTTATCAGTACAAGGACTTGTATATCTATACATCTACATTTTCATAAAGAGACCAGCTTTCTGTGCACAGCTGACATGAAAAGCAGTGTAGCAGTTCGCTTTGTGGCACTGGTTACAAGCCCCAACACCTTTTTCTTTACAGAGATAGCATGTAAGCTTCCATCTAGCTGAATATTTGAAACACCATCAATGAAAACAGTGTTGGAAAACCCAACCTCAGGAACCCATAAAGCACAAATAAGATGACCCTACTGGTCATCTTCCGTTTTTTTGACTGCTCCTCCCTTGTTAAGGCAGAGGATGCAGTTAGCCGGTTGTGTAGGGGATGTCGGCAAAGTCATTGTCCTTCTGGAACAAAAAGTCCTATATCTACAAAAGTTCTTGAAGTCAGAGACAAAAACAGTAAGTGTTTTTTATTGGCTTTTATAATTACCAATAATCTTTCTATTATGCTTGATTCAGTAATAACTGATTTATTATAATATATAATAATTGATTTATTATTGTGCTGCTGCTTTTATTTTTCTTTGGGGTTTTTTTCAGTATTCTTTGAACAAAAGTAAAGTTTAAAAGAAAAAAAGTTATTTTATTTCAAAATAAAATCTTACTGATCAAACTTTTCAGTGGCATTGTATATTGTACACCCTGATTTTGAGTAAAAAATTCTATAAGCAAACCTTTTTCTTGAAAAGTGGGCTTGTTTATCGGTCTTTAAATTAAATGACATTACTTTTGATATTTCTAGTCTGACACAAATGACATACTTTTTGCTCATAGAGTGCATACTGAAATGCTTTATGACATTTTTTTTTAAGTCAAAGTTCAGGAAACTGCAATCAAACCTCTTTAATGCTAACAGGCTCTGCAAAAATGTTTGCTTGGTCTTTCTCCTGCAACTGATCCAGCACAGTTCTCAGAAAAACTGTGAAAGGTTTGAGTTGGACCTCTGTTAATGTCTCCTGAAGCATAATCTGTAACATAACCACAAGTGTCATCAAGAAAACAAATACTCAAGAAAATAACATTAGCAAATACTGCTGTTACAAACACTTGTCTTGATTTAAAGCAGCATATTGTTCTCATACCTCTTCTTTCTTGAGTTTCTCTCTCTTCCTTATCAGCTCCAGCAGGAGTCTTGCTCGCTCAAGGTCATGTCTCAACCGTTGCCACTCCTTCAGCTGCTCCTTCAATGCTTCAGTCTCCTCTTCTGTCTGTTTCTGTATTATAATGTTTTCATATTCAAATAATCAAAAGCATGCATGGCCATGTGTTAAGTGCTGCTTTAAGAAATATTTCACCTAAAATGTAATTATTTGCTCAAAATTTACTCCGCTGGAGACCATGCAAGGTAAAAATGGCTTGGTTTCTTTACTGCAACAGATTTTTTAAAAATTATTCTATTTAAATATTTCTATGTAATGGATTGCAATCTGACATTTTCAAGATTAATCATCTATCTATCATTATTATCTGATATTATCCAAATTTGCTTTGACAATTTTACTGTGTTATTGTCATATTTTATTACCATTTTCTAACCTACAGCAAATAAACTGAGATAATGTGAGAAATGTTGAAAGTGTCTGACTAAATTTTGTTTTGATTGTACTTACCGGCTGTGTTTTTTTCTGGGAATGTAGACTAGTTTGGAGGCGTCTGTTAAGTGGCACTCCATTCCTTGAAAGTCTTTTAAGCATCCAATAATTCAAGACAAGTTCACCAAATGCCTTCTTCTTCTGTAAAGAAACTTGATTGAGGATTGTGATTAACCTGTAGGAGAAATTAAAAGTCTTCATATTTGCACTTAAATGGTTAAAGAGAGTCCAATATCTCACCACCTTTTGTAAAATCAAAGATTAGGACAAACCTTTCAGGTGAGAAATTGGGTACAGATGCATTTGGAACTGGGCTTGTAACTTCCACCTCATTGTTTTTAAGTCTCTTCTGTTTTTTTAACCTCAAACTGCTATTCTTTTTGTCCACTGACTTACAAAGTCTGTCATTTGTCTTGGTTTGATTATAAATTGTAAGCGGTCTATTAATGGAGCCATTTGGGGTGTGGGACCCACAGTAGGCTGTCTTTTTCACAGAGAATGTGGGTACACCTGAGTCAGTCAACTCTTTAATAGGCTCCATTTTCATAAAGAGACCAGCTTTCTGTGCACAGCTGACATGAAAAGCAGTGTAGCAGTTCGCTTTGTGGCACTGGATACAAGCCCCAACACCTTTTTCTTTACAGAGATAGCATGTAAGCTTCCATCTAGCTGGTGGAATATTTGAAACACCATCAATAGGCTCAATGAAAACCGCGTTGGAAAACCCAACCTCAGGAACCCATAAAGCACAAACAACATGACCCCACTGGTCATCTTCCGTTTTTTTGACTGCTCCTCCCTTGTTAGGGCAGAGGATGCAGTTAGCGGGTTGTGTTGGGGACTGCAGACAATGTCGGCAAAGCCACTGTCCCTCTGGAATATATGGAACACCATAACAATCCTGATGAACAGCTAGATTGCACATATCGCAGAACAGGATGGCATTGCTGTCCATGCAATCTCCATCCATGCATATGCAGCAAACAGCTTCTTCATCGATTAAGGACTGTAGACTCTGTTGGCTCTGACTCTCTAAAAATGATTCTTTTTCAAAACGGTCAAGAAGGAACTCAAAGGCATTAGGGGAAACCGGGTTAAGCCCTTCATTCTTTCTTTTCTCATTGACCAGCTCAAGCCAGGCATAGTCCTCTTCATCCATATCATATTCCACCTCCTCGTCCAGCTCTTCTGAAGTTTTCTCCTCATACTTGTAGTATGTAGAAGGTCTACATGGGATTGTTGGGAGATTGTAATCCACAGTGCGGAATTTGGGCTCAGGAATAGTGCTGCCTTGCACTAAAGCATTTTGTGCAGTGACAGCTGCGCTCTTTTTCTGCTGGTTGTTTCTAAGGCGTGCAGAACGTACCAAAACCTGCTGGTGTTTTTCAGCATTCTCCTTATTGCTGATACACTCCACAATTTCCTGTGCAATGGGATTCTCATCTGTGATAATGTAGAGCTGGTCAAAGATGCTGATCCGGTGCAACCTGCCATTAACTTCTAGTTCGACCATACTCTGGGCCTGGGCGTATGTTAGCGTCTCACGATTTGAGGAAAGTTTGATAGGGGAAGGTAGCCGCTGAGGGGAGAAAACTTTGTGAGGCACAGATTTTCTTTTCATTGGGGATCCTTACAAACCTGAAAAAGAAAACAGAACAAGTGTTATTACTAATAAAATGGTGCATTTGAATTAGATGTTGATGCATCCCACAAAAAATTAAACCACACATGCATGACTGAATCTAAATAATCCATGCCACAGTGAAGGAAATTATTTGCAAGTAGTTTTACCATGGTACAATGATGCAATACATTTGGTACTTATGTATACAAAAGCACTAAAGCTCATGGTATTTCTACTTCAACTACAGTTTTAAGTATTAAGTTACTACTAGACAGCATTGATTACTATAGCAGCATAAGAGCAATTAGGACACATTTTCGGGCATCACAAGCGAGATCAGGGACAGCATTTGGACGCATAATTCAAAACATTTTGGGTGAATCCCAGACATAAAAAAAAAAAAAAAACCCATCACGGCAGCGTTTTGGAGGTCGCATATTCCTTAAAATATTGTCCATGTAACGTTCGGCAGTTCGCTATGCACTATGAAGATGCACATTCCAATTAAGTTATATCTCTTATATTCCCAAGCATTATAAAACAGGTGCAAACAATGACGGTCTTATGGTCGATCATTTTACCTCTGGTCTGCTGAATAAAGAAAGGAGCAGCTTTTCTGGCGAGGTGGCCTGCAGTTATTCCGTACACAATGTTCTCATACAAGGACCACCAATTTACATCTGCATGGATAAATCTGGAATGCTGCAAACACTTAACCACAGCGGCCGCCAGGACTATAGTTATGAACTAATAATCACTACGAAAATGTTTGATTAGATTTCCATTCACAGACAGCGTCGGTTCCTTTCCGGCAACGAGCGGCGATACGACTCTTCGCTTGCAACCAACAACAATGCGGATGGTTCACTACGAATAGACGTCCCACCCGCAACGCATGACGTCATGACGTACCCAGATCGCTCATAGGGTCACACAGGCTACACAACATCATTTGATTGTGAACGTGATATTTCCTAAGAAACATTTTTAGTGTACACACAAACACACACACGATATATATTTAAAATTACATTGTTTGTGAACCTATTTGTAATTTAACAGGAAATACAAAAACAGCAAAAAAAAAATCTAGAAACTGGCACATGTTTTAAATGGACCTAAAGCAAATTTAAACATCAAAGGCCCTGTGTGTGTGCCCCACCCCTTCTGGTGCCCGATTGCCCCTGAGAGAGACCCTGGGGTCAAGAAACCCCGTGCGTTTGCTTTAGTAAACCCTTGTTTTTTTGCTATCTGTGTTGTGAACGTCTATGAATAAGTATGCAAAGCGTAGAATCAGTTGCTTCGTAATTTTATTTACATGATTATGATCTGTTATCGGCTATGGAATAGAAACGACGTTAGTTTTGTTTTATTAACCCCACCCACTATATCGAAAGCCTATGTGACGCCATAGAGCCATGTTTCTTCCGTCTGACGCCGTGTGGCGCTACTACAGCGCACTGTTTACGGCACAGGAGACAAAGCAACCAACTCAATTACAACACTGGATCAACCGTGTGCTTTATTTAACCATTTCACAGCCGAAACTCACTTAAGTAAACCTCAGGACACACAGGTAAGCTATACTTATGTCTTTACTCCAATGTTTATTTTGTCTCGGGAAGAAGCATGCATGATTTTGGTTTAGATCCAGTGACCCGGCTAGTTCGACGAGCTTCTCTGTTTTGTGCGACCAGGATCCGGTTCTGCCTCATCAGGTTATGTCCTGTGTGGCCTAACGTAACTACACAATTGAGTTGTCACTAAGTCAAATACGCTCTTTCTGCGTGGTTAAATGATTATATGTTGGCATTTTAAATTCCCAAACAGTCTTGAATACAAATAAAATAACAAAAAACACACACACAAGTAAATCGTTTTTTTATGTCCTTATGGCTAGAGAGAGACGTGTTTTCCTGTTGTTTTGTCTGCGAGCTAATGCACTAGCCGCTAGCATGTGTCGCTCTAGCTAGCGCCTACATCTCGTGAGGTCGCAAGAGCGTGTGTTGAGACGAGTACCTCAAGCAGCACCCCAACTTCCTTACTAGAAACGCGTCAGATAAATTATACATAATTGTATTCGTATAACATGGATCATACAACAGCACACAGTCATAATTATCTCAGTAGGTTGCTCAATGTTTTTTGTTTTGTGACAACTGACAGAAAATGTAAACGTTAATATACTAATAATATAAAATATTAAATATTTTGCCTAGGTTGAAACAATTTTGTTTTTGCTATTAATTGCTGTAATTGGCTATTGTCATTTATGAGAACAACTGGCGTTTTGTTCATCTAGATCTCTGTTATGAACAGGTGAAAACCAGGCAGGAAAGGATTGGTAAATATAAGGGGGTATTTCAGAAGTAAAAACAAAAAAAAAAACCTCACCAAGGACTCGGTTTGGTAATACATATTAATAATTTATACAGAGGAAAATATTGGGTCAGTTAACACTGTTGTAATTCAAGAAATTAAGTGTGTGAGGTTATCACAGTACAGCTTTCGCATAGCTCTGTGTAGTTACAGGTCCAGAATAAAGATGTCACATATTTATACATGTACAGAACGTTTGCAGGCACAAAACATTTAAAAGCTGTCAAAGTGTACAAAATTACTGATTTGTAGCCACCCACGGCACCCATGTGCAGGTTATATAATTACTGCAATGTTGGACAGGTTTCCCAATAATTTTAAATTATTATCATGTTCACGTTGATGAATGGGTGGTATTACCATATAATATTTTTGTATGGTTCATCATTGCCACTGATTCCAAGTATATAAATGTTGTATAGTAATATCGGCTATATATAGGAATTATTATAAATTAATTAACTGTATGTTTTGGCTGTAAGGCCTTTATGGTTATTTTTATTGGAGATTCTTAAAAAGATGAATAGAACAGTAATAACAGAATTAGTGTTATTCCTAATATAATAATAGCAATAAAATAATAGTAATATAAGTGTATATAACCAGTAAAATAAACAGCAATTTGTTGCCAACATAAAGTTGGGACATTTGTAATCACACATCCAGTTGTGATAAACGTTGATTCCTTTAAACTGCTAGTTGTAATGTTAATGTTCTTCTATCTCCCATCTAATTTTTCAGGTTCTACAAATGAACACAAGTTATTTACACTATTCTAAATGGAGGTCAACATATCTGTTTCATCTGGGCTCAGATATAACATGTTAAAGTAAACATCTGGATGGAAGAAAGAGCCACACCCATGACACTTGAACACTTAAAAAAGCTGCTTTGAACAGAGAAGGTTTTCTTTCCCTGCAGAAATTCTTTCTGCTATAATGGACGGAGAGGACAACCTCTCACAGAAGACTGAGGATATAAGCCACAAGCATAATGGCTCCAAAGAAAACGAGAGAATAGAGGCCAAAGGAACCTGTTTAAAAATAGAAGGGAAAGATGGCTATGTGTTTAAATCATACAGAATTACTCCACAAGAGGTTTTGGAAGCAGAACCCCACACTTGTCCCTCTGAGACAGTGACAAAAGATTCCTCTTTGGTGTCTTTGTCATTTGAGGGCACAGAGGAAGATGGATCTTCTGAGGTCGATGGACTTTCAACAGAGGATTCAACAGCAGAAAGTTGTGAAAAGCATGACTCTCAAACATCTCCATCTATTTCAAATAAGAGCCAGAACATTGAAATAAATAATTCAGAAATTGAAACAAGTGTATGTATCAAAGCAGAACCAAATGAAACGGGTGAAATCACTCAGGATGATGAAAAGTTATCATTTGATGGGGCCTTCGGCCCCTTTGCCACCAGAGGTTATGATGATGATTATGGTAGCTTGTTCAGTGGGTACTCAAGTACTCTGTATGATGTTGCAATGGATGCTGTCACACAAAGCCTTCTATCATCCATAAGAAGTCCCCTGAACCCTAGAAAAAAATCCCCTGCTTGGAACCATTTTTTCATATCACCACGTGATAGTACCAAAGCAATCTGTATGTATTGTATGAAAGAGTTTAGCCGGGGTAAAAATGAGAAAGATCTCAGTACTAGTTGTTTAATGAGGCATGTGCGAAGGGCTCATCCCACTGTTCTTCTGCAAGACAGTGACACAGTAAATAATTTGTCCAGTAGTTCATCTGTAATACCTCCCAATTTATCACCAAACAATGAAGACTTGTCCGTATGCATCAAGCCCCCTACAGACAACCATACTCCTCTGTCCTCCATTCTATCTGAGGGCACAGATATAGTATCCAAAGACTCTTTACAAAAGGTCAAACCAAAAGCAGAAAAGAGTGTCAAGAGTGACTCTTGTGTGGTTCCATCCCCACATTCCTTAAACAACCATATTGATGATGCCACAGACTTGGGAAGTGAATGCCCTGGATTAGCCCCCAAGAGCTCAAGTTCCCGGCGGCGCTCAGCAGTATGGAAACACTTTTATTTATCCCCTGCTGACAGCTCGAAAGCAGTGTGTATCCACTGCATGAATGAATTCAGTCGTGGCAAAAATGGGAAAGACTTGGGGACAAGCTGCCTTATTCGCCATATGTGGCGGGCCCATCGAGACATAGTCATTGAAGAAAATGGACAGGGTACAAGCATTCCTCCACCTTACACCACTCCACCAACACTGCTCTCACGCACACAAGACTCCACAGAGATCAAAAAGGAATTCCTCTGTACCTCACATCGCTCTGATGCCATATCAGATGAAGTGCCCAATGATGACAGTGAGCACATGACTCTTGAGGATGAGACAAATGATGCTACATATCAATCTGGACAAGAGTCCTCACTAGATGCATCTTTAAAACTGAAAGGAGAAAATATACCTCTGTCATCCTCGCCAGAGGAACACAGTGAGGGACACAGCATTTCCCAAGATCAGAGCTCAGTTTTTCAACAAAACAAAAAAATAATGAAACGGGTGAAATCAGAAGTATGGCATCATTTCATTGTCTCTCCTGTTGACCAACTGAAAGCTTTGTGTCGGTATTGTCCTTGTGTTATAAGCCGTGGTAAACGAGGGGACTTCGGAACAAGCTGTTTAATGAGACATTTGATGCGACGGCACCCTGATGTTCTCAAAACCCAAAAAAGCACAAATGACAAAGTTTCCTCACCTCAGTCTCCCCACTGTACTCCTGCTGCAGAGGACGACATGACAACAAATGCAACGGACAGCCCTGCTGCTGAAAACAAACCCCACACCCTGCCTGTTTTCAGCAAAAAGACTTCAAAGCTATGGAATCACTTTTCTATTTCCTCTGCAGACCCAACAAAGGTGGTCTGTTTGCACTGTAGTCGCACAATTAGCAGAGGCAAAAAGACAACCAATTTAGGCACTAGTTGCTTATTTAGGCACATGCAGAGATTTCATGGGCACGTGCTTGAAAATAATAGTAATATCTCAGGTGATGTGTCATCTGCTGAAATTCAAGTTAAGCAGGAGCTCATGGACATTTCTACTTATGAGGAGAATGCAGAGAAGTTCAGTGAATGCCACCCAGCTGCCAAAAAAATCACCAAACTCATTGCTGAAATGCTTGCACTGGATCTTCAGCCATCAACTGTAGTGGAAAATGTTGGCCTAAACCGACTACTGGAATACCTCCAGCCACAGTATTCTCTACCTTCCTCGTCCTACTTTACCAGCACTGCAATCCCAGAAATGTGTGGAAGTGTGAAAGAGGTAGTTCTGACCCACCTCAAGGAGGCTGAAGGGGGAATCATTCATTTCACAACAAGTGTTTGGGTGAGCAGCCAAACTCAAGAGTACTTGATTCTAACAGCCCACTGGGTAACATTCGAGTCTCAAGTTCTGCCTCAGGGGCAAGATTTCCACTGCTCAGCCCTCCTAGGTGTTTCGTCAATTGACTGTGACTACAATGTGCTGAACATACAGAAGCAGCTTGAATATTTTTGGGACTCCTGGATTGGTTCCTCGGGGCTTAAAATTGGATTTACTGTAACAGATAATCAAACTATTGGAAGCATACTAGAGAGCAGTGATCACACCACCATGCAGTGTTTTGTTCATAGCATAGACCTCATTGTCAACGAAGCCATAAAAAGTCAGAGGATGGTTCAGAACTTGCTTAGTATTGCTCGGAAAATCTGTGAGAGAGTGCATCGTTCTGCTAAAGCAAAGGAGAAGTTGGCAGAACTGCAAAAAACTTATCAGTTACCTGAAAACCAGCTGGTTCAGGATGTTCCCTCTAAGTGGAAAACATCATATTTTATGCTTGAGCGATTAGTAGAGCAAAAGAAAGCCATCGATGAGATGTCAATAGATTGCAATTTCAGGGAACTGATAAGCTGTGACCAGTGGGAAGTCATGCAGTCAGTCTGCAATGCTCTTAAACCTTTCGAGGTAGCCTGCAGGGAGATGAGCAATCGCACAGCAACACTAGGTCAGGTCATTCCACTTATTCACATACTCAACCGAAAAATAGATATGCTTTTTGATGAGACCATGGGTATTGACAATATGCTCAAGTCTTTAAAGGAAGCAATGGTGACTAAAATGTCCCCTACACTTCATGACCCCAGGTACATTTGGGCAACCATGTTGGACCCGAGGTATAAGACCTCCCTTTTTACTGAGGAAGAAGCAGAGCAGTGCAAGCATGACCTTATACAAGAGCTTGAGTTGTCTGCATCTAGCTCTGTGGAGACTAAACCACCATTGTCAAATGGATGCAGTGAAATACCAGCTTCATCAAACAGCTTGGCCTCAAACAAGGAAAACCTCTGGGCTCTTATGGATGACATTAGACAGAAAATCAAACAGGAGGAGAGACCAAAATCATTGGAACTTGCAGTGCTGGAGTATTTAGAGGAAGACATTCTTGACCAGAGTTGTGATCCTCTGGATTATTGGAACCTAAAGAAGTTACTGTGGCCTGAACTTGCCAAAGTAGCTGTACGCTATGTGGGTTGTCCACCCAGCATTGTACCAGCAGACACACTTTTTAGCACATCAAGTGTCAACTGTGCCCTGAATCAGTCCCGACCATTGCTAGAAAATCTTGAAGGACTCCTTTTTTTAAAGGTCAACCTTCCTTTGATATATTTTCAGTACTGATGATTGCATATTTATATTTGCAAGGCTGTTTCTTAGATTCTGATGAACCTCAACCTAGGGCCACTCAAGTAACTTTTCTGAGAAGGCTAACTAAACAATGAATTTTACTGAGGTTCATATTCTTCAATAAAGCGAGCATATGGATGATATTTAATTGAATAAAAGATTGATTGAGTACTACTGTTGAGTACACTTGATAACTGGAGTCTTATTCCTGGTGAAAAGTGTTTTCAGGGAGGGAGGGTTAGCTAGCTACAGGGGTAGTTATTGTTTGTTGCTGTATTTTGATTCCTTTTTATAAAATTTATTTTATCTTTGTCTTCTCTCTCCTTGTGCCTTATACAAACTACTTCAGGTCAACATGCTGTAAATATTAACTGATGTGCAAAGCAAGTCATAGTCTTCTGATTTAAATGATTTTATAATATTGAAACTACATGCTGAATACTGTTTTATATAAATACATGGCCCAAAATAAATGCTGTGACTGAGAGATGTTTTAAATGTATTTTATTTAATTCTGTGATTTTTGTGGTTCATGGTACTGTTAGAATTAGGGTTATTTTTATTTTTTGCTGATGATTGTTTTGTTTGTAGCTGTTAAAATGTACATAATGCTGTACTTTCAGGTTAATTTTTGTTTGTTTGTTTAAATTTGTAAAGCACAAATCTGTTTTTTTTTATCTAAAGGGTTTAAATTATGGGACTTTAAGGAAATGTACTGTACATTTTATAAATTTCCAAAATATAATTTGACAGGAATAATTGAGACTGGAACTTTTTTTCTTTTTTTCATGTGATAATTTGTAAATAAAACTTTAAAATTTGAAACCATGTTGCTTTTAAATTTAATGTTTCAGATCTTGGTCTTTTGAATGTCTGAAATGTCACCTTCATTATATTTCTGCATATATTTTCCAAATCAAGATTTTGCTAAATCTATCTCTAATTCTAATCCAAACTGAAAAATGTGGTGAAAATAGATATTAACAGCAATAGTATTAATAGTTCTAAACAGAGGACAGAGGGTACTACAGTTACCATAGTAGTAATGGTAGTTGATATTTTGCTTAACTTTAGTATACCAATTTAGTATAGCAATTCTGAAAAAAAAAGGATGCAGTGTATAGGCCATGTGTCTGGAGTGTTCCTCTGCAAATAGAGATGTTAAGATGACCTTACCTAGCACAATTTATTGGGAGAAATGGTTGGATTTAGTTTTTATACATATATGATTAAAGGTATTTGTATAATTGTATAATCCCACCTTTTTTCACAATTGACTTTTTCTTTGAAACAATTTTTGTGCATTCAATGTACACCAATGCTCAACAAAATGGTTTGGTTGCCATCTTAAAAGTACTTTGTATTCGCAAAAGAAAGTCATACAGGTTTGGAACAACATAAATGATGGCTTTAAGTGGTATTAAATTCTGAAGCCACAGTTATCACTCATACAAAGCCTACTGGAAGCATAGTAATAACATGTTTGCAACTGATTGCAAAAGGAAGCAGCGAGCAAATAACCATGCTATTGAAACACCTTAACTGAGGACATCTCCCCTCTCAGTAAAACACAATGAAAATGATTCAGAAAACCAATTATGTAAACATTTATTTGTTGTAACAATTTCAGTTCAGGCTTTCACTATCTGTTTATTATTTGAGTCTTTCTAGCAGCACAAGCTTGTTGTCTAGCTTGATTTTGATAGGTGGAAATTGGAACATCTCAAATATGAGGTTTTGATATCCTGAGAAGATAACCAAAGGTCTGTGAGAGTCTTTGAGCAGTGATATCTTAGTTTCATTTGCTTCCATTAACAGGTGTGAATATGTTAATATAACTGCATCTTCAAGAGTCAAATTCTCCTTCTTGTCATATCTAGGAAATGAAAGAAAAACATTCAGATAAATCAGCAATATTGCACATGCATATAGCATTGTCTTTGATAATTAAACACACCTCCAGTTACTATTTAGCTCAAGAAAACGCGAGACTCCCGTCTGTGCAGCAAGTACATCGATGTGTAGTGACACATCTGTGTGAGAAGTATGCAATGCTATCAGATTGCTTTCATTTTTTACTAATAGTTCAATATTAAACAAGCAATAAAAATCTATATACCTGCTGTTGCTGGAATTAATTTGTGTAGCTCCCACATTGCTTTCCCTCCTGGGTAGTTGTGATGGGAAACGTAAAGAGAAATACTTGTGTATACACCATTTAGCACCAAATGTCCTGCTATAGCTATGGAGCCAACTTTATAAATCCATGACTTGTGGTAATTCTTCAAACTGTAACCAAAAAAAAAAAAAAGGAAAAAAAATGCTGGTTTGAAAAACGTTGTAAAACGCTTGTAATGTTTTTACAAATGTTTGTTAAAGACACTTCATGAAGACCATAAAGAATCATAAAAACTTGCAGAAAATGGGCATTCCATCTCCTCTTTAAACAAAAAGTTTTAGTCAACTAGTCTAAAAAAATATAAAGCATTATTGAACATAAACAATCATTTGCAAGATTTTGTATTATTCTGATAGACTAATCTGAGACTAAAGTGCATGGAAATAATTTGTAGGAGTGCAGGACCAATAATAGTAAAATTAATAGCCGTATCTATAATACCATATAAAAGAACAACTGTAAATGACAACAATTACAGGTCATGATGATCATGAAACGCCATCTCAGATTATGTTCTAGAGGTTAGGTTATTAAGTTTAAAAAATCTATTTATGCAAATGGTTTGTGAAACTGCAGTCTAGAAGAAAGATTTTAAATTACATATTTCATCTGTCTCTCATGTGTATGTTTGTACATCCCTCAGTATTCTTAGTACACATTTTTTTTAAAATGCAGTTCATTTCACTCCTTGTTAATTAAAAAATAAAGTAAATGTCCAGGGTTCATACATTTTCAGCTAACAGGACAGCTATGTGTCAAGTATGATAAAGGTTTCCTCATCTATTTAAAATTATTTAAATAGGTATTTTGTAGGGATGTAACGATATCAAAATCTTAAGACAAAATAATTTTGTGAAATGAAGACCTACGTTTTAAATCATAATGTGATGACGATAATATCAAGTTTTTCCATCAAGAAATTGATAATATTGTTAAATTAGAAATAAAATAGTAATTTATCCTTATCAGTGTTATTTTTTTCAAGCTTGCTAAGGGACATAAGTTACTGTTGTAAATTTCTTTTTACATTTATTCATTATTCATTTATTGCTCTCATGTCTAGTTTTGTTTTAGCAGACTCTCAATCAGTCTGGACCTATTCAGGTATACCCATTTTCCCCAAATCAAGTCTCAGATAGATAATATAAAATCTTATCACACATTTTTCTCATTCACAATTGAGAAATACACCAAATTATGAAAGTTTTTATGCAAGAAAATTAAATTCAGCTACCAAATCATTACTATCAAAATATTTTTAACTTACATAAAGGAACAGCCACAGGCAGCAATCATGTTGAAAACAGGGAAGGTGTAGATGATGAAACGGAGCTCCTTGTGGGGCAGAAAGGAGTACAGCAGAATGAAGCCTACAGTTACAATAAGCGGTTTTGTTGTTCGTCTATCCAATAGGCAGAGTGGAATAAATAGTATTGTGCTGCCAAGAGCTCGGGGGAGAGCAGAATAGAAGTACCACAGAAAAGGAGAAGTTTGAGGCACAAAAAAAGTCAAGGAAAGACTACATTTTGGCAGGACACAGAATCATGCAAGAATGCATGTTTTTTAATGATACTAATAATGCATTGCTGTTGTTACTGTTGTCAACTGCTGTTGAGTACTTTTACAATAAACCTTTGTAATTTTTAAATCCTGAAATATTTGGTGCTCATTCATTGTGCAACCTGTTCCTCTTTTTGTGCTCCACAAAAGACATAAGGGCTTGGATTGTCATTAGAGACAATGAGATTTTATTTTGACTAAACTACGCCTTTAATCTAAAAGCAATTTAAAATAATCTGGCAAAAGGATATTCCCCAATTGGAGCTTTTATTCAAGACAGTGTTGTACCATAGTACTTGACCCTCAGGCCAGAGCAGCTTATTCCAGAAAACTGTGTCAACCATGACAGTGAGACCTACAAAAGACAGCAAACACACTTCAGTTTGTAAAGATCTTTGTCTTTGCATGACGAGAAACAAAAACAAAAAAGTATATGCTAATATTTGTGCATCACTGACCTAAAAATAAAACTCCAGCAGGTACAGCATGGTAAAGCAACTGTAGAAGATGGACTTTCCTGCTCAGGAGGGACATCAACAACATCAGGCCAAGGAAGAGACACAATTCAGACCGAAACACGATAATAGCCAAAGCGGAGAGCCAAATGAAGGCACCATGTCTCTGGCCCAACCAAGATGTGAATGCCAGCAAAACTATTCAATAAAACACAATTTGAAAAAAAAAAAAAAAAAAAAAGCAAACAAACAAACATTTAATGGTAAAAATTTAAGTTAGACAAAATGATGTATTACTTGAATGAGTTCCCATTGCAGTGAAATTTTTATAAATATGATTCATAAAGCAAGACTGAAAGTCAAGTTGTTTTAGCTTTGTTTTCTAAGCCAAAATAACAAAATTGTTAATAGAAAACAAAATATTGCTCCAAAATACTTTGTACTTTATATAGTCTGTACCTAAAGGCAAAGCAAACACGTTTGGGAGGGTTCTGGTACTGTAAAACATCAGATGGAACTGTGTGATACAGATAAAGCAAAACAGACTGGACACAATTGACCCAAACTGCCTCCGGACCTCTCTTTGCATCTGCCATAGTGACAGAATCACACATAGTCCAAGAACTCCTCTCACTGTAAAACAAAGAAGAATATAAAGCAGTTGATACTGAAATTAATCAATTGGGTTTAATGTAGGCCTAAAGCTACAGGTTGTGTTCTCAGACATACCAAGGATCTGAGTGTGATACTTTGGTGTTTGAAAGAGGGCAAGCACACAAGTCATTGGTGCACTCAGTGCTGATATGAACAGTGGTCCAAGAAACGTACGTGGAACCACACCAGGAAACTCATGGTGGTCATACTGTTGAAACAGTAATAACAAGGAGTTTAGTTTTCATGCGGGTCTAGTTGTTTCAATGCTATACAACACTAAAGCACCATAGTACTATAACAGAGTGCTGCAGCAGTGTTTAATTCACCATGGGACTCGTCTCTTCCGGGCTGCAGCACTCTTAGCATATTTAATCTAAGATCACAAGCTTAGGTTTAACGCACTAAAACACAGGATTAACAAAGATAACACTTTATATTTTAAACAATAAAACGCGCTGTTTAAATGTTAAACGTTATTTAAAAAGCAGTAATCGTTTCTGAGATTAGAGCGCTTACCTTTTCAAAATCTAATCTGTGATACAGAACATCATGAATTGCTTGTAAGTTAAAACTTTCTTCAACTTTGGTGTAAGGACAGATAAACAAATGTATATATACTATGCATATTAGCAAAAATAAAAGAGGACGCTCATTTACAGCTTCCTTTCGAGCCATCACAGCGCGCTGTACTAGCAGTCACAGCGCGTGCGCAAAAGTCTAAAGAAATAAATGGGTAGAATGGAAATTGACAGAAAAGCAAACTATGACATGGGCGGTGCTTATAGCCACAAAAGTTTTCTGAGATATGTCCGGTGTGATATCCAATCTGGTTTATAAATATAAATAATTCCTTTTCTCTTCATCTCGATCATCTCAATGGACTCTTGACAAATCATCACAATTCTAAGCGTCAAAACTCAGTAAAAACTAAAATAATAATTCAATTTAAATATTATTGTGATTCATTAAATTATTATTACATTACATTAGATTAAAAAAACAATGACTCCCTTTTTCGGGACTATTATAAACGGATAATTATTGTTAGATATGGTGATGGATGATTCTGTAATGCCTAAGTTAGCCTTTGCGCACTATTTTCTGTGAATGTGCGAAACGCACAAAGCGTTATGATTATGAAAAGATAAATCAATTAAACATTAAAACACATTAAATCTGAAAATGATAAAAATAAAATAAAATTAAATATATGATGTGCAAAATGCAGCCATTGCTATAACTAACGGATGTAGGCAGTAATAATAATGCTGTCAATCAGAGGACACATTAACACGGATTAACGTAGTAAATAGACACACACAAATTCATTTATCTGATTTTTAACATGTAGCCTATAGCATGTGTTTCTGTAACCGTTTCATTGAAAACTGTTGCCGAAATATTCTACTTTACTTTTGACAAATAGCCTACATGGCAATTGTTTGGCCATTTGTGTGAGCCATTGGTGATTGTAGCTATTTATAACATATTCTTTATTTTTAACGCACAATTTTGTTGGTGAGACTATTGGCTTAGAACACAAATTCCCAGTATGGGATACCATGGCCACATGTCATGTCCTTTTCTTTTAGCATTAACAAGCACATCCTCTATATTTCCATTGAACAACAAATCTGAATACTTACAGCTTCGATTCACGAGTTTGTCCCTTTTTTTCTTGTTTGCTACTGTAAACCTGCTTTGAAGCCATCTGTATTGTAAATATTGTTATCTTGCACTTGTAATCTGAATTATAAGTGCTATATAAATAAAATAAAGGTGATTTGATTTTTTTTTTTTTTTTTTTTTTGCATGTCCATTAAAGTGAAAGTTGATGTCATCTGATGATTCTCCTTGGTAAATTAACTCAAACTCGGAACTTGGAAAATGTAATTTAATTTAATTAACAAATAAATAGTGCACAGTATTAATTTGATATTATCTGCTATGGCACCATCATTTGTGCTAATCATCCTTAATTTCAGACTGTTATTTCTGTTTGTAGCCTTTACATGGTTTAATATATAGTGCTAACTATTTCATATTATATAAATTAAATTAAATAATTATTAATTTTTAAACAAAAGCACGAAATTGTTAACATTTTGATTAGTAATCACTCATCAGTTTTTCAGGTGCTTGCGAAAAGAAAGATTTGACTTCTGCAACTTAAAGGCATATATTAATAATTCAGCCTGTTTTAGGCAAACAAATCCTAATCTTTGATAGTGTGAACAGCGTGCGAATTGTGACGTAGGCGTACAAATATCTTTTCTTTTGTTTTTTTTTTTGTCCCGCGCGTGGCGGCATTCCATTGGCTCACAAGTTGATGGCCAGGAGAACGCTCCAATTACATAAAGACACAATGTTACCGATGCGCTGACGCGGAAATCCGAATGTCTAGCTGATGAGAAGGCGGCATGGAAATTTCTGAAAATGACAGTCTACATATCTTTATAATAAACGTGTCATAATTTCAGACACTAGATGTTGATTCAGTGTATCTTAACTGTGTGGAGACAACCTAGAAAACCAGTGTTTTGTTATTGGACAACCTTTGAGCTAAACAAGAAAGCATGTTACGCTCATACAGTATTTTTCGCTTGGGTTGTATTATTTTGTTTCTGGCACTTGGTTCTGTGTATGCAAAGGACTTTAAGTCATTATGTTCAACCTGCAGACAACTAGTAGACAATTTTGACAAGGTATGTATGTATGTTTCTATTTATTTTTCTGTTATATTGACCCATCTTAAAGAAAATTGCGTCTTTAAAGCAACTAATTTCGTTAATTAAAGTTTGTTAATTATAAAATGAAAACAAAAACAATGAATGTCGTCATGCCTTCTTCAGTTCTTCATGTTCATATGTGACGCATGTAAACTAGAGAGGAAATAAACGTTTAGACGTGTTTATATGTGATGTACTGTAAATGTCTGAATACTTAGGGTCACTTTGATTTGTTGATATATTCATTTTACCAGGGTCTGGAAAAAACAGAAAAGCTAAATTTTGGTGGTGGAAACACAGAATGGGAAGAGCGAAAACTCTCCAAATATGAGTTGAGGTGAGAAGTAAAGCAATATTTACTTGAATGCACTCTTGTAGTTCATTATCTTGACCCAGTTTATCAGGATAGACTGGTTGCAGTTCACAAATTTGTTGTGTCTTTAGTGAGATTAGGTTGACAGAGATACTGGAGGGCTTGTGTGACAGCAGCAATTTTGAATGCAACCACATGTTGGAAGAAAATGAGGAACACTTTGAGACATGGTGGTTCAAGAGGTCAGAAACTCAAATGGGCAATTTGTACCATAATACATGAAGACTTCATTCTCAAGACTGAGGTATACTTCATTTTTCTGCGTGCCATTATGTCTTGTGCACAGTTGAATAGGCAAGCCTTTCTAAGCAAACTTTATTTGATAGTGTATGACCTGTTTTTTTGCTGCATCTGTTGTGCCCAGTATAAGTGTACCATTCTGAAGGACAAAGCAGCATCCGTATTCTAGGGTAGGGTGACCAGCTGTCCTGTATTTTATGTGACAAACCCAGAATTGGGAGATGGGAGTGTGCATGAGGACAGTCTGTGTGCACTCTGTTGATGACATAATAATATAAGCCATGCACGCTGTGCGATACAATATGGCACGCAGACAGTGTATGTATACTTTTGAGCTTCAGTTTCATTTTTGAAAGTATCTATTTAGTCAAATTAACAAAGAAATCTAACTTTTTTTTTCTCTTTTTTTTGGGGGGGGGTGCATTTTTGCAGGAAAACAAAACACCCTAATCTATTCAAGTGGTTTTGTATAGAAACCATTAAAATGTGCTGCCCAAAAGGTTTATTTGGTCCTGACTGCAACAGTAAGTGAACTAAGTATTGAATTAACATATTTTTAATAATACAGGTGCTTAGCCAAATTATTGCATATCCACAGTCCTTATACAGTATGTAGATATTTAACATATAATTTTGTGTTATTGTTAGAGTAACAAACACAATTACTTACAAATTCCTATTTCATTAAACTAAATTCACATACTTTAGCTAGCTAAAAGCTGCAGAGCCCTTTAGGGGATGTTCTGATTAAAGTCATTGAGATGGAGATGAACTTTACACCTGATTCTAGTGATTATTGTTGTCTTGACTACAGACACTGTCTCTGCATTTGATAAATAAAGTTTATTTCTCGTCATTATACATTACCATCACTCTGTTCTCAGACTTGATAATGTTCTGTGCTTTGCTACAGTCTGTATTGTTAAAAGCTCTATATAAATAAGTGACTTGACTTGCAAAATTTATTAAACACAGGCATTTTGTAAGGAAATGCAAATGAATCGGAAAAAAAAATCCTCTTTTGTTACATCACCATGTCCTATTTGAGATTATGAAAATGTGTAAAATTGTCTTTTGTTTTGTATAATTTTAAGCTTGCGTTGGAGGAGCTGACAAACCATGCCATGGTAACGGCAAATGTGATGGAGATGGAACAAGGGCTGGAAATGGAAAGTGCAGTTGTGATAAGGGATATGAAGGGGAGTTGTGTCTGGAATGCAGTGATGGTTATTTTAGTGCACTGAGGAATGATACATTCTCCTTGTGCAAAGGTACACATTAAATAAACTTAATAAGCATTATATGCTTCATAGTCATAACTAGGGGTGTGCAATGGAGCCAATATCTGTATCTGTAGCAGTCTATAATTAAAACCAGAAATGGGTGGAACTTTTTGTGAAACTACATTAGAATTCTGTTTTAAATGTAATTTTGTCTTGTTTTTTTCTCATTTGAAAGACATGCCTTGTGTGTATACATACATATCCATTATTATAGTTAATTCAGTTGCTGAAAACTACAACTTGTTTGTCGTTTATGAAAGACACAGCAAGCCAATTGTGCAGCAATCATTTTGTTCAAAGAGTTTACACTCATTCACTTTACACACTCATTCCATAATGATTTTAGAAGTTTATGTATAATATTGAAGGTTGGTTCACTTGGTATCCAGCAAGAACAAATTCATTATTTGTTTTTAAGCTATTGTCCATCCCTTTCCGAATGAGGTTTTCAGCTTCAAGCACACCTCCTATTTGAAATATTTATAAAACTTGAGTTTATACATATACAGTGATGCCTAAAAGTCTAAGACCACAATGAAAAATGTCTGAAACCTGGGAAAAAAATATTTTTTTAATTTGTATGTAATTTTTCATGTTTTATTCCCCTTTTATTTTTTGAAGAGTGTCATGAGTCTTGTGTTGGCTGCACCGGAGGAACCAATCAGGATTGTAAAGAATGTAGGAATGGCTGGGAGAAAGAGCATGGAGCATGCATCGGTAAGAAAAAAAATGCCTGGAAAGCAAATGGAAAATAATTCAACTTTAAAATTCATTGAGTAATTTAACATAGATAATGCCTTTTAATAGTTCTGTTGTAAAATAGTTCATGGTGTAGATATGGATGTATATGCAAGAGGTAGTTTGCAGTCATCCTTACATTATTTTAACCATAATTGTTTATGTTCGATACTCCTATACCATGTTGGTGAAGAACAACAGGAACCGTTTGTCCTCTGTAATTGTTAACAAAGGCTTCTGTACCAAATGTAACTTTTTTTTTTTTTTTTTTGACTCAAGTGATCAAATACTTATTTGACACCGTAATGCCCCAAAAAATTTTTAAAAAATCATACAATGTGATTTCTGGATTTTTCTTTTAAAATTCTGTCTTGCACAGTGGAAATACACTTGCAAAATAACAGGGTGATTAAATACTTATTGACCTCCATGTATTTATTTGATTTAATTCATAGAAGGTAAATTATAATTAAATCTATTTATGGTATTATTTTTAAAAGCATCCAAATTTTACAGGAAGTGTCTAAAACTTTGAACAGTACTGTAGCTTTGCAGGTAGGTTTCTTGGAGACATTGCCAGTTTTTCTAGATTTAGTCTGTATCGGTTTGTTTTGTTACTTTATGTCATTCCAGACAGACTGGATGATGGATCAGATCAGATCTCTGTGTGGAGCACTGGCTGTTGTCAGGCTCCTTGTGCAGACAAGACTCTCAATGCATTATTAAAATTAAAAACAAAAATAATGTTTGGAAATGTAAACTGATATTTCCAACTGACACGCTACTGCAAAAGCTAAAAAAGAATCGACTTAAAACCATTTTTTGTTGGTGAAAATACTAGTGGCCTAAGACTTGCACAGTATTGTTTGTGTGTGTGTGTGTGTGTAATACATTTCCTATAATAAAAAAAAATATATAATATATGTACACATTACGGCTGTCAAATGATTAAAATTTTTACTCAAATTAATGAGGATTTTCAGTGGATTAATCACGTAACCATGATTAATCACTATTTGCAACTACACCTGAATCCTAACCATTTTTTTGCTGAAATACATACCAAAAGATAAATAACAGGACACGGATACATTATTTTCATAATATGTCTGTTTATTAACACAGCAAAATTATGGTGGTTTAAATCAAAATGAAACATATCATAATATTTGTCTTTGCAATGAGAGCAATCTTTTACCTTTTACACCGGTTTCACACTACACGCAAAAGCAGGGCATGCAGTTGAACCCCGGCTTGCACTGCAGTAATCTATAGACAAGCATCTTATTTCTGTCGTAATTTCCAGTGTTATTCTCCGAACACTGTGTGCCATGTGCTTTGATTTATGTCATAGCCAGCATACTTTGTTATGCAACTGTCTATATTACAATTTACACACTAAACTTGAGCTAAGTTTTCAATATGTTTATAAGAAATAGCAGTGCCTGAAAAACCCTTCTCACATTTTGTATAAGAAATACTACATTTTGCCATGCAACAGAAGGCTTGCATGCAGATGCTAGATTATATAGGTTATGTTTTGAGATCCAAGACAAAATAGATTCAGCGCCGAAACATCGCACGCGGCACTGCCGCTTCTGCTATGCACTGCCTTTACAAAAAAAAAAAAATCACAAAGCCGCTGTCAGCAAGACTGTGACACTTGTAAGATGAATTGCGGCAACCATGTAGTGTGCACTGTCAGTTCCAATGGTTGTCGTTTTGCCCCCACTTACGTGCAACTGACAGGAACTGTTCTTTACAAGCCTCTGCAAAATGACGCTCCTCGGTTTTAATATAGTCAGCTTAAAAGACTTCAGTACCCACGTGTCACTGTTTGTCCCACTGACAAATAATTTGTCACACTGTGAAATGCGTAAAAAATTTTGAATGTAATTAACAACAAAAAATAATAATGTCTTTAACGCGTCTTTTTTTTTTGCTTTTTATAATATACATACAGATACCTCACTTACTTATAAAGCACTATTATAAAATATAGCAGTCATATATATATATATATATATATATATATATATATATATATACACTCACCTAAAGGATTATTAGGAACACCATACTAATATGGTGTTTGACCCCCTTTCGCCTTCAGACCTGCCTTAATTCTACGTGGCATTGATTCGGCAAGGTGCTGAAAGCATTCTTTAGAAATGTTGGCCCATATTGATAGGATAGCATCTTTCACTTGATGGAGATTTGTGGAATGCATATCCAGGGCATGAAGCTCCCGTTCCACCACTTCCCAAAGATGCTCTATTGGGTTGAGATCTGGTGACTGTGGGGGCTATTTTAGTACAGTGAACTCATTGTCATGTTCAAGAAACCAATTTGAAATGATTAAAGCTTTGTAATGGTGCATTATCCTGCTGACATGGTCAGAAACAATGCTCGGGTAGCCCGTGGCATTTAAACAATGCCCAATTGGCACTAAGGGGTCAAAAGTGTGCCAAGAAAACATCCCCCACACCATTACACCACCACCACCACCAGCCTGCACAGTGGTAACAAGGCATGATAGATCCATGTTTTCATTCTGTTTACGCCAAATTCTGACTCTACCATTTGAATGTCTCAACAGAGATCGAGACTCATCAGACCAGGCAACATTTTTCCTGTCCAATTTTGGTGAGCTTGTGCAAATTGTAGCCTCTTTTTCCTATTTGTAGTGGAGATGAGTGGTACCTGGTGGGGTCTTCTGCTGTTGTAGCCCATCAGCCTCAAGGTTGTGCATGTTGTGGCTTCACAGATGCTTTGCTGTATACCTCGGTTGTAATGAGTGGTTATTTCAGTCAAAGTTGCTCTTCTATCAGCTTGAATCAGTCGGCCCATTTTCCTCTGACCTCTAGCATCAACAAGGCATTTTCACCCACAGGACTGCCACATATACTGGATGTTTTTCCCTTTTCATACCATTCTTTGTAAACCCTAGAAATGGTTGTGCATGAAAATCTCAGTAACTGAGCAGATTGTGAAATACTCAGACCGGCCCCTTTTGGCACCAACAACCATGCCAAACTCAAAATTACTTAAAATTAATTATTTCCCATTCTGACATTCAGTTTGGTTATCAGGAGATTGTCTTGACCAGGACCACATCCCTAAATGCATTGAAGCAGCTGCCATGTGATTGGTTGATTAGATAATTGCATTAATGAGAAATTGAACAGGGGTTAGTGTGTGTGTGTGTGCGCGCGCATATATGTATATGTATATGTATGCGTAGGTTATTTACTTTTTTTTCCCTTTACTTTACGTTTTATTCTTAACTCACACAAAGTGGACTTGCATTTAAAGACATTTTTTTTCCTTTTGCAACAGGTTGTTATTGTGCATGTGTATGTTTTTACTGGTGTGGTCAAACAATTAATCTCATCTCAATTACAATTTTTTATTTATTTTTTTTTTTTAAACTCTCATTTTGCTATGTCTTTCAGACCCAAACATTTGTCTTCACTGGTATTGGTTTTGTGTTTTACATTAGACATCAATGAATGCACCAAAGACCCAGCCTCATGCAAAGATAACCAGTACTGCCTAAACACGGATGGATCTTTCTTCTGTAAAGGTTTGTTTAAGTACAGTATTAACAAAGACTAATTTGTATCTTGGTACTCCATATGATCTGACCAAAATCTTGCATCATGATATGACACATTTTCACAACAACAATACATTTTGATATAGCTGTTAGTGTTATAAAAAGTATTACTTACTGCTCTTTACTGAATTTGACTGCTCTTTACTGAATCTTTAGTAAGAATCAGTTCATATTTGATTAATTCAGTGAAGACAATGCAGTGTTTTGGTTGTACACATGCTGCATAAATACTGCATTGTTTTTTTCACTCCCTGCTGTTTTTAAAAAAGTATTAAACATCTTGCACATTCCAAATTCACAACTGCATGCTGTCTTAACAATGGATATTTTATACCATCATCACGGTATATATGGTAATACAAAAATAAGTACAGAGGGATATTAATTTCCAACATTTGCTTACTGTCGGTTTAAGGATAGTTTACAGTTAGTAAATTCTGCATTAATAAAATGTTATCTATATCTCAGAATGTGATATCAGATGCTCTGGTTGCAAAGGACCGGGAACAAGTAATTGCCTCACTTGTGCTGATGGCTATAAGGATGAAGGCGGAACCTGCACAGGTAAGAAAAGAGCTTGAATGGCAATGACTAGTGTACGTTTTTTTTGTTGTTTTTTTTTCATGTGCTTGTCACGCCCAGCTCGAGCTGCCAGCTAAAGACTGTTGATTGCACTCCAGGCCAGCGGCCTATTTCAGAAAGGAGGTTCAAACAACTTGGAGTTTAAACTTGAACTCTGAGTTGATCAACCCAGAGATTAAAA
>JAUYWG010000034.1:14126417-14159723 GCA_034779775.1 Enteromius afrohamiltoni | reverse complement strand
CTAGACAGACACCTGCTTCCTGTTTATATACCTGCGTGAGGTTACTTCCGGGTCCTCGTGACCTCACGTGATCTGGTGCGTGTGACATAAATTGAAAGATTACATAATTGTCGCATCCATAAATGTAATTGCGATTAAAAAATGTATTAATTGTGCAGCCCTATGATATGTTATAATGTGAAATAAATAAGAAACGGTTACAATAAAACAATACCGTAAAACCTACTTTATAGCTTTATGATTACCTGAAATGTTTAAAATCAATGCAGAAAATAATAATAAAATATTTATATCTAATTACCTTTTGATTATGGAAATGTTCTTGTGAAATTTCACCCATGAAATCAGTTCTTAATGACTATGAAATTCTCTCTTGTGGCACAGAAAGAAAAAAATTACCAGTGTCTACCGTGTGCTCGGCCAAGGAAAACCCTAACCAAGCTGAAAAAAGCTGAAAAAAGTGTCAAGGCAAAGCACTGTTGCTTATTAGTGGACAGTTTAACAGAAACGCCTCCACAGACTCCATCCTGCAAAGAGAAGGCAGAATCTTACTGCGATGGTCAAAGTGAGGTAAAAATCTAGAGTTTGAGACGGTCTGAAACAAGTGAACTGTGGATAAAAACATGAGGAAAATCTGATAGTTTTTCTCGTCTGCAGACAGAAGCACAAAGGCACGTTGAGACTGTCCCAATAACCTTGGAAACAGGGACACAAACAGGAGCTGTATCGTACCGAGATGTCTCAGTTCAGTGCTCACTTATTCATCACAGAAACTCCGTCCCTTTCCCCTCTGCTAATAAGAAAACCAGCGCCTTTACCACAAGGTGGCAGTATTCTAATTTGAATCAGTTGCTTAATCCAACTACACATACCTCTCCAAAAACTGGGCACAAAAGAACAGGAAACATGCTCTCTGGGGAATCAACAAAAAAAGCAACAAAACAGCATGCGCAGAGACATGCTAAATCACAAATGGGCTTCTCCTTCCGCAAACTTCTTAGTCAGAAGAACATGAAAAGAGATCTGACGTCAGCTTCAAAGCATCCTTTCTGCAGAGCCTCAGGTATAAATAACTAACCCATTGAAACCTTTTTCCAAAAAATTTTCCAAAAAAATGTTTTCTCATCAACACAAATCTTCTTAAAGGAATACTTCACCCAAAAATTAACATTGTGATTTTTTTTTCATTCCTTCTCGTCTTTCCAAACTTGTATTGTTGTTCTTTTCAACACAAATAGGACAGCAAAGCTTGATAAAATTATTAGATTGGGTCCAGTAACATTTAACTATTTTTGAGAAACAGAAAAATAAGCATTAAACTGACTGAAAATTACAGAAAGGCATGAATAAAAATGTTATAGTAAATGCTGCACTTTTGAATGTGCTATCATCAAGGAACCCTGAAAAAGCATTAAGCAACACTACTTAGTGTTAATAATAATAATAATAATAATAATAATAATAACAATACATGCTTCTTGAGAACCAAATCAGCATATTAGAATAATTTCTGAAGTATCGTCACAGTTTCCATTACAAAAATAAAATACATTGTAAAGTTTGGTACGTAAAATTGCAATAATATTTCAGAATATTGCTGTTTTAATTTTTTTGATATACTGAATGCAGCCTTTATGAGTCTTAATTGCCATACAATATTTTATGGGTGAACTATTCCCAATTCATATGATACTGATTTAAAATCTGAAATTGTATGTTTATGTCCTTTGTTTACTCCAGACTACCCTCCGTTCGGAAATGTGGTGCAAAACCCTGTCAAGGACATCAGGCGTGCAGAAGAATTTGTGAAAGAGTTGAAGAGATGAAGAACTTCACAGCAGAGAAAGGTGTGAACTGGGTTTCTAGAGATATGAAAAAAAAAAAGATGTTGCTGACATTGAAGCAGAGAAAGGATTAGACAGTAAGCAGAATTACATTTGGAATAAATAGTTTGTGATGAAAAACAACACTCTATGTTATATATCTTTATTATTATCTCCAAGTACATATTCAAGTTCTCAAAGTTCATATATTTAGTTTCATAGAATATAAATCTAGCAAAACATTTACAGCAACAGTAGTCAAATACTGTACAACACAACATTTGTCCTCACTAGTTTACCTTTAACGGTATAAACGCTGCATTTTGTTTCACATACAAAAACAAAAAAATACATCCATACACTTAAAACAGATGTGTTCATTGGTAATAACACAAATGGCTGTCCATGTTGGAGCACCTGTCAAGTACAATCTAAAATTCAAATACGTCTGGTACACATGAAACCGCTCAATGAACCTCTAAATCACATCATACATGTAGACTGGAACTCATTATCTTTTCTAATGTCTCTATTCAGACTCTAGTTGAAGCAATATGTTTTATGTTTGTGATTCAATTGGTGTCTTGAAGGAATAGTTCATTTTTGGAGATTTATTATATGTAAAAGGGCAGCTTGAACATTCTTCAGAACCTCTTCTTTTATGTTCCACGGAGTAAAAAAGAAGTCATACATGTTTGGACCAAATTGTTTGCGAGTAAACGATGGTCCGTTTGGTGAACTTTACCTTTAAAGTCTAAACTGATATAACGCCTAACCTTAATGCCAGCTTAATTTGTGCTTCTCTCAACCAATTACACAAAATCATGTATCTAAACGAAACACACAATACGCGAGGCCTGATGTGCACAATTATTTATCACCAAACAGAGCGAGACCTTTAAACAGGAACTTGAGTCGACATTATTGGTTGCTTTCACAAGAGCCATCAACTTGGTTTCGATAAAGCTACAACCACAACATAGAGATTTTCAGGTGGGTTTGGCAGTTTTCTCTATTTGTATATTTACAAAGCAGCACAACAGAATATTGGATAATACAATGTACTCGTCAAAACGGTTATCCTACATGTTCCATGGACAAGACCAATGCGATGACTTTTGTACATTAGGCTATAAGGAAGACAAATCGAAATAATAATAAAAAAATACTATTTAAAATGTAAACATTTAAAAAGCAAATCGTTCAAATTTTGGTAACACTTTAGTATAGGGAGCAGTTCTCACTATTAACAAGTCGCTTATTTGCATGCCTATTATTAACGTATTGTCTGTTTATTAGTACTTATAAAGCACATATTCTACATGACCATATTTTGCATATAATACCTACACCTAATGACTACCTTACTATTAATAAGCAGCAAATTAGGAGTCTGAGACAAAAGCTGTAGTTAATGGTTTGTTTATAGCGAAAATTGGACCTTAAAATAAAGTGTTACCAAAACCTGAAAATAAAAACTTCTTAACAACACAATGATGATGTAAACCGTCAAAAGTAAAAATTGTGAAATGTTTTTTTAAGGCCACACTACACTATCACAGGGAACTGCAGAAAGCTACATATGACATTTGAGTCAATAATCTTTAATCCTAGAAACACGGAGGTTCAAATTACAAAATAAACTACTGTACTTCAAAAACTAGACCGTGATTGTATATTACAAACAAGCAGTGTGATTTGCTACACATTTTCAAAGCCTTGTACGAGTAGGCTAGAGGGAAAATGACATTTATTCACTTGTGTTTGATTTTTGTTCATATTTAGGGAGTAGCTTTACTTTAATCACTTAAAGCAGTTGGTATGGATTATTTGTAGACTACTAGTAAAAGGTTTAGATACACTTGAATTGCAAAAGAGTGCAAAGCTGTAATATCGGCAGTGGGTTGCAAATATTTTTCCATTAATGATATTTCATATTTTGTGAAAAAACACGTAGGTGCTTCCAAACTTTTGACTGGTATTTTTCTTTGTGTGTATAAGTGTTATTTTCAAATAGAAAGTTTGCGTTGAGTTCGCACTTAGACATGACATTAAGAAAAAAAAAATCCTTCTGCATGTATATTATTGAATTTACAGCTAACATCTCATCTTACATAAATAAGCAGAGGATAGTCATCTGACAGTGGAGAAATGAGCCAGTAGATCTGCATGTACTGTGACGCAAAAACATACTGACGCTATATTATAAAAGCTGACTTGGCACTGCGTGTTTGTTTGTGTGTGCTCTACAACCCTGTTCTTTCCGTCGCGGTGAAGAAAAGCTCAACCTGATCGATACAGTGGGCGGACCTGGCGTCAGGGTTGAATGAGGCTCAATCGATACCTTTTCATTCACGTTTACCAACCCAGAGGTTTCACACAAGTTATTCGACATCTGACGCATCGTTGTCCGATAGGTGGTAGTTTGACCCTTTAACCCGGATGTATTCCACTTGCCGATCCTCATCAGAATCCGTGATCCCGCAGGAGCAGAGGCGGTTTTCAAACAAGGACTCAATTTCTTCTAGCCGCCTTCCTTTAGTCTCGGGCAGGCAGCCATAAATGAAAAAGAAACCAGTTAGGGCCAAACTGGAATACAGGAAAAACACACCTGGAAAATGACAAAGAGATAGTAGTTAATAGCTAATAACAAACAAACATACATTATTAATGGCTTCAACATAAAACTAGCATTATCCAAAGGAGTGAATGGCCTAGATGATGTCATCAGTAAAAAAGAAACCAATAAAAGTTGGTTTGGGCGCAAAGCATGGTATTATTTTTCAGTGATGAGCTGTGAATAGCAAATTAAGGAAAGTGTATTTAGAATATTAATTTGCACAGGGAGCTGTTGACTTCCAGAGGGAAGTAATACTGAGTCATAGACATAATTAGTTCTACAATGCCTTTATGCGCAGTATACTCTTGATGTTGAGAGATCAAATACCGTATTGATGCTGATAAAAAGGTCATGTTCATGACTGCCGTCGTTCCGCTAATTAGAGCATTACCGTAGTAAGTCAGGTACTGGGCCATATGGAGGAACGTTAGAGACACCAGCACATTGAAGGTCCAATTTACTCCGGCCGAACAAGCATTGCCTGTGCTTCTAGCCCAAAGAGGGTAGATTTCAGAATTTACTGTCCATGGCATTGGTCCCATTCCTGCCAAGAGGTGAAAGTGGTTTAAATCACCGCAGTGCAATGTCACAATGAATACACTGCAGGTATAATTCCCTCAGAGCAAGCTCTGGTTGTGTTTTGCTGAATGGCACAATAGCGATGGATTGTATGATCATCTTACCTGGGGCAAAAAATGCGAGATAGAGCACTAGTCCCAGGAGCACAACCCATGAATAAGATGTCGGGCAAAAATTATAAGCCCATATACCACTATCTGGAACATGTGTGGAGTTGGAGCACCTGTTAGAGTTGAAACAAATAGGTAAATTAATAAATATCAAAATGTGTACCATGTTTATGGTATATTATAAAGCACAATATTAATCGCATCTAATGACATACAGTAATGTCACAATTAACACACTAAACTGGGTTTACTTTTTTTTTTTAAAATACAAGTATAGAAACACCAGTTTTTTTGAAAGACACAACAATAAATTTAATTAAATAAAAATTGTACATCTGGTGAGTATTAGATAACTTTGTAATTTACTGTAAGATGAATAAAAGCATAATATCCCCAAATTGTACACAGGACAACTCAAGCGCTTGCTGATACAGAGATTGTTTCAGTGGTGACTCACTTGCCCCACGCTGCTCTCTCAGTGGAGGCCGGATTGACGGGCACACAGGAGGAGGCGAACACAGCAGTGCTGTTTTCCTGATAACAGTAACCACAGCCAGGGTCTAACATACAGGGCTCGCATGACCTGAAACACAAAGTAATGAAGGAGTAAAACAAATGAATTAAAACTAAAACCCAAACAACAAACCTTGAATTCTTCTCATCCGAAGTCAACAAAAATCAAAATTGTCTTAATACATATTTATAGAATTCCTTATATGCATGACTCATCGGTGAACATTGTTCTAAGCAAACAAGAAAAAAGTTAATTGCATTCATAATCTTTCATCAAAGCAATAGTTTCTTCCACACTGTGGAACAACTTTCATTTTCATCAAACCACCTGTCATATTTTCACAGTTCAATCAACTGATGTTGAAGTCCCTCTGTGCGGTCTTTTTTGTTAAAAATCATGTTTCACTCAGAAATTCATTAAGCATTTATTTATTTACATATTTATTCATATATATTGCGTAAATTGTTGATAATTGTCTGCGGAAGCCAATATCATCAACTCATTGAGGATGGAAAAAAGATACAGGCTGATTCATGCCTATATTTCATCAAAACAACTCAAAATGTAAGTCAAAATTGTATATGGCTCCCATATGCCTTTAAACATCCCTGACAGTAGCTAAATTACCAGAACGACTTTACAGGTCAATTCAAAAATAAGATTTTCAAAAAGGCAATGATGTTTCATCTTTTAGCGAGTAAAGCACCATTCACACATTTTTTCAAATCACCGCTAAATTTCTGTTAATTGACTTTAAACTGAATTACACAGAGTGGAATAATGCGCCATCTGCGTCAGAATTTTGAATTTCAATGGCTCTAGATTGGCCCAGAGTATATCGTACATCTGAAATTGTACATGCTCATACCGGTAAACTTCCTTCTGTGAATTTACCAGTATTAAAAAAAAAAAAAAGGGTCCTGTCTTTACGCCAATTTACCAGTAATTTTCCAGTAAAGTCTGTATGTATGAAAGGTGCTAGTGTCTATGCGTGCTCCTAATTGAAGCTCTGGCTGATTTCCTGCCAGACCTGGATCAGAGCAACATTGAGCTCCTGGACAGTCTGTGGTGAGACTTTGTGGGTGGAGATGCTCCGATATAAATTCCAGAGGTTCTTAATTGGATTTGTATATGGACAATGTGAGAACCAGTCAGTGGCATCAGTGCACATTCTGTACCCAATTAATGTGTTCTCTGTTGAATGCCTAGCAAGCTACAGGGTGCCAGAATGTGCCACCCTCATGGAGCCAGTTTGGTCAAGAGCATGCACACCAGGAGTCTACTGGAAGCCATTTTTGAGGGGTCTGGCAGTGAATTTCTTGCGATGACATGCCATCCTAGAGGACCTGGACTCTGTTGTAAATATGCATCGTTTGGAAAGCACCTTTGGTCAATGGGTCTTGCACGGCAGTTACAGTGAGTCCATTACACTGTATTCCATTATGTAAGCATGTTGAAAGGGTTTTTGAGACAGTCTATGTGCAAATTGGTTTGCTGCTGTGATGACAGTGCAGTCATTACGCATCCATTAGCAGGAAAGTAAACATGCTTTGTTTTGGTGATGTGTGTATGGTGAACTGGATGATGATATAAGAGTAAATTAGAATGGAGAGAGAGGCCATGCTCCGTCAGACTGGGAGGAGGGTGGCATTATTATGAGGTTACACACTTCAGACACTCCATTACTGTGACATTAAGGAACAGCGAGCAACTTGAACCTCCTAACACACGTAGTTTATTACTGCAACATACACACCGACAGAGCCAAACATAAAATTGATTTTCACTCAGGATGAAGACCAATAAGCTGTTTGTTGACTAAAGCAAGAGGAACCCATTAGAAAGGGTCTAATTTAACAATTAGAGTGCTGATACAGGCGCTAGCAATAGCTCTCCACTGGACATAGCTGCTAACCATTTTACTTCCCTAACGATTCAAACGACAAAGATGCAGGGTGTTACTTTATTTTATCCTTCTATTCAAATTCTAAAAGTCCTATTAAAATGATAAAATTCTTGAGAAGAAGTAGTTTTTCTTTCTGTATATTTTAATAACAGTTCATTTAAAACAACTGCTTTATTATTAAAATAAAAAAGCTCTTTAGTCCACCAAGTTAAAGTCATGTGGGGTGACCAGAAATATGTTGCTACTAACTCTCAGAAAACAAAAAAAAGCAAGGAATGACACAAAATTAGTACACGCAGACCCGTCAAAGTCAATACATTTCTTAAAATGACAGATTTTATCTTTTCATTACAAGGCTAGGTTTGTTCAGGTTGTACAGTGTCATGCGTTATAAATCTAAAAAAACACAGACCCCTGCTTTTCCTGTTTGATAAAGACGATAAATGTAGATGACTTTGCACCTAAAACTCACCTGGGGTCAATTGGTGGTCCTGATGCTGTGGAGACTGATAGTATTCATAAAGTGTCTACAAGCAAATGGAATTCTACAGTGTCCCTATAGCCCCTGAGTGTCCATGTGCATCTCCCATAAAGGTTTGGTATTTACTTTATTCCAGTATGAATCCCCCAGATCACTAGCAGCGGTTCTAAAACATTTCCATGCTAATAGCCACCTAGGGAGGCATAATACAGGTATAAATCCATCACTTTTAGAGTGAAATATATATTTGAAATGCATTTTATATATTTTGAAAAAATATATATTTTGTCATACTATTCTGTGCTTCATCTGCCATCAGTGTTTCAGCTGGAAGTGACAAGAATACTTTTCGTATACAAATAAAATAAAACTAACAATGGTGCTTGACAGTGTATATTAAATCGGTTGTAAATGGTCACAAGACTCACGGTTTTCATCCAATATATTTTAAATTGTGTTCCGAAGGCGTGCACAGCTTTTACGTGCTTTACGACATAAGACAAAATTTTAATTTTGGGATGGAGTAACCCTTTAATTTTTGCATACAGCCCGTGAGGAGTTCTTGTGGTGTGTAACATGAGAAAATGTATAATTAAATTTACACCTACACAAAAAACTTTTGAGAACTTCCGCAGCCAATTGATTTCTAGCGCAAATACTCTTCGTAATGCAAAATCTTCTTTATTTTCCACAGAACAAAACATGTCATGTCATGATGAAAACAGAATATTCCTTTTTAGGCGAACTTGTTCTCTTGGTCAACCAACTTCTACAGAAAAGCAATGCTGATTAAAACACCCCATCAACAGGCTGACAGACGGAATCTCGTACATTTAGGAACTTATGCGTGCTCTGGGGGACTGTGTCTTCAGTCACTTTTGATACGTTCTAAATTACAATACACCAAATAACAAGACAGCTGTCACTATATGGTGACTGAGAGTACTATATCCTATATAGTGTACTCATGAATTATTTATATTGCCATTGGCGGGAAGCTCTAGAAAATAAACCTGCCCATTAAATCATACTCACAGATGCGTCGTGCAGCTGGAGTTGGGTGTCGTGGGGTCCGTCAGATGTAGCGTAACAGGAGGAGAATGCTGGGCTGACAGGAGGAAGCCGACAGATAGGATGCCCAGACTCAAAACAGTACCTGTTCAGAAAGAATGAAAAATCCATATGTATAAAAACATATATTTTGGCATATCACAAATTGTTAAAAATAGCATTTCAAATAACAAGGTAGTGGAAACTTGTGCAAGCTGTCATACAGGGAAGTTGCAACGACTACATTTGTCTAACCAGTTGAATTTTGGAACGCAAAAACTAAAAATAACAACTTTATTCAAGAATTCATCTGCTCTGATTGATGAGTTTTTGTAACAGAAATACTTCTGCTACAGAGGACTACAGAGGTTAGTATATCCAGTTTACGGAGATTAAAAATAATGGCTGCTATCCACGAGCATTACCAAGCTTTGGAAGAGTCAGGATAAATAAAAAAAACTTGAAATGTGTTCGTCTTTAAGAAGAAAGTCATACATCTAGGATGGCTTGGGGGTGAGTAAAATATGCTGTAATTTTTATTTTTGGATGAACTATTCCTTAAAGAGGCACCCATATCTTTTTACTAACAAGTGTTTAATGTGCTGGAATATATGTAAGGTATGTAAGAATCTTACCAAAAATGCTTCCCAACGTAAGTCTGCGTCTGCCCACCCTCTCAACCAACCAAACGCCCAGCAGAGTGAACAGGAAATTTGTAAATGCTGTTACAGTCACTAGCCAGATGGCCAACTTGTCATCACGTACTCCAGACATCTGCAGAATGGTGGCGCTGTAGTACCTATGAACAGAGTGCAAAGGAAACATATATATATTTAAACTTCCTGGTGCTTTTCAATACATTGTTGTAGGTTACTTTATATTAATAGATTCCGTACTGTGCATTCTTGCTACTGTATTATTTGCATGTTAGTATGCATTTTTGGACATGACCAGACACTTTAGCTACTGCTTTATCTCTGACTGAGCCAGCCAATCAGTGCCACTTCACCCACATATCATCCAATGAGACGGTGGCCTTGCAACAGTGAAGCCATCTCAACTTTTTCAAGTAAAACTGCCTCCTTTTTGCATCAAGCATACTTGCAACTAATTGCTTCATTGTCATTTACAGGGCTTTAAAAGCATCCGATAATCCTTTTCAGTGGGCTGTGAGCAGAGGTTAAAACTATTTTTTTTTATTCACACGAGCTATTAATCCTAAATCAGCAGGAGATGTGCTTTGAATCCTTCTTTACTATTAAAACATACAATATACTGTCATTCTATACAGTAATTAAGCACATACTCAGAAACACAGACTCACACTCATCTGTGACATCAGCACTTGAACGCCGCATAATGGATGTGAGGTTAATCTAGAGAGCGACACTCGAGCAAAAGTGTTTTTCTCCACACAAAGGAGCAAAGCAGGAAAACATTCATTAACCCAAAGCAAAATGCCATCTTCCTGCTCTCTCCCTCACACACATTCATAAGGGATTTGCATTATTATATGCTGCCATATTCTTGCATGCCGACTTATACAGAATTAACTCATCCAAGGATTAAAATTCTGTTATTTACTCTCACCTTCATGTCATTCCAAACTTACATGATTTTCTTTCAGAATGTTCATCCTGCTGTTTTTCATACAATACAAAGTGAATGTTGACCAGTGGACTGGTCAAGCTCCAAAAAATAGTCAGTTATTGAAAACAGTTATATTGAGAATTAGGGTGCATTGAATAACATTATGTGACCACAGAGAAGCAAGATAATATGACGCACTGACTTAATGAATATGCAAATTGACGTATGATGTCATCTAGCGACGTCAATTGGATGTGTGGAAGGTTTAATAATTTTTTGTTTAAAAAAAAAATAAAAAAATTGAAGTTCCTGTATGCCATTGATATGATCAGTGTTCATGTTAAGTGTTTAATAAACACTTCTGGCATGATCTCTTTGTCATGATCAGCCGGATGGCCAGCTCAGGCCACTGGAAGGCACTCCAGCGCTCTACGAACTCGTCTCTGTTTTCATGCCCGGACTCATTCCATGAACTCATGTCTCCGCCCACTCATTTGTTGTCTTGGTGTTTCATTGTTACTCTACTCAATCGTGACACCGGCAGACTGTCCGAGTCCGGGCATGAAAACAGAGACAAACACACACAGAGTTCATAGAGTGCTGGAGTGCCTTCCAGTGGCTTGAGCTGGCCATCCAGCATGACACTCTTCATTACTTTTGTTTTTCCTGTAAATAATTCAATAAATACCGTACCGTGCCATTCATACCGAGGTATTACCGTACCGCGAAGTTTTGATACCGTTACATCCTTAGTAAAAACTGTTTTTTTTTTTTGTTTTGTAACTGGTTCATGCCTTATAATGCTTTAAAAAAGACTTTAAATCTCTATCAGAAAAAACAAAAACAAATAAATAATAGAAAATACTTCTGTAACCACCTCAATACAGTATATCACGCCTGGATTTAATTTCAAGCATCTGGACCATTTCGAATTGTTACCCGATACAAGGAATGCATGCTAAGTATTTACAACAAAACCAAATACACTTGATGCAGCTGTGACAAATTCCACAGAAATCATGGGGTTTTTCAGTACTTGTAATCTCAGGGGAATGTCTGGATGTCCAGTGTTCCTTCTGCTCTTACTGGAGAGAATTTAACAAGAGATGCTGAGATTTTGGATGAAAAAAATAAGAAACAATGCTTTCAATCTACCCGCTGAGACACTCTCTCAGTGTGTAGAAAGTAGACGCTTTACTCAGAGTGCTGATAAAAAGAGCTGCTGTGAAATCACACATTTGTGGTCTCTATTGTTTGGTCTACTGTGTCAGTTTTAAACTAGAAACAATGTTTAATTAGGCAGAGATCCAGGACAGAGAGTGTCTGTGTTTGAATTCAACAAAGAGACTGCGCAGCCGGATGTGCAGTGGTTTCCTGAAGTAATGGTTTCTATACATTGCTTTGTATATTTTGTGACAGCTGAAATCTGGCGTGTGAATAAGTGAATGGGTGCTCTATTGGGTTGGTTGTCCAAACAAATATAACCATATCTGCCATACAAGCACTAAAGTAACATATTTATTAGCATGGCTACCGAAAAAGGTGGTACATTTTGTTTGTTTCAGCTGGTCTTTCAGTTTAGTCAGGCTGACAGTTACCTCAAACCTCTTCAAAAGCGGCTATGTAGACCAGAACCGACCAGTTTTTCTTGTCGGTGTTATCACTAGTAATCTGGATTACATAATCAGACTCCAAAAATGGATTATTTGTTATTAGATGATCATATTACAGTTCCTTCATTCACAATTTATTGATTCACTTATTTATTGATTCTTCCTAATTGACCATATGCACTGTGCGCTATTTAGAACTTCCAGATAAAGATAAGCCAGCTCGTAATCTTCTATGTGCTATATATAGATAGAGACTCTCGCAGAAACATCTCCTGCCTCATTCTTTTCAGAAACTGCAAATAATGATATGTTCATGTTATTTCTGGTAATCCCAGGAAAGGACCCACATAAGTAACTGTACATTTGGAAACACATTATTTTACGGTTACACCTATTAGTTGCTTTTTAGCATGCATACTATTAAAATATAAGGCAATTATTAGTGCTAATTAATCACATATTAATGCCTTATTCTACATCCCTTATACTACACATTACCTAAACTTAACAACTAGTTTACTAACTATTAATAAGCATCAAATTAAGAACTTAATGAAGGAAAAGTTGTAGTTAATAGCTAACAAGTGTCAAATTTCTAGTGTTAGCATACTGTAACGATCAGCCCAGCCCTGGATGACACTCCAGCTCTCCATGAACTGTGTGTGTGTTTGTGTCTGTTTTCATTCATGGACTCCTTCAATGAACTCTTGTCTTCGCCCCCTTGTCTGTTGCCATAGTTATTCATTGCAAGTCTCCACCCACTGACCCACTGAGTTTTATGTGTACTTAAACCCCGGATATGTTGTGTTGTCACGGTTCATTGTACTGTCGACCTGGTTAGTGTTTTACATTCGTGTTCATGTTTCTAGTTTGTTCTGTTGTGGATTTATCATTGCCGACCACTGCTCTGGATTTACGCCTATGTCTCGCCCCTCGGACTGAGTTCACTGTTGTACTGACCGCCGATGCGTTAACTGGATTATTTTTCTGTCTATGCCTCCTATAACCCTGTATCTTATCTTCATAGAGCCATGAACAAAAAAATTGTATAAAAAAACCCACACTGACAAATATTTTGCTGTCAGTAAAGCTTTTTCGTTCTTCGTGCATTATTAACAGTAATATGTCGAAATGAAATTTTTAATGTGAATTGTTCAAAATAACAAAACTCCAGCCAGCATCTATCAGATTGAGATATTACATCATTCTAATTATTTCCATTAATGTAGCCGTTCAAAACACATTACGTCAAAGGGTCTCAGCTGTGACACATTAAGCATTTAACCAGCGTATTAAAAAAGTCATTTTGGCAGCTAATGGAACTTTTAAGGGAATTAATACTCACTTTCATGAAGACTGGACTACCGTTGAGCTTTTTGATGACTTTCACACTTGTAGTGTGTGTGCCTGCAGACCCAGGCCTCTATCATGTTTGCCTAGTTCTCACTTTACAGTATTCCCTTGTGTGTATGTTAGCTGCACAATTAATCGAATAAAAAAAAAAAAAAAAAAAAAAAAAATTAATCGAATTAAACAATTAATCGAATCTCGATTCGACCCCCCACACGATCTTAATCCAGCATTTATACGATTCAGCCAATTATATTTTAAAGGACAGGAGACAAGCATAACTCTGGTGATCTCAAGATAAGACGCACTCACTCACAGCGGGAGTGATGATCTCATTAATTCTCATTTTATCCAGAATCGTGCAGCTCTAGTCTACGTGTTTAAAAGAGCTCTGTCTTGATCCTTAAAAACATTCTAGCTCCATTCCACTGAGAATGAAAATTGGAAGCCCTTGGTTGCCCACATCAAGGGTCTTCTAAAAAAAAAAAAAAAAAAAAAAAAAACCTCATTCCCTAATTGTCTCTTCTATTGGCCATAAACAAGGGGTGCAGTGGTTGAATGATACAAAAGGATGCGTTATTGTTTGTGGTAAAAGTGGTGTCAAAGGTCAGGAAATGAGAAGAATGTAGCCTAAGCCGCTGATGAGTGTTTACTACAGGGGTAGATAATAGATGTTTCTTATTCTTTGCACACCATGGCAATTGCTTTCTTTCCCTGTTTCACAATACAGCTATTCTGTCAGTGGGTCAGCGACCCCTGTGGATTTCTTTCGGATAATCTCAGCTGCAGATCTACAGCTGATCTAACACCACCATCAGCCAGTCATGTTAGCATCAATAAATGCAAGATAAGGACACCAAATATCATATACATTTGTATTTGCCTTTAAACTACAATTGCGCAAAGTGTGCCGCCCATTCCCATAAAGCACCATGAATGACGTTGGTTTACCTACTATAAAACATTGATCACGAATCACGATCACCATCACGACCAGCTAAATTAGCAGCTGTCTAGTTCATCAACCAAAATAGAAATCCATTTCTTGATTTTTATAGCTTACGTAAGCTGGATTGTTGATGCAGATAGTTAAAAGATTCTCAGTGAAGCTGAAAAATAGAAAAACAAGACAGATTGACCTTCAGAATTATGCAAGCGCTAACGTAGTCACGGCTTTGAGTTATCTACAGTGCTGTTAACCTTCCCAAAACGCCTCGGCACATGAATGTACACGAATGAAAGATTTTGTTAAACACGAAATGGCAAAAGCCGTGGACTCATGCCAAGGTGTGAGATGGATTTCTGAAAATAGAAACTGTTTGAAGAGCACTCTGACATAACCCTGCATGGCATATTCACCCCAGACTTCTCGAAGCGAGTCAAGTAAGCAACAGAGATATCAGATAGCGAGCAAGGGATGGGGGAAGGGCTCTGATGGGGATAGAAATGGTAATTGTTGAGTGTTGGATGTCTAGACTGGTTCTCATTTGAAAGGGCCACATCAAGAGTATTCACAATTTTTTGATCTTTTGAGAAAAATCTTTACTAGGAATATCTACAGTCACTTTTAGAGCTCAAGACTTCTCGTTGCAGAACTGAAACTAAGCTGGAACATGGACATCTTTCTGATGTCAGAAAGATGAATACATTTCAACACAGATGTGGATGAAACATCACACTAAAGTACTCTGAAAGTGACTCATTTTTGACTCATCTCATTTTTTATTTTTTTTTGTCGATCAACATACAGAGCAACCAAGTCTGGTTTCTGATTACTGACTCTTATCTTCTTTTCATTTTTACATGTATTCATTTAGCAGATGTTTGTACCCAAAGTGACATATATTTTGTAGTGAATCTCAAACACTTTTGAATTAATCTTGACTTGCTTACTGAACCATTAATTTAGCCATTTCTGCCTCAGTGAACCAAAAACTGATTATGATGATTATTTTATTTTATTCTAAAGGGGCATGAAACCTAAATAAATTTCCAGTGGGATGTTAAGAAAATGTCATCGTTAAGAGGTTTCATGAAAAAAAGGGAAATCATTAAATGTCAAAAAATGTAAAACAAGAGTGAATGCCTATAACCCTTCAGTAAATAAGACCTTCAACAAATCAACAAAGTAATTAAAACCTTTTATTGCACAAAATGTTGAATCCTATTTATTTTTATTATATTTCGTTTTATTTTTTATGTATTTTTTTTTAAATGTAGTTCATTAATTAATTAAGTTTTAAACTATTTCAGTAAAGAACAACACAACATTCAAATACATACTGTATGCTGGACTGAAAATGATGCTCTTCAAAGCAACCTGTACAACTTTGGAATGAAAAGGCAAACTTTACTCATTATTTTGAAAGTTTGTAAGATAAACGTCCTGTTAGTATGCAAAGGCACACTACTCTCTTTGCAAAGTTGTGTATATCTGCAATATTTCTGTATCTTGTTTTGCATTTCGTATATCTTGTCTCTCTGTAGTTGCACCCCACAAATCATCTAGTATCGGGTACAAAATACAAAAACCACATATCATTCATTTAAGCCTTGTTTAAATAACTAGAATCCATTTTATAGGAAGTCATCAGTGTTAAAACCCCCTACTATTCTGGAAACATGGAAGTGTACACAGGTGCCAAATACTAGACAGTCTCAAATACAAAATGTTCTCTCGTAGAGACTCCTGCTGGTCGGCAGACTGCTTCATTCACTCTAGCTGAAGGTGCACACACCTCACACTGACATTTAAGCTATGAGGCTTTCTTAAAGGTCTTACTGCTGCCACACTCCACCGAGAGAAAAGTGAGAGTTCAACAGCTATTTGTCTTTCTTACACAAGGCCTCAAAGGCAGCATTATAATGACTGAAAGCTCAACAACACTGACACTGGGTCGTGATTTCGCAGTATATCATAATGACTAGCTTTTGTACGTGTGTGATTAATTACGCATTGGGTATAATAACACATGACCAGAAGGTCGGTGTCAGTCTTGTTTTAGAGCAACGACTTATACCATATACACACTATATTCAACCTGGTTCCATTAAAATTTATAGAGAGATATGTCCATTGTGACGTTAAAACACAGGTTCAATACATTTTTATTATGTTGATATAGGTACATATACATTGCTGCGGTTTTATTATGTTGCTTCAGATACAGTATGTATTGTGACGGTTCAGAAGTCAAATATCCAGGCACTTTCCCTAAAAGCTAATGCTCCATAATGTTGGAAATATGCCCTGTACCAAATCCAACCCTGAACCTACCCAATAGTGTTAACAAATCCAAAACAAATATAAAAAGGTATTTGTTGATGCTACCTTAAAACTGATTTGTCAAACCGAGAGCTTTTTGCCTCTTAAGTACATCTCTGTACTCCTGAAGCTGTCAAAGTTTTACTACCTCTAGTGTTCATTTCTTTTGGAAACTTCAGTAATATGTATTTATTGGTACATATTTTGTGTCTTGCTAAAAAGTGGACCCAGGTACATTTATGCCATTAGACCAGGTAGGGTATAGCTAATATATACATTAATAACCAAATTGACTTCATAATATTCAGAGATCATACCCGTAGTCGTGTGTGAAAGGTGTTGACACTTTGCCAAAGGTTTCAGAACAGGGATTCTCAACTCTGGCCTTTAGACTTTAGATCCAACCTCAATCAAACTCGCCTGCCAAAGAACATTCTAATAATCATGAAGAGTTTGATTAGGTTGTTCACGTGTGTTTGATTAGGTTTCGGAGCTAAACTCTGCAGGAGCCAGAGTTGAGAACCCCTGTTGTGGGTCCACTCAATGATTTTTGCCCCTTATCAATTTTGTAGTGTGGGTGCTTCCCCAATGCTGTGCTCTACACAAGATCAGCTCTATTCATTTTGAGTCCTGGCCATGACCTGAGTAGGAGTCAGAGTCAAGACAGAGACCTGAAGTGTCTGATTCAAAGGGAGTTCAAACGCTCCAGAGTCAAGCGTTTGAGAGTTAATATGGTCTTGAGTACTACAACACTGCTCTACACTCAGCTGAAGCTCATCTTAGCTGTTGGCAAAAAAGACTATCCTAAACAATGTCTTGTAAACTGTGATACAACTGGCGATTGATTTGGAAGTTTCATGCATTATTAAATGAGCATCTATAGAACAGAAAGAAACTACAGTTGTAAATCCTAAATCATAAATGTTGCCATTTCCTGGGGGCTTCATTTTAATATGCATTTGCTAGCATACACTACAAAATACTAAATAAATGTAGAGTTTCTTTAATGTTTACATTTATAGCTGGAGATGGACTGTGTAGAAACAGGGTTTTAATGTGCTTTCTATACAATCATCATCATTCTATATTATAGTTGAGTAATTTTTATTCAGTGCAAAGCATAATTTCTCGCTTTGTATGTTTGTCTTGTTTTCAATTGCATTAAATCAAGATACATTTATTTGAGAAAGGAACATGTTAGTTCGCCTCCAAAATTTTAATTAGCCCATGTTTTACTCACCCTCAAAGCATCATTGGTGTTTATGACTTTCTTCTTTCAGATCAATCCATTCTGAGTTATAATAAAAACTACCCTGGACTATATGGGAGTTTGCATCATGATATTCTTGTGAACACACGGAAGAGACAGAATTGTGGCATAAAGTCATTATTTTTGCTTCTATCATTTCCCTTGCTGTCTATTGCAAGCTCTCAGATTTCATCATAAATATCGCCTTTTATGTTCAGTGGATGATTGAAGTTCTCAAAGGTTTGGAACGACATGAGGGTGAGTAATTAATGACCGAATTGACATTTTTGGGTGAACTAACCCTTTAATGAGGCACACAGCAAATCATGATAAAAAAACAAATAGGCCTATGCTATATTTTGAAACATTGAAAATGTAAACATTTTTCATATACCTTTTTCTTTAAAAAATGAATAAAGGTTTCAGGCTTTTGGAGGTTCTTAATTAGTTTTTTTTCTCTCTCTCTCTCTCTCCAAAATAGAAACTGAATGTCAATGAGCATTCTGAAAGGATTTTGCATACAGACTGACTCACAGAGCAACAGATTGCTTGTGTTGTGTTTGGTTGAATCTCAAACACAATCCATCTTCATGATAAACGTGATATAACAGGAGCGAAGGGACGTAATGGAGAACAGGCTGAGAGAATTTGGGGGGACTGTGGACTCAGCACTGAAGCCAACGAGAATGTGTGTGTGAGAGAGAAAAACAGGGAGACGCTAAAAGAGAGACAGACAAAGAGGTAGAGAGAGAAGCATTCCCATGGGGACTAACCTATTTCGCTAATGAAAGGAATGAACATTGTTTCCTGCTCAGATGGTATACGGCATTATATACACACAATCATCTACACCCGACAACACACACAAAAGACAGACACAACCGAATATGAAAGCCATACATCTAACCCGAAATATTAAGGCTGTTGATGCAGACGGCAGCAAATATATTGTACAGTGCAACAGCACAGTATAATGGGAATAAAAATTCCTCACAGAGCCAAAAAATGATATTATCAAAAAAATTGTTTGTATGAATTTGCATTTTATGATAAGATAACTACACATCAATGTCCCAAGTGTTTGCAAATGTTTTTTGAAACGATGGATTTGGGAGCTACAGAACAGTTGAACTATGTTGTTAATTACTGAACTATTCTTGAACTTGCGACCATAGTAAAAATGCTTTCGTAAAACTGCAAAGGCAATTTGCAATATGCATCAGACGGTCAGTGAACAGACAGTGGGAGGTCCATAGCTGGTAAGCATGAATCATGCACAACTCCATACGGATCAAAAAAAATCACAGAACGCCAAAGGCCGGTGGTGCCAGAACTGTCACAAAGCCAATGAACAAGTCCCAGTGTGCCAAAAAGAACAAAAACAGACCAACAATGTATCACTCGAGCCAATCAGTATTGCAGATGACCGCTAGTGAGTCTAATTAGCATCCGTCTTTATTAAAACACAGAGGTTCCGGATTGCTCTGCCTGTTTTGGCAACAGGGATTAATCCAATCATTTCATCCAGGCACAGATGAGGCTCAGTTGCTACGCACGCATACACATACGGAAAATACCATCTAAAAAATACCCCACCACCACCACCTAACATCAACAAAACTGATCACAACCCTTGAGATGTTTTTAAACGCTAGCATTTCTGTGTTAGCGTGTAACAACAATGATTTATACTAAATGATACATTAATTAGTGATTAAGGCCTGTGAATAATGGCTTTGGAGTGGAGTGAGGGGAGGAAAAGCAGGCGTTTTTCAATGTCTGATTGGAAGGGAAGCATTAGCACAAGCTAATTACACCAGTGCTTCAGCCTACACGGGTCCATCAGGAGGGGCTGCTGATCACTGATAAAAAAAAATCTATTGTTCTGTTGTCCAGATATATTAAGGTGGTGAAGACACTGACTTTTTCATTCAAAAATTAGCAGTTCATTTGTGGTCTTATAATATGCATATATATATATATTAGTGGTGTCAAAATTAGCGTGTTAATGCATGCAATTAATCCTAGCTACGCCTCTGCGTTAATTGTGCTATTTTTTTTTTTACGCAATTAATGCTGGGGCATAGCTAGGATTGGCCACACCACTCACAACTGCTGCTTCTGTCACTTTTTCTCTCGACGAGAAGTGCATTCATTCAGTGGCATAACATCTTTCCGACCACATCAAAGGGAGACGTTCCATTTCAGCACCAGGTGCGAGTCAAACGATGCGAAAAATACGTTCATGCAATGTCGTGGTCAGTTCATGAAGCTACCAAAAAGACGATTAAAGCTGCCTTGAGACTGCAAGCATATAATATATTTTATATTTACTAACATGTCTCTGAAATGGTTAACGGTCCTGGAGTAGCCCAGCGCTGTCTCACTCATCTAACTTAAAAAAAACAAGTTGGTCAGAAAAGGTAAGAGGACTTGAGAGTCAATAAGATTTTTGTCAGAACCGAGTCACATTCAGTAGAGGCAGCTCTTAAAGAAATAACAGCTAAAATCACCAGCTGCGGTGATGTCTATTAATCAAAGGAAGAAGAAAAAAGGGAATAGCTTTAAGGAATCATCTATATTTACTTTAGAATAGAAAAGTAAAATAGATAATTTCATGTATATAAATATGCATGTATATAAAAAAGAATTAAATGTCATAATTGAACTACGCCTAACCCTGGCTTAGGCTAAGCCCTGTCTGTGAGACCGGGCCTTAATATTATTAATGTGTTGTTATCTGGATGATCTACAGCAGTTTATATTAATGTATTTCTGTTTTGTTTATGAGCCAACTGTTGGTCTTGAATAGTTAAACTGCCCACTGCTTTATAGAAAGAAAAAAACCCTTTATGACCCACTGACTCTTTTCATCATCTTTTGTGTGTCTAAACCCTTCCCAGCCCTGTATTATTGTAAAATATAAAGGCTAAATGTTTTACCAGCCATTACAACAACCTTCAGTGTCTCATGACCCTTAATAAATTATTTTAATATGCTGACTCTGTCATTTCTGCTTATAAGTATAGTAGTAATACACGATTTGAAATTATCATTATTTGCTGCATACACTCACAATATCAAACAGACGTTGAGCTTTTGTAAAATAAAGAAAAAAAAAATAGGTCGCACAAACAGCAAACACCACTTTATTAATAAATCATCAAAATATCTACTTTGTATGAAGTAATTACTTTTTTTCCAGACTTTTGAAAAGGCTATATATTAAAGCCTCCCTATGATTTACTTTCCCACCCCTAATATATATATCAAATTAATTCAGTTAATATAAAAGTGCGATTAGTTGGCTAATTGTATGTTTAGTCTAGTCGAAAAATCGTTATGGTACAGTGAGCTTTTGCTAGTGAAAATGCTGTAACTACAGTGTTATAAAGACTATGCTTGTCTGAACCGAATCAATACTTCTGACCAACATAAAATCGGCACACGTCCCCCCCAGACATTTGCTCCATGAGAAGTATTGACAAATGCCTCTTGCCGAAGTTAAGCTTGACAGACATTACATCCCACAACAAGACTCCCTGTGTACAAAGGACTGACATCTGACCGTGCAAAAACGATTGAAGAATAGGGGATTGTGGGTAAATACGAAACAGCACATCAGGTTAAACCTAACAAATACTTTCTATATGTGTGTATGATTGTACCTGTCAATTTTAAAATTTTTAACTGCTCTAATTTCTGTCTAAACTCGCTCTGAACAGATTGATTGACAACGACAGAAGGTGTTTGATTGATCGAGAATGTCATTTTATGACCCATCTGTCATGACCTGTCATCTTCCAAAATGACAGCTGAGAAAAAGTAAACACACAGTCACACACACACATGCAATTTTCTCCTCTCCCATAAACACTTCTCCTTTTGCAGTGAGGGGTTGCCTAGCAACAGCACACATTTCGAGATTGTTTACGATGCTTGAAAAATAGTTCAGCGCATAAGGAGCGAAAAAGACAAGAGATCACGAAGAGGAAGTCACACTTTAGTAGGATATCCATTAAAGTTCAGCTAAAATGAGAATTATAGGCACAGTCACATCTGTGAATGTGAATAAACATCTTGTGAATTTTGTATCAGTTGTGAATCATGCAGTCTGGCCTCCCACATGAAGGAAAATCCATTTGTCGCGGTTTTATTTTTATTTTTTTGGTATCAAATCATAATATTAGAATGGTTACTTTATTGATCCCCAAAGGAGACATTTTACGAGGCACACCAGCACAATAAAAAGAGAATAAAAAACAAAACACATTCCGATAAACCTAAACATTAAGTAATTTAGAATAAGGCTCCATTTGTGTTTAAGGCATTAGCAATGCATTTGTTTTCAATATAAATGTAGCTGTTTATTATTAGTTTGTTAGATGAGATTAATGTAAATAACATTAATACATGTTGGAATAAGCATGTATTAAAATACCTCAAATAACTCAAACTATCTAAAACTTATATAGATTTATTTACGTAAAAATAAAACAAAAATGGCAAATGCTACAATTTTTAAAAAAGAGATAAACAGGGGAAAAAAAACATCTAATTAAAATGATCAACAGAAATAGAAATTAAACTGTTCAAAAGTCATGTGAATAAGGTAAATAAGGTAATCCCAGAATGCACTGCAACACGTAAATAAATTTTAAAAGGATGAGGATAGTTTGATAAAAATGCATTTAAATCAATTAAAAGTAAAACTATTTTCATAAAAAAAAAAAATACATTTTCTGAAAATAATGTACTATTTTAGCATCATGCTAATATCAACAGCTTAGCTTAGCAACATGCTAATATCAAACTCGTTAAGAGTAAATTGTCTCTTTTGCTGATTTTTGGAGAAGTACAATTTGTGAGATGTTTAATTAAAGCTGATAGCTTAAATGTAGTTTGCAATGTAGACTGAGTATGTTTCTGGGTTTTGCTTCAAAAAACCATAACAAGTGCTTTAATAAAGAACAGTACAATGTGGCCTCCTAATAAAATAACAGAATAGATAGTATGGCACCTATTGATTTAGGTTTTGGTTTAAATAGCACCTGAGAATTGAGCTAAGAATAAGAGTAAATTATACTTACATGACTGTGTTGATGCCAGAAAGCTGCTGGAACATCTGGAGTCCACATCCCACAATGAGAGCGCGGCGTGCCGGAGGGTAGGTCAACATGCGCCAGATCACCGGGCCCTCTGAAAGCACAAATATAAATACATATTTACGTCAACATGTAGAGCTGCATCAACAACCAGAATGACTCACATACTATTATAAGAACTACCTCTGTTAAATCCTCATATACTCTGACAGCGATTAAATGGATTAAATGAGATTTGAGTGCCTTGGTGGAGTCACAGGTGTAGATTTGGGAATGTTCAGTTTATGGATTGAATTAAACCACTTTTTACGCCCCAAAATATCAACTAACCCAGGAAGAAGCAACAAAACACACTAGTGTAAACGGGGAGAAAAATTTCATACATTTGTTAATATATTATATATATCACACAAACAGTATATATTTTGAAAATATTAACTTGTATGTAAAGTTATATATTTATATTTATATTATATATAAATATGTTTAATATATAAACATATTTTCAATTATTTAAAAAATATATATATTTTGTAAAATATGCATGTGTTTGTATTTTTATATACATATAAATATAAACAGAACGCTATGGAAACAAAAACGTTTATTTTTGGATGCAATTAATTGCGATTAATTGTTTGACAGCAATAATTCAAACATTTAACACGATCAGTAAAGAGACTACCACAGAAAAATCATTAGCATTGAAAAAGAGTGAAAAATAACGGCAAAAGGTTTTAGGAGGAGAAAATGATGACAGAACATCCATTTTCGGGTGTATTATTCTTTTAACTCTATGCGCTCTCATATAAAACCCTATTGGGAGAGAAATTGTCCTGTGTTAGCCTGATATTGTCAGAGGAAGCTTGCAGGTTCTCGTGCCGAGCGATGACTGGATATTCTCCAGAGACAGTGACTAGAGACGCTCATTTGATTACCGTTCCAAACTCAAATTCATGAACCGCTCGGATCAGGCCTGTACAGAGGAATCATGCTTTTAATGAGATGCTAACTTCATTCACTCAGACATGCAATCTTACTTCCAAACAAAACAAGCCAAAACATCTGTGTGCCCTTTTAATCTAATTGCAGCACAGATTTGATAACTAAGGAAGCACCTGAAGTCCTCACCGAATCCAATATATCTGTATTTGAGCAAAGAGAGCAGCCTGGAAAATGGAGCGTAGCTGGAGGAAACAAATCTAGAAGTGTTTAATTTAGCTTGGCTGGAAAATACTTTCCAGCCAACCTGCTAACTTACAGAAAAGCATTAAAAAAGGGCTAGATCTTACCCTCGGTATCTGTCTACAGTGACTAAATTAATGAAAATTAAAGCATCAACGGGTACTGACTTTCACAAGATCACAGCAGTAATGACTTTATGCAATATTTTACTCCCAAGATTAATACTATTAGAGATCAAATAGAAACTGTGCAGCTGTCAGCTACAGTCTCATCAGATGTAGCACTGTAGATCCCCTGAGGAACAATTCCACTCATTCTCTACAATAGAAGAGGAACAATTGTATAAACTTGTTAAATCATTGAAACCAACAACATATTAGACCCTAGAAAAAATTAATTATCGTTAATGTTAATTATCGGACCTAAAATTCCCACATGTAATAATCTAGAACACTCTCTAACACTTGATGGCTGCTCTGTCAATTTTTCTTCATCAGTTAGGAACCTAGGTGTGCTGTTTGATAGCAATCTTTCATTTGAAAGCCATGTTTCTAGTATCTGTAAAACTGCGTTTTTCCATCTCAAAAACATATGTACACTATGCTCTCAACCTTTCCATTTATGATCTTGAGGCTAGATTATTGAAAGCCCGGTTCTGCCCGGTTCTGTCAACACTGCACTGGCTCCCTATCAGACATTGTATAGATTTTAAGATCTTGTTAATTACTTACAAAGCCCTGAATATCTTAGCTCCTCAGTACTAGAACGAGCTCTTATCACATTATAGTCCTCCACGTCCGCTGCGTTCTCAAAACTCTGGCCATTTGATAATACCCAGAATATTAAAATCTACTGCAGGCGGCAGATCTTTTTCCGTTTAAAGCACCCAAACTCTGAAACATTTTACCTAATACTGTTCAGGAGGCAGGCACACTTTTTATCTAGATTAGTTTAAATCTAGATTAAAGGCACATCTCTTTACTCTGGCTTACACTTAACACACTAATGCACTTTATTAATTAAATCCATTAAAGGATTGTTGGGCTGCATTAATTAGATCAGCCAGAACCGGGAACACTCCCCTTCGCACACAATGTACTCGTTAGATCGTAAAAAGAATGCCATCTACGCAAATATTTGTCTGTCTCTCCCTTATTCTGTTTCTCAGCCCGTATCCAGAGATCAGATGGTGTATCAGCACAAAGAGATGATCTTCATCCGAGATCAGAACACCTAGATGAGCCCTGTGGACAGAACACTGGAACCAAATGCACACAAACACATATAAACATATACTATAAGTTCTTTACACAATCTGACATGCGCTTAAAATTAAACAGGAAATTAGGTGCTGGCCGTCCGGCCAGAAGAGCAGATTGAGTGATATTTAGTCGCATTCATAATAATAGTTTATATATATATATATATATATATATATATATATATACACACGCTAGTATACGCAGTATGCTAGTATTTGACTCTGAACATTTGAAAATAGAACATATTTAAAGAAGTGCTGTGATAAAGCCCTTGAGGTTTTTTCTTAACATACTTTACACCCTTAAATTTGCTGTCACCCTGACGAAGATCTCCTCTCTATCTCCATGGAAACCGCTCAGCCAGTTAGCTTTACTCTTTCCTATTATCAAAGGTACAGTCATTAACTGAAGCAGTGAAATGTTAGCAGTGCAGCAGCTGGGGAAGGGCCTGGATTGCGTGTGGCATGTGTGCTTGAACTGTTTTTTTTTGTTTTTTACAGATAAGGTATTTCTTTTCCTTTTGATCCTCACTATCGTGGAATCCCCAATTATGCTCAATTACAATGACACTAGCCATAAAAACACCTTTTTAGTTAAACGCCTCTGTAAGCAATTAGAGTATGCACTCTTGACTCGTGTGACAAGAGATTCTTTAAGTGGAAATCATTTTACACATCAATTACTGTTACATGAACTCCATACAGTAAAGAGAACAAATCAGCAAGAACAAAACCATTTTATAGCATTTTGCAAAAGTTTGGTTCCACTGGGTTAAGCTGCAGCACAACATTATATAAATGTTCTAAAAACCACACCTAAAATTAAGCAAATAATTTGATCAGTACAAAAAGAAAAGAAATATACTCACAATAGCATTTTAAGTTCAAAAACTGGACAAAAACCTTGAAATATATTATCTGATTGATCTCTTGAGGTGTGGCAACCGTAGTATAAGTGGAATAACCGATATACATCACCAGTGTTAAGTAATTTATAGAGATGCTTTTTTCTCTCAGATTCAGAAGTATAGTCTACAAATGTATGGTATGTCATAGTAGGTAACATGTAATCATTTACTAGCGAGCACTATGGAAAAAAAATATTCTATCCCATTCAATGTCATGATCACTGCCACCAGAAATACACCAGCTGGCCAAGCAATCCATAAAGAAACCCATAATCGATAGTTTTGCCTGAGAGCAAGTGAGCTTCATTGACAACAAAAATCCCTGTCAGCCAAATGTGGATCGATTCAAAGACAGCAGGCTGATCAATGTGCTGTACACTTTGCAACCACAAAAAGGCAGTCAACTGCATTCATCAATCTCTAATCAAGCATGTGCGCATGCTAATTGCACTACAAGTTGCTGTCAGCGCGATGGACCACTTGTGTGTCATTATTAGGGAGTTCAATAGAGAGCAGGCAAAGAACGAATGCCAGCTCCTTTCTATCATATACACCATGGCAACAAAGAAACAACAAGATGAATGTGCTATCAGGCGGTCTGATATCTCTTTTGACATGCTTTTGACCAAGCGTCAGGTAGAACTGTAGCCAGGTATTTAAATTTTCAGTCACCGTCTCTAGACTTGTTTGAGTTCAAGCCGTCCTGGTACACAGATGCACCTTGGCAGCTGGGTAGTTATCTGACACTGCCCCCGGGTGATTGGTTGCTAGGTGTCCAGACGTGCCCAGGAGATAGAAGCGAGGTCTCGCTTTTGCTTTCTCAATGTTTCTTGCACTTTTTTTTTTCTCTAGAACCGTCACATAGAAGCTTTGTTCATTTAGGCTCTGAAAAAATGGTACAAATGGTACCCATTAGGCAAAGGTAGGCAACTGCCTTGGGCCCTCAAAAGCTAAGGGGCCCCCAAAATGCTTTTCACAAGATGCGCATTAAGCATGGACAAGCGGTGTTTATTACCAGGACCATCTGTGTGTTGGAGTTGAATGTGCTTTGTGTATATCCTGTTTGTAGCAAATTAAAATATTATGCATCTGAAGCTGACTGCCACATGAGCGCGAGGTCTCTCGATCTTTCTCGCTGCGCTCCTCTCTCTGCGTCTGCTCCGTTTAGCGAAAAACTTCTCTAAAAAAATGGCTTCTCTAAGGCCCCGTTTACACTAGGTATGTTTTTGTTTTATAAAGCATAACGTTACGCGCCTATCCCGGCGTTTTCCACTCCTTAAAAAACGGATACTTTGAAAATGCTGCAGATCCTGTTTTAGTTTGATCACTCCGGGGTAGGTGTAACGCCAGTGTAAACGAGGACCGTTTTCATTTTAAAACACCTTTTTAAAACTATAACGCACTGGTGTAAACGGAGCGCAGTAAAGTTTTAGATTTGATATTCGCCTAGGCTTCTTTAGAGAGCATCTGCACACCATTTTATCGGTAAAAGGCCAGTTGGATAGAAACAGGCTGGAGACCACAAATTTTGCAAATATTTTTTTACGCAAATTCTCTTTGTCGATAACAAAACAGCATAAAAACTGGATGGAAACTAGGCTAGTAGGATAAATCAATGAAAACATTTATTGAGAATTTAGCTGCATCAGAATACAGTATGGACACATTAGCCTGTGTGTAGCCTAAACAGGTTTGTGTCAGTAAATACAATAAGTAATATAATAATTTATACTTCTGACTACTTCTTGCATCTCAATTGTAAATCAATTGCTATTTTGTTGTCTACAACATGAAAGAATAAAAGTGTCTGCTAAATGAATAAATGTCAATTTTAATGAAAGAATCCCAATGACCCATGATGTACATGAAAAATGTAGAAACACTGGGTGTTACTATGAGGCACCATTGTGCAGCAGCAAATTTGACAACAAGAAAAGGAACCTCAAGGTTAATTGAAGTAAATTTGTGCAAATGTAGGGCCCCATTCCTATATTTGCCTGAGGCCCCAAATTCACTAAATCCGCCCCTGTCTCCACATATATGAATAAAAATTTCCGAAAGCTTGTATTCCGTAAGCTCGTATATATATATAGTGGTGGAAATGGGTAAGATATAGATTACAAACTTTATTAGTGTATTATACTTCTTTTATAGTGTTGTATAATGCTAACAAGCTTAATCAAGGTTTGTAAGTGTCTGATCACATTTCAAACAATGAGATGCTGTAAACATTAAATTTAGCAAAAAATGTCTAAATATATATATATTAACTTTTTAACAGTTGATTTGGCAGATGGGCTGAAGAAAATAAAAAAAACAAAACAAAATACAAACAAAAAAAAAAACGGTAAGACTTTATTTTACAGTTACACCTATTAGTTGCATATTAGAATTTTAGAAATAGAATATCAGCCATTATTAGTGCTAATTAAGCACATATTAATGCTTATTCTACATCCTTAACTTAACAGCTACCTTTCTGACTATTAATTAGCAGCAAATTAAGAGTATATTGAAGGATAAGTCATAGTTAATAGTTAACAAGTGTTTTATATTCTAAAGTGTTACCAAAAAAATGTCTCAATGTCTCAAAATCTGTTCTTCTAAAGTGGGTACAGTGGGTTCAGTTTTTCTTATTTAATAAATCTGCAAAAATGTCAATGATGCTGTCGTTTTCTGTCAATATGGTGTGCTGTACATTAATCGGGAAAAACAAAGAACTTAAATGATTTTAGCAAATGGCTGCACTATAATAAAGAGTGAAAAACTTAAGGGGCGTTTGAATACTTTCCTTACCCACTGTAGATACTTTACCGCCACTTAGTATTCACACCTATTTGTGAGTGTTAACAAGTCATAATTTTATACATTAAGAGAGGCTATAGGCATGTGACCAAAATTGCAAATCTTGCAAAAAACTGGTTGGCTAGTTTTCTTTACAATGCAATGAAAAAGAGATTAAAAAAGGCCTGTAGGTTTTAAGAATAGACTACTCTACTAAATATTACCAAGAACTGCATTAGTTAGGTTATTAGTTTAGCCACTCATTGACGCAGTGTGACATTCAACTGACTCAACCCCAGGAGTGGTTCTAAGATTTCATCCTCTGGGGGGCTAAACCCTCAGAGAGATCATTAGGCATACAAATTATCTAAATAAACAATACCTTACTATGGCTTGTGAAAACTGATTTCATGAGGAGTGTGTACGGATCAACCGCAGCTGGCACCGAATTAACTAATCAATCTACTCTTTTCATCTGTCCAATCAGATTCATCTTACCCACTATAAATAAACCCATTTCCTTCCCTTCCACATCTCGTCTTTTGTTCATCCCTCCTCCACCCCTTCTCCGCCCGTTCAGGCACCTTACTTAACGGGGGGCACACAGGGTCCGAGCCGGACGCTGAGCTCTGCCCTCGCTAGGGTTCAAATCACTAGGCCTCGGTGTCCGCCAACCTCCCGGCTCGCCCCTACCGGACAGCATGCCAAACTCGCTTACACTTTATTATGAGGAAACGCGAACTCGTGAAAGACGTAACCGACCGTGTTTACTCGGATACTCATCAAGGAAGTTTTTGCTCATTAAAATGTAGATTACAACTTGTTCCTTGCATGCTGTAAGAAAAAAAAAAAACCATCACAGTTTGCTAGTAGTGCACTGAGATCTCTTTTGTGCCATCTTGTGCTTGAATGGCTTAAAATCAAGTTAAACTTACAGGACTTAAAACACATTAGAATGATAATGTTTCTTCAGCAAACAGCACTGGCCTGATGGTTTAGATAGCTGTTTATAGTTTTAGGGGGATGAGACAACATACAGGGGAGCTGAAGCTCATCTAAAAAGGTTCTGGAATCAACCTGCTCAGCCCCACCACCATAAGTCCAAAACTACAGTTAAAATAAAAAAGTAATAGGCAGTGCATTACTGTGCAGTATATACTACACAAAACACCAACATTTCTCACCATGCTGGCATAACGGTCTGTATACTGACAGGTTCATCACAGGTTTTGTAATATAAGGGTTTGCTTTTTTACTCTTTTGGAAGGTGAGAACTATATGTTCCCAGATGTGCAGTGACATTTCACCGGCACAAAGCTGACAAAAGCTCATTGTTTGGTGATGGCACCCTATGGCCAGTGGGGTAAAAAAAGCTTTACAAAGTCATGGCAAAAAGAGGAAGCCTGTTTGGAAAACACAGCTGTTTTAACTGTACAAGTAAACTTTCAGTAAATAGTAAATAGAAAAATGACACGCTGGGTGAATACAAAACTCAAAATTAGTTTGCCAGGACACTGCTATAGCAATTAGCACTTTTACTACGAAAATAAAAATAATTCGTGTGTGTAAGGTAATGTTTGAGCGATGAATGAATAGCACTTTCAGTGCTCTTTAAAAAAGCTTCCATAAATGCGAAATCAAACAGCCTCAAAGTCAAATGTTCATTATCTTCTATGGTACAGACTCTTATTATTTTCCATATTCTTACTTATTACAGTTGGGAATTCCTATTTATGTATATCTCCCCAAAAGCCTCAAGCCTCAATACTTTTTTTTCTAATTATGCAGTAGCTCTTTATTTGTAAAAGTTGGAAAAGGTTTGCTGACAACTGTAGCAGCCTAGAATATGATTGAGCTTCTGCTGTACTGTGACTTTCATTTAATATTAATAAGCTGAGAAAAATCCTACAGGAGAATTGAGATATTTTCATTCTCTCTTTTGTTCCTTAGACCTTTTCCATCTTCTTTTTAATTACAGATATGCTGTGAAATTTGGGACTAAATCTCAGAACACTAAAACAGTTCATATTCTGAGAGCAGAATACCGACATAATTCATAATCATCATTGGTGGTTTAGGAATTAGGAGCACTTTTGGCTAATTGAGATCTGGAAAATTAACCTTCGCTTTTAGAGAACTGTAATTCCTCAATTTTAAATGGTTTGGTATCATCATTTTAGAAATCTACTCTCAAAATACTATGATTTATAAACATACACACCAAAAGAAACAAGGTAAAGTCATAAAAAAATCAAGACTGATGACAAAGCAGATGATTTATTTCGAAAAAGGGCTTAAAGGACATTTAATCTCTTCAAAGTCGGATATTTAAGGACAGGAGAAGAACAAAATGCCACCTTTTTGATTGGATTGGTATTGAGTATAAGGCAACAAGAGGTCAACAGCACATTGCAGCCTGACAATATCCCACAGTATGATGGAAAATGATGTTTTCACAGATGACAGGAGAACATAAGGGGCAAATATGCTTTACACAGCTGTCTGTCTGCTGCTGGCTTAAACACTCTCCCATTTATTTGAGATGGATAACAGGGCCACTAAATATCACCTGATCTCAGCACTGTTGTCATTGGAAACAAGACTTACACAAAAGCTCATCATAAATGTAGGGTTTTTGATTTTAGAGCGAGACACCAGCTGCTTATTCAACAGATTATTTCACTGAGATCACTTAAAAAACATCTAAAAAATACAGTAAATGATGGGCAGGTAAAATAGATGGTTATTAAACTGTCAAAAATTCTGTGTGTGGTTGCTGTATACTGCTAGCCATCTTACCTAATAATCACAGTTTAAAGACCCCATCAAATTAAATTTAGACGTTTTGACTTTTAGTTAATGTCTAGTTTTGAGGTGATCTACTGTGTCTAGCAAAATGAGAATGCAAGTGCATATCCTGTAACTCAAGTATTCATAACTACACTATCAATCAATTAATCAATAGATTATCATCAAATATATATCATCAAAATATGTGTCACAGACAGCGCTTCTGTGGCGCGCTCCGACCATCGGCAGCGGGAACCGTCCCCCGAGTTTTAGTTTCCGCCCGGACTACTTCCGCCCACGTACCTCAGCCTCTTCGCGCCTTAGCGCGCCTTTTTTCCGCCTATTTAAGGGGCGGTTCCCTGCTACTTCTTCGCGAAGTTATATCGTTCCCTATGGTGATATTTCTGAGCGTTTCTTCCCGTGTTTGTTTTCCCGTGTATGATCTTGGACTGTGTACCCCTACTACGAACTCTGCTGCCTGCCTTTTTGAAGTAAGCCTGTTTTTGACCATACGTTTGTCTAACGTCACTGTAACTCACTGCTGGTGTCTTCATACTCTGTTTGGCTGTCACAACGCTAATAAAGCCTTGCACATGGATCCAACTGAGTCTAAGAGTGTGTCACAGATGACTTAGCCGCAACAGGATCCAGCGGCTTTGTTGGATGTCATGACAGAGGTATCTCGCCAGGGCTCCCTGCTTGCTTCTCATCACCAGCAGCTAGGCACTCTTACCTCTATGACCGAAGAACTCGTTCGCTCCGTGAACGCTCTTACCGCCGCTCTCAATCTGCCCAGACCGCAGCCCGAAGCCCCCGCGGCGGCCGCCATTACCACGCCGTCCGCGCCCGCTACCTGTTCCTCCAAGATGGTGCTCCCGGAGAAGTTCCTGTTACAATGCACCATTTACTTGAACCAGCAGCCCCAAGGATACCCCACAGACGACAGCAAGGTGTCCCTCATTTGTTCTCTTCTGACGGGCAAAGCTCTCCAGTGGGCCACAGCATTATGGGAGGGCCAGCAGATGGCGTTTCCCTCCTACCAGCATTTCCTTCAGCAGTTCCGGGAGGTCTTCGACCACCCAGTGGATGGCAAGGAGGCGGAGGATGAGCTGCTGAACTTGCG
>JAUYWG010000034.1:14115380-14126317 GCA_034779775.1 Enteromius afrohamiltoni | reverse complement strand
TATCAAATCCCCATTTCCATTCTATAATCTATAATAAGTCTTGTTTGTGATATATGCAATGAATTACAAGATACTTTAAGTAATAAATCTATACCAGGCTTAAATAATCCACTGAATGCCTACTAACCATATCTGTTTCTTTAGGTTTGTCAAAATCTATTGTCCCATGCTCATGAATGTCTGTTTGCTAAATATCAAACCTACCTGAATCTGTGCTATAAAAATATGAATGGATTATGGCATCCAGAATCAAACTGCTCGTTTTTTAAAGAGCTTTCGCTCATATGTGGGAGCTCCAGTCCATTTTGGTCAGTTTGGAGATCAAAAAGCAACTGCCGTAAGAGCCACTGTTTATAACAAGTTAATCGGAAAACTTTGCATTTTTATTTTTGCATACATACATATTACACTGTTACTATTAGTACTAATAATTCATCTTGTTTGTAGCCCAACCACATTGTCTTGGAGACCTGCGCTATGTAGAGATGGGTCCCGCTTTCCCGCCAACCTGCAGCAACCCACAGAATTACACCACAGAGCTCACCAGCACCTGCCTGCCTGCTGACGGTTGGTCCTTGGTTGTTAGTAAAAAAGGAAATGTTGGAACTAAAGTAATTTTAAAGTGTTACCTTACACCAAAATGAACATTTTGTCATTAATCAACCGGAAGGCATGTGGCTGTCTCATTGACTGCAGCGTAAATAGCACTGTCAAGATCCACAATAAAGACAAATTTTATGTTACATAAATAAAGGATACGGTTCAACCACTAATGGCAAATGGACTATTCTGACGATGTCTTTCTAGCTTTTCTGGCAGTGTAGTTTACTTGGCAGTCAGTGGGACAGTCACAAGCAATTTTTATGAACATAATATGATTAATGACAAATTTTTCATTTTGGGGTGGAGTAACACTTTAAATATTTAAAGTCATTAATGAAACATCAAATCAGAAAATATTGTTTTATTTCTTTAATATCAAAGTCTCTTTAAAAAGAGAAGACAAGTCACTCTGCAGCTGTCTTTGAAACGCAGTCTTAGGCACACGTCTCAGAATGATAAATGAGTCCCACTTTATATTAAGTTTCCCTAATACCTGTGTACTTCCATAGTAACTAGATGAGTATCTAGTGTGTAACCACTGTGTAAGTACACACCTGTACAGTGTATAAAGCTGTAATATTTCTGTAACTACACACATGTAACAACCCTCAGAATGACTTCACAAATCAGCGATTGGCTATTTTATTCAGAAGGCGGGGCTTCCTGTGATTGATCAGCCATGTTAAACGTAGCATTTTCCCCATTCAAAACTACGAGTGACACGTCTTGGGTATTCTATAGTCTTTGTTAATATCTATACTATTTATAATATTTTCTCCATCTCTCATAATCTCAGGAAAGGTCCTGAATGATCGGGTTGATGGTTACCATTCTATTTATGTGGAGGAATGTCCATGTGTGCATGGAAAGATCAAGTATGCACCAAGGCAAGAACGCAGAACAAAGTGCCAGACCTGGTAAGAAAGTTTTGTAACGCTAGAATGTAGACCATTTCTCATTATTAACTATTGTAATTGCTTATTAGCATGCCTATTGATAACATATTGACTGTTATCAATACATATATTTATTTTTCCCACAGTACCTGTATCAAAGGAAACTGGGCATGTTCTGCAAACACATGTCCAGCCAAGTGTATTATTGAGGGCCAGTTCATCACTACATTCGATGGCAAACAGTATTCTATGCTAGACAAATGCACCTTTGTGGCCGCAAAGGTAACTGAAATGAAATACACTATATTCTTGATATTCTGTGATTTTCTGCCATTAAAATGCCTAATGTTTGGTATGTCGCCCAGGGGCTTAACTGGACATTGAACATTCAATATTCTGGGCAAAGTGTTGCCATAGAAAAGGCATATCTTAATATAAACCAGGTTTGTCTATTTTTCTTCCCAACATTCGCAGGCTTTTGTTTTGTATGCATTTTGCAGACCATGTACTGTACATGTTTGATAATACATTTTGGTACCATATTCAGGCGTCACTTTAATTTAATTAATTTTTTTTTTTTTTTCAGGAAAGATATACCTTCTCTGCAAACAGCATACAACTGAACAACATAGAAATCAGTGACCTATCACAGACTGGTAGGAGAGATTTTTTAGAATTTGTCGTATGAATAATGAATAATTTTTAAACATTCACATTAGCTTTACAAAACTGTTACGATTTTGGCCTTTGTTTCAGAGTCTACCACAGTCTTTTGGCAGTCTTCAATGTTCATTCAGGTTCAGACTTTATTTGGACTGAAAATGCAAGTTCAAGTCTCTCCAGAAATTCAAATTTATTTGAATTTGCCACCAACTGAAAACACTAAAGGTTTGAGTAATCTATATTCGTACAAGCCAAGCACTTTTGAATGTTCAATTTTTATTAAAGCAAATGTTTTTTTTATAGGACTTTGTGGAACTTTTAATAATGACACAAGCGATGACTTCACTACTTTCAGTGGCATCATAGAAAGTTCAATTCAGCTTTTTGCCCAGTCCTGGTCAATGGGCACTTGTACCCCAATTACTGGTTGCATCAACACTGACAATGGTAAGTATTAATTAGGCTAACTGATTAACCATTGAACCATTTTTTAACATGGAAATGTAAACGATAGTGTTAATGTGCTTGGTCTTGGTGAAATAGATCTTCTACAAAAATAGAAATGATGCTACTACCAAATCCACAGACATGCTGCTTTGAGATGAAAAAAAATAAACCCTCATGTATAATATAATATACATGAGATCACCAAATAGCAGATCAATACAGGTAAAGCTGGGGATTTTGGAGGGTTTCTGAAGCGCGCTGAAACTGCCACAAGATAGCGAAGTTTTTGCAAGTTGAGCACCAAGCTCATTGGTTGCAGATACGTAAACTGATACGCCAACTTTAAATTCATTTTCTAAGAAAACCACTTACATTCATTCATTTATAGAGATGTTTGCTGAGGAGAACTGTGACCAACTGAAAGATCCAGTCGGAGTGTTTGCTGTGTGTCATGATTACGTACCTGTTTCACCCTTTGTCGAGGCAAGTATACATTCTTATTCATAAATACATTCAATGATTCTGAAACTAACGGTTGTTTTCTTGTTACTATTCTATTTTTGATTCTTCTCAGGCATGTGTAAAAAGAACATGTCAGTGCTCGGCTGCAATGCAGGAATGTTTATGTGTCTCCTTTGGCAACTATGCAAAAGCCTGTGCAACTCAGGGAATAACTGTTGGGGGGTGGAGATCAGCAACAAACTGCAGTGAGTGACAAGCTTTTATACAATGTGAAAATGATGCATTGAATTTCAAGGTTACATTTCTGTAGGCGAAAACGCAACCTTAGCACAATTAACCAAATCAAAATTTTGAGATATATTTGCGTTACATTGTGTAATTACACGGTAACAACATTATTTTTGAAAATCTATGTATGACTCACCCTGCAAATGATCATTCTGGGTTTCAGTTCCTTCGTGCATGGGCAACCTGAGGTTTGATTATGCCACGTTGGCATGTAACCATACATGTCGTTCTCTCTCGGGCCCTGATCCCACTTGTGAGGTGGTGGATGACCCTGTGGAGGGGTGCGGGTGCGCATCAGACTCTCACCTGAGCAATCAACAAACCTGCAGCCCTCGCCCACTGTGCAGCTGCCACCACCCAGGAGGCGTCACCGCTCCAGGTCCCGTGGTTATCGGTGGTCGCCAGTGGTAAGGATGAATACAAGGTTATGCTGAGTATAATTTTTGGCTTTTGCTGTGGATAAAACGTTAGTTTTTTATTACAGCTTGTGTGAAAATGGCCAACTTCATTGTCCTAAAGTTTGCAGTAAGTACAATCAACTTCTTACATTGTAGAAAAAACACCAACAGTCACAAAGACGCAATAAAAAAAAAAAAAATGAACCAACGAATATAACACATTTTAGTATGCGTATAGCCTCTGTGGAATGGCGGTTCTGAAAACAGATATATAGATTTTTTTAGCACAAAGACTTTTGAAGAATGTTCCTTATCCACAGAAATCAATGTTGTTTGCCTTTAATCAATGTGATAATACTGTATGTGCAATTTATTAAAATATGCTTAAATAACCAGGCATTGTGTAGTTGAGTGGCACATAGTTAGACACTTTTTAAGTGAACCTTGAATTCTTAATTAATAAAAGCCTAATTTTATGATTAGGTGCCAAAGATTTCTACAAAATTCTATTTCTATTTTCTAGATTGCACAGTGGGAAAGATTTGTGTGGACTGCGCACAAATACCAGTAAAGACAACCCTTAGGACATGTGAAAGCTTGACCAAACCTGTAGTAAGCATTTGTCTTAAGTTTGACATCTGTTATCAAATTTGATGAGTATTATAGTGTTAATTTTCTACAAGTATCTAAGTGAAATTCCTGATAAATTTTTACAGAGTGATGATAACAGCTGTATTAGTGGCTGTTATTGTCCAGATGGCCTTTTTGAGGATCATAACGGTGGTTGTGTGGCTCATGATAACTGCACCTGTGAATTCAGTGGGAGAGTGTATGAAACAGGGCAGAGTGTGGAGACCAACTGTAAAATCTGGTAAAAACCCTGTTTTCTACAGTAGCTTGTCTTCTTGCCGCCTCAAGATTCTAAGCGATCACAAGTGTGAATGACATTTGAAAGTTTTAAGATTGTATGCTTTGGGATATCCTGCATGATTTTGTGTCACAGCACATGTACAGGTGGTGAATGGTCTTGTGTAGATGAGGCGTGCTCAGGAGTTTGTGAGGTGTTTGGAAACGGGCAGTATCACACATTTGACTCCAAATGGTTCAGATTCGATGGCCACTGTCAGTACACCCTAGTGAAGGTGAGTAGTTGTCCTGTGTACTTGTAAAATTCACAAATGCTGTAAAAAGTAGAGCTTAACATTTGGCAAACATATTTAACTTCTAATACTTCTTGTAAAAGGACGCTGGTTCAAATGGGCAGTTTGCAGTTAAAACTGAGAGTGTTCCTTGTTGTGATGAGACTTTGACATGTTCCCGCGCCATCTCAGTAGAGCTCTTGGTAAATGACCATCTGTATACATATAAATTGTTGTTAGATGTTGTCAACATTTGAACTTTCTATTAAAGTAAATATCAGAATGCACTCAATTATGAAATAGTAAATAGTTGTTTAATGTTTGACAGGGTGCAGTGACTCTGATGTTGAGCGACATGAAGGTAACTCAGACATTTCAGGCAAGGGGTGCATTGCTGGCAGAGCCCCTGTATTCCATTCAAACTGTAGGCCTCTACATCATTATCTCAGTTCCCAGACTGGGGATCACTGTAATTTGGGACAAACATACCAGGATCACCATCCAACTAGAGCCTCAGTGGAGAGTAAGAGGTCACATTTAATTGATTTTATTGTCTAAGATTAATATTCAGTACTTACATTGTGAACTAACTAGATGTCATGCAAAAGCAGTATCAAAGCTTCATCAAGTACAGTCTCTGTTGATCATGTTGTCAGAACTGTTATTGAAATTGAATGAAGGTGGCTTGATTTGCTTTAATTTGGAGAGTCACTATGAATGGAAGACTTTATAAAAATGCCTAACAATGGTTAAATCACAAGTAAGAGTTGATCAATTAACATACTTGTAGGCCCTGGATCCAACTTGCTTTCAACAATCTTTATTTTTAACTTAGAGCTAAGTTGAGACTTGAACAACATTCTTAAGAACATATCTATCTGATCTCCTTTTTAGAGGAGGCTAGGAATGGAGTCCATATGTAAGGACAGGACTATGATAGTTTGATAGAAATGTTAAATAATAAATATAGATCCTGAAACATGCTTTTAAATGTTGAAGACATGCAATGGTCTCTTTCAACTGTGTAACTTTAGGGCCGAGTGTTGGGGCTTTGTGGGAACTTTGATGGAAAGGTGACAAATGACCTCCTGACAAGCAGCTCCTCAGAAGTTTTCAGTGTTTTGGACTTTGGGAATAGTTGGAAGACCGCAACTCCGCCATGCTCAGATGTCACCCATGAAATTTTCCCTTGTGAACGACAATCCTACTGTGCAGCCTGGGCCCAGCGGCGATGCATGATCCTGAAATCGGACACCTTTGTAGATTGCCATCTTAAGGTACCCATTAATTAATAACATAATGCTTATTTTCAATGTTTAATCTTGGTTCGTTGACTTTAATTAAACAAAGCACTATTTCTGAACCTTATGTTCAAGTGCATCAAACTGTTTCTGAGTTTGGAAGTTGGTTCCAGTATACAATGCATTTGCTATAAATGTTTTGTCATGAAGAAAGATGCAACCTTTATTGAAGCAGCCAATAACTTTTGCATTCTTATGACCTATAGGTAGATCCAGAGTCGTATTACCAAGCTTGTGTTTTGGAGTCCTGTTCTTGTGAGTTTGAGGGAAAGTTTCTTGGATTTTGTACCGCTGTCTCAGCTTACGCAGAGGCATGCAGTGCAAAGAATGTCTGTATCAACTGGAGAACCCCAGATTTGTGTCGTACGTATTGTATTGTGTTGTAATTATTGGATTGGAATTTTCCCAGCATGAGCATTTCCTTGTAAAAACTAATTGAGTGATTACAGTGTTTCTTTTTCTCCACAGCGGTGTATTGTGACTATTACAATGAAGTGGGTCAGTGCACCTGGCATTACAATCCCTGTGGCCAGGTTAAGACCTGTGGCAATAATAACCACTTTACAGGAAAACTTGAAGGTATTCTTTTTTTACCTCTTTCTGTTCATGTTTTTGGATCTTTTGATCTTGATCAAAAACAAGTTTACAGAGTAATGAATCACATTTCAGGATGTTACCCAAAATGCTCTGAGGAGACCCAATATTATGACGAAAACTTAGGTAAATGCACCACTTTGGACAACTGCACTTGTAACTTCATGAACAGAGTGCTGTCACCTCCTGATGAAATGTGTACTTCATATACATGCTGGTAAGCCATTTTGTATACTCTTTTTGCAATGCTGGAAAAACATTTGGGCAAGATTTACTAAACAGAAGAAATTAGTGTTAAAGCACAATTCTAATTGGGGGTGTATGTGTGTGTGTTGGAGGGGGTGGGGGGTTCTATGGATAATTTACTGATAATGCGTACATTAAAGATTACAGATCTTCTTTAGTCTTTAGCAAATCATGACTTAGGTGCAAGATAAAACATTTAAAAAACTATAGACTTAATATTAATTAGACTTTTATTTTTTTTGGTTAGTAAATGCATAAATGGACAAATTGTCTGCAATGCTACATTTACATCTACAACTACGACTACAGTGTATTACAAATCAACATCTCAGCCATCTACAGCAATAACCCACACAGCCACAACACAATTACCAACAACTCAAACAACAACACAAAACATAACACCAAAAACAAAACACACAATGAAACCAATGACTGAGAAGACAACAGAATCTTCTACAACTCCAGTTAAAGACACAACTACAACAGAACCACCATCCTCACATAGCACAAAGGAATACACAACACAACTACCAACAACTGAGAGCACAACAGAACACAGAATCACAACACATCTGTTAACAACTGAAAGTACAACCAAACAATATACAACTCCAGTTGAAGAAACAACCACAACACAACCACCATCAACTGAGAGCACAACAAAACACAGAACCACACGTTTGACAACAACTGAAAGTAAGACGGAACAATATACAACTCCAAATGAAGAAGCAACCACAACACAACCACCACCAACTGAGAGCACAACAAAACACAAAACCACAACAAGTTTGACAACAACTGAAAGTACAACGGAACAATATACAACTCCAGTTGAAGAAACAACCACAACACAACCACCATCAACTGAGAGCACAACAAAACACAAAACCACAAGTTTGACAACAACTGAAAGTACAACAGAACAATATACAACTCTAGATGAAGGAGCAACCTCAACACAACAACCACCAACTGAGAGCACAACAAAACACAAAACCACAACAAGTTTGACAACAACTGAAAGTACAACGGAACAATATAGAACTCTAGTTGAAGAAACAACCACAACACAACCACCATCAACTGAGAGCACCACAAAACACAAACCCACAACAAGTTTGACAACAACTGAAAGTACAACGGAACAATATACAACTGTTGAAGAAACAACCACAACAAAACCACCACCAACTGAGAGCACAACAAAACAAAGAACCACAACAAGTTTACCAACAACTGAAAGTACAACAGAACAACATACAACTCCAATGGAAGAAACAACCACAACACAACCACCACCAACTGAGAGCACAACAAAACACAAAACCACAAGTTTGACAACAACTGAAAGTACAACGGAACAATATAGAACTCTAGTTGAAGAAACAACCACAACACAACCACCATCAACTGAGAGCACCACAAAACACAAACCCACAACAAGTTTGACAACAACTGAAAGTACAACGGAACAATATAGAACTCTAGTTGAAGAAACAACCACAACACAACCACCATCAACTGAGAGCACCACAAAACACAAACCCACAACAAGTTTGACAACAACTGAAAGTACAACGGAACAATATACAACTGTTGAAGAAACAACCACAACAAAACCACCACCAACTGAGAGCACAACAAAACAAAGAACCACAACAAGTTTACCAACAACTGAAAGTACAACAGAACAACATACAACTCCAATGGAAGAAACAACCACAACACAATCACCCACCTCAGAAAGTACAACAGAATATACAGTACAACCACCAGGTAAGAGCACAACTCAACCAACCATAGCAGAGTGCGGATCAGGCCGCATTTTTCTGTCCGATCCCTGCCCGCGTCCGTCTGAGCAGTAACAGAACCCGACCCGAGGCCTACAGGCATTAAGATATTTATGTCTGAGCCCGATCCCAGCCCGACACATTTAAAATCTTTTTTTTTTTCATACTAATGACACTAATTTTTGTGTGGAAAGCCCTCTTTTATTAAGCAACTGTAGGAAGGCGTTCGGAAATGTCAACAGATGAGAGCATCTAAGGGTTAACTAATATGTTTTGAGTATATTTAAAAATGGGTACTTTAACTCAAGTAATTTTTTTGTTTCTCTGGGCAAATTATCCTCTCGTTACTTCATCTTAATGCTATACAAGTTAAAAATGCTTGTTTATTCCAAACTAGCCATATATGATGCAAATCATTTTGAATGAGCCGGCTAAAGCAGTTCTCACTTAAAATTGTAACAGAAAGTTTAGGGACATCAGGAGCATTGAAGACGTGACTTTGGATCTATATTCAAATCTTCTATTGTTTGCTGACTATGAAGATCTTTGATTGATCGATTACAGTACACGATACCATTATGACATTACCAGTTTGTTGTGCATATACCTTAAACATTAAATATAGTGTTTAATTTATAAATCCAGTTTTCAGATGCATAACATCCTTCATAAATCATTCTAATTTAATAATTTATTGCAGTGTTTTGCTGCGTAATATTTTTGGAACCTGTGACATTTTGTTCTGGATACTTTTATAAATAGAAAGCAAAAAAGTGTAGTACTTACTGTTTTGTCTCTCTGTTATACCCACTAATAATAGTCACTGGCCCTACTATCACCACACTAATTTCCATTTCACCTCAAGAAGTGCATACAACAACTAATCCTACAATAACAACAACACCAACTATTCTAACATCTACACTCAGTACTACAATACCTACAACTGAAAACACAACTCCAGGTAATAATACTACTCATTCAAATCTCAAATACACCACTACTACATGACCAGTTATATGTGAAACCTATTTTGATTGTTTAGGATCTTATGATTATATTTTTGTTTGTTTGGTTTTTTGTAAACTAGTGTGCGAGTGCAAAGATGTGATGCGAAATCAAAGCTGGATGTGCGGAGAAAGTTGGAGAGAGGACTGTGCTGATAAAACCTGTAACGCCAGAGTGATTGAGGTAAAATCCATTACCTGTCCAACATCCACAGTCAGGACTGATTGCCCTAGAGACACGAAGTCTTTGGTCAAAGATGAAGAGACTTGCTGTGAGAGATGGGAGTGTGACTGTAAGTAAACTGACTTATCATATACAGTTTGAAACTAGTGTGAATAGTTAACGGTGTGGCTATCTATTTGTCCAGCCACTGAACATAACTTATTTTCCATTGGAAAATAAGAAGAGTGGTGGGGACTCCATATTCTCAGCCTCAGACATCATGGAACGTTGGCTAAAGGTCTGATGCATGTGACTTTAAAGTTCTGCATGGAAACAAATATGGCATGACACCAAACCCCTCATGAAAGAAGAAAGCCATCCTGTTTACAATTACAGCATTTAATCTTTAAAATACATCCTAGAGTTTTACATACTGGCCTGTTATTGTGATAACATTTTCACACCCTAAAACTTGACACTGAAATGAAACAAACTGTAATTGGTTGTTTGACTTGTCGGTCATGCGTCAACCAACTGCCTCATGCGTCAGGCCTTGGCCAATGAACACTAACATGGATTCCAGACTTTTTCTTGGAACTAGCCTAAAGTTATGGATGCTATCACTCATCTTAATACTAGTATGTCTACTTCAGTCTATTTTTCCTTGTATCTTTTTAGGCCAGTGTCAGGTTTATGGAGACCCACACTACATCTCCTTCCAGGGTATCACGTTCGACTTCATGGATAACTGCACCTACACATTAGTGGAGGAGCGAGTACTGCAGCACCGATTAAGCATTACTGTAGACAACTACTACTGTGTGCCAGAAATTGATAATTCCTGTTCTAGGGGAATCACATTAAAATACTGGAATAATATTGCCATACTTATGGTAACAGAGGATAATACAGTAGAGGTATGTTTAAAATTATA
>JAUYWG010000034.1:14093940-14108741 GCA_034779775.1 Enteromius afrohamiltoni | reverse complement strand
TTAAACAAAAGCTTAGTGATTTAACCTTTAGCTCTATGTTTCTAAATAATGCCTTTTAGTCTTAGTGGACAAAAAGTCATTTGTATACGTGGCCCCAGAGGTCAGTACTTTATTTGTTGTGTTGTCTTGCAGGTGGGTTCACGCTAACAGGACACTGCAGCTTGAACAGAGTCACCAGTGCTGTAAGGAGAAAAGTTATGAGATGAGAGATATCATGCTGACGTGCAGTAAAAACTCTCTGACCCACTTCACACTGAGCCATGCCACAAACTCTGAATGCAGGCTTGAAGGTTAAGTTTACCTGACATACACATGTATAAAAATGTTAGGTAATGTTACTAACTTCGCAGTGTGTATGCGTGTGTGTGTTAAATATGGACAATTAATATTTACAAGTACATCTATAAATGGCTTGTTCTTGAGCATATATATAATGTTTAATTAATGTATTTTCATACTTTATTAATGATCAGTTTATAATTGTTTTAGTTATTATATTACTTATTTAGGTGTTGTCAGTGTTTAATACGATCATTTACAAAGTTTAAGTAAATTATTAATAAATCTTATTATTTAGACACATGATAATAGTTGCTCAGTGTGTTAATAAATGCTTTATTAACCCATGTTCCTGCTGTAATTCACAATTAAGACACATAGTTAGAGACAATTTAGTAGTTGCCAGCCGTCAGTTTTTGTTGGCTCATCTAAAGTGAAGACTATTTATACCTTGTAAAGTATTTATATAGCAGATGTAAGGCTCATTTATCTTCCAAAACAGAAGTTAAACAAACACAACACAGAGGGATACAAAACACTGAATATTTTTTTCAAGATGTAAACAGTTTAATCGTACAACTGTACACTTCATAAATGAAAAAACAAACCTTCAATTTCATAGAAAAAAAATGTACAGTTGTACAGTTTTATTTGTTTTTGCATATTGAAATTAATAATTGTATCCCTCTGTGTTGTGTTTGCTTATTGTTTCTGTTAGGAAGATAACTGACCATTTAAATCTCCTTTGTACATTTAGATATATTTATAAATTAAGAACAAGGCATTTTTAGCTGTATTTATAAACTGCTTACTAATGACTATTAATGTTGGAACAATGCTTTATAAAGGATGAACTAACTATTTACTAATGCTTAACTAATATAGTTATTATAAAGTGTAAACTTGTAACCTGATATAAGTTATAAAGAGTTGTAAAGGCTTTTGTAAGAAGATTTATGGATTCATAATTCATCATAATCATGAATTGAATCATTAATTTGACACTTGTATTTTTAATTTTAAGCTGCTTTTGCATTAGCCTTAAAAAAATAAGGATTTTTTTTTTTAATATCAACCCTGTCCCCAGGATAATAATTCTAATAATAAGAATGCTAATACTGACTTTGATTCTGAATTCTGATTCTAATAATACTGAAAATGTGAATTCTACTACTACTACTACTTATAATAATATTAGCATTGTTGTAACCTTAACCTTATCATAATAATCAATATGAACTTTGCAAGATATATAGATAGATAGATATTTCAGAAATCCAACCTGGAATTTCTAGAACGGCAATATCTATCTGACCAGTCATATGGAAGTATTTAAACTGGAGTGAAGGGTAACTTCACAGGCACAGCAACTGGAGTAAAAGTTCAAAAACCGTTCAATAAAGTACCCACACTCTTTCCAGTGACAACACTTTTCACTGCAGCGTTCCGCCTCTGTTTGTTCAAAGCATATGAGACAGCATTAGTCTGCTCTGTCCTCTGTACCTCTGAGAAACCCCAGCCCCCCTCCCTTGTTATAGAGAAGTGATCGGTTAACATGATCAGCAGATGGAAATGATTGTTTGGTTACTGATTAAAGGAGGTGTTATAACGCTAAATGATAAAGCCTTACCTGTGAGCAAAGCGCCAGAGTTCTTCGTCCATTCTGAGGGAACAGCACAGGTAGGTATGATCTCTCTAGTTCTTGCTGTCTGACTGTTTTTCATTTTGTTTATAAAAAGATCCTTTTTATAATGTGTGGCAAAGATGATGTACATGCATTAATCAGGGCTTTTTATCGCATCTATGAATATTATTTGTTTTCTTTATTCGTTATTTCTCTGTAAAAGCTTGTCGCGCTACAAGGGGTTACAGTGGCCATTCTGGCACTATGCGATTTCATCAAATATTAAAGAACTAAATCTTTTTTTAATAAACTTGAGGCAACTAGCCCATTCTCACATTCACATTCTTAGTCTATTTTTGCCTAAATAAACACTTATTTTCTTTTGCCGATCATTGCCAAAACAATTTATTGGGTTTTCTTTATCTTTTTTTTTTTTTTTGTAACTTTCTTAAAGAAAACATTCCCCACATTACATTTCATTGTCTTCAGCATCAAACCAACACCATCAAAGTTCACCTTGCTGTCCATGATTCTTGAAAACTTTGATTTTTTTTTCGAACACCCTTCCTCTTGCAGGAAATGCGGTGCAATTTCTGAATCCACTCTCAGCTCCACCCTCGGGGGTCTTTCCCCTCAGATAATGTTTTCTTACTCCCGTGAACAATGGACCCTGCTGTTTGCACGACAATAATGCAATGCTTTTCATAACAGTCCTGGTGTTGACACGCTCTGGACAGTTCTGTCATCTGTCATTCGTATTGTTTCCAGAGCATCATGAGTGTGGAAAAGAAGACGACAGGAGAGCCATGCTGCTCCAAATTAAAGGTAATTTTGATTTATCTTCTTGTTTACATAGGCCCATTATGATCAAAGACATGAACGTGATAACAGCTCATTTAATCCCATTACTTTTCAATTACTTTCTATTGACTTTCTTTGCATAGTTTCAGTTCATCTTCTAAAATGTGTGTAAATCTCACAGCATGTTAAACAACTATTTGGCATTTGTTTTCAAATATTTAGATACGATATTCTGCCATTAACTTTTTGTGCTTTAGTGCCATAACTCACTTTAGCATCATTCATTTAAAACTTAATTTGATATTGTTTTACATTAAATGAGACTTCAGTGTCCAAATACTTTTTTGTGGCCACTGTATGTATTGCATGTATATATAAAAAATAATAATTAAACATTCAGATACATCCAGTTTGCAAAATATATATGCATTTCGCCATTTACTCAATTTTATGTTATTCCAGCGTTTGACTTTTTTGATTCCATGTTTGATCTTCTTTCTTCTGTGGAAAACTAAAGATGATATTTAGAAGAATCTGAAAATTAACGGCATTCATAAAACAAGCAAACAAAGTTACTCAACTGCGCAAATGTTACTCAATCCACGGGGATCTTCCCATTCCAAAATAATATCCTACTAGGGAATTGCCTGACCTTGTCGCTTAAAGAAAGTTAGTTTCTAGAAGGTCAGTGTTTGGAGCAAGAGTCAGAGTTCTAGTGGCAGTTGATGATTAGTTTACTTCATTTTGTGTAAACCAATCAATGATATGACTTCTGACCCAAACTTCAACTTTAATAGTTAACTTGGGCAACGTGAATCTAATGGTAGTACAAATACTGAGAAAGTGGTTTTACTACTCATCAAAATATGGGTTAAACCTGTGTAATGTGTCACTAAGTCCATCTGCATTGTGTCCTGAAACAATCAGGCACCACCCCGAAGTGTATAAAATCATAGTGGGTTTTAGTTACGTGAATTGTTAACCAAACGTGCGTGTTTGTGTCTTTTCAGATGTTTTTGGCTGCCATGTCTTTTGTGTTCTTTGCCAAAGCATTTCAGGGCAGCTACATGAAGAGCTCTATCACACAGATTGAGAGACGTTTTGACATTCCCAGCTCACTGATTGGATTCATTGATGGAAGTTTCGAAATCGGTGAGAAAAGTTGGTGAGGGGGAGTGTACCTTCATACATAACACTTTAATAAATCATACTTTTTCATCTAAATCGCATTTTCATATCACATTGTAATTCATACGAAATAATCACCTCCCCAAAATCTGTGATTTCAATAAGATACCAATTTGTGCCCCCCGACAGGTAATCTGCTTGTAATAGCTTTTGTGAGTTACTTTGGTGCTAAACTTCATAGACCACGACTCATAGGAGCTGGATGTTTGGTTATGGCCATAGGATCCTTCATAACTGCGTCACCACATTTCTTCCAAGGATTGTAAGTTTAACTTGTCAGCTACTCTTTTAATGAAACCCCTTTAGTTATCACATTTATGTCAACAAGGATATGTTTAGATATTAATATTATAAGACACATAATGTGTGCTAAACAAGTGTTTCTTTCTTTGTTTGTCTTGTTTTTCACAACAGGTACAAATACGAAACAACTTTTTCACATTTATCTGCCTCTAATGGTACAGAGAGTATTCTACCATGTTTAACCAATGGGAGTCTTGCACAAGATGAAATTCCCACAGTGGAAATTCAAGCAGGTAAGCTGTTTAACCCTGACCCTGAGACAGACCTCAGATAAGATATTAAACCAAAGTTTCTTTTTTGTGTGTGTGCATAATAATAAACTGATGGCCTTCACAGGATTAGATCAACAGCCTCTCCAATTAAGTTTCTTCTCCCCAAAAATCCTATACGAAATCTGGAATATAGTGGGTGAATGCTAAATTGTTTGGGTCTTATTTCAGCTTATTATTTTTACATTTTGCACAGTAAAATTGTCATATTCATACTTCTAATTTTTTGGTGATATGCAACCCAAACATATACATTTTGTTGTAAGAATTACAATAATAATGCCATGCAAATTCATAAAAAATAACATAAGAAATAAGAAATAACAATCATTCAGAAAAAAAATAATGTGAGAAAGTGGAGTTGTGGAATCATTTGTCCTGTTTGGCTTGTAATATGACTGTGCTACCCACAACTCCCTGCAACAATCTGATCTGTCACTCTAGCTTGCTTATCTGGCTTCTCATGACTTTTGAACTTTTTACTTTTTAAGTAATTGATACATTTGTTACATTTGATACACAAAGATTTGTGATGCTTTTGTTTTTTGTAGAATGTGAAAAAGCAGCCAGTTCTTCCTTGTGGGTCTATGTGTTTCTGGGGAACATGCTTCGTGGGATAGGAGAGACTCCTGTCATGCCTCTTGGGTTGTCTTATCTGGATGATTTTTCAAGAGAGGAAAACACTGCTCTTTACATGGGTATGATTGATTATCAGTTTTAGTCATTATTATCAATTCTGGCATACTAGTTTCGCTTCAACCCCACCAGTTTCACTTTTTCAGTTTTATTTTAATTATTAAAGTTGCTGATTATTATTAGATATTTTATAGAATATTTTATTTAAACAGTAGTTATTCAGTTTTAATTTCATTTGAAAGTTAAAAAAGTGTCATTAAATGTATTCATATTTTTCATCATGTTGATAAGAACAAAGAATTAGGATTTTGTGTAGGGGGAGGAGGGGCTTAAAATGATTTGGGCATGTTCTTGCCCTGACCCTCCTACCCCTTCCCACATGGCCTCATGGCATAAACAAACTGTACCTGGGCGCACTTTTTTAGCGAGACACAAAATAAGTACCAATAAGTACATATCACTGGAGTTTCCAAAAGAAATTAACTCTTTTTATTCCTTTTCACACAAATTTACAGTTTTGATTAATAAAGTGCAAATATTGTGCAATTCCTAGAAGAATATATGTTATGACTTATGTTACTGACTTATGACTTATGTTAAAACAATAATAATATGCTCGGAGGTTAGAAACTGAATGTTGAATGCTTTTGAATGTTAGCATCACACATACTGTATCCAGCTTCATTTCTATGGGTTTTCAAAGACAATAGGTTAACTCAGTAGCTAATGTGATATGGCATTGCACTGTGTAACTATGATTTGACAAAATAGATCAAATCTGCGTGAAAGGAAGTCGAAATGGCACAGTTGCATCAAGACATGCCTTTTGATATAAATTTTGCTTTAGTTACCACTATCCAGTAGGTGCATGGTTGAATTTGGTGCAGGGCATATTTCAAACATGATAGAGCTGTAGCTTTTAGAAACAGTCCCTGGATATTTGATTTCTGAACCATCGCAGTCCAAAACAGTGCATTAAAAACACATTGATACTTATCTATGTCAATGTAATAAAAATGTCAGAGAGTCCACATACTGAACCTGTGTTTTAGTACCACTCGGTAAACATTTCTTTTTGAAACTGTGGTGAAAGTGTAGTGCGGTAATACACAAAAAGTGCACCGAGGTACATATTTTTATGAGACCCGGTTGATCACTTCTCTTATTAAGATGTTGTCAGTGTGAAATCAGCATTTTTGTATTGATTATTTTTTAATCTCTCTTTTTCTTTCAGCTATCGTACAGACTGTGGGAATAATAGGGCCCATGTTTGGATTCATGTTAGGATCTTTCTGTGCCAAGCTCTACGTGGACATAGGAGCAGTAGACTTAGGTATCCCCCCCTTCTCACCTGTTTAACCAGTGAAGACTGCAAACCTTTTTTTGTTACATATGATTATGTCTAGGCGCAAGGTCAGAAAATATGGACAGATAATATACAAATCGATAAATTTTTATACTAAATTTCCGTCAGCCTTTCTTAACATTGTATTTATACAAAGTAGCCTTTGTACCTTCAGGTTTACCATGTCAGCTGCTTGTGAATTATGTAAAATGTGGATGTTTGTCTTTTAGTCTAATCGATTGGTGCAGTTCATTTCTACTAACCAGGTTCAAAAGTTAAACTTTGAAAAGCACTTTTTAATTTCTTTTTAGATACTATTACCATCAACCACAAAGACTCACGTTGGGTTGGTGCCTGGTGGCTGGGCTTTTTGTTAACTGGAGGAGTGATGTTACTGGCTGGAATTCCCTTTTGGTTCCTTCCCAAATCTCTTCCTAAGCAGGGTGAGACTGAAACAGAGACAAAATCAAATGAGGGCGAGCAGTACCATTTTATCCCGGACAACAACAAACAGAGTAATGTTCCCGACAAACCAGCTCCAGTTTCCATGGCAGTTCTGGCTAAAGGTGAGCATTTCGTTAATTAAATATTTCATTTTCCATTTCATAGCATTTGGTCAAGAAATTGAGCGTACATGACCCTTGAACTTATGTAAAATCTTCTTCTTGATATTTTCTAGATTTTCTGCCATCACTGAAAAAACTCTTCAGCAACACGATTTACATGCTTCTTTTATTCACTGCATTTGTGCAAGTCAATGGTTTTATAGGAATGATCACATTTAAGCCAAAGTTTATGGAGCAAATTTATGGACAATCAGCATCGAAGGCCATATTTTTGATAGGTAGGTGCACATTTATTGCATTTACTTTTGTATGTTTAATATAAATTCCCAGTTTGTTTAAAGACATAGTGATGCCACACTACAAAATAAATGTCAGTTGTATCCTTTTTGTTCATTTAAAAAAAATATGTCTGCAACCCTGAGTTTATAAATATCAATTACTGGTTTCTCTTTATTTTTATGGGTCCTTTAACACATACTGTTGACTATAAGTAACATTGCAGCTACATGTCTGCTAACTCTCATTAGAGTGTTAGTAGAGCACTAGTAGACTGGTAGAGTTAGGGTTAGAATAAGTTGACATGTACATACAGTACAATCCATGTGGGGAGACCATCAAAATAAAATGTTAGCAGACATTAATGAGAGTTAGTTGACTTGCAATTACTTATTGTCAACAGACTGTTCAAAGGGGACCATCAAAATCAAAAAAAGTTACCATGATTTCATATGGAATGTAGACATTATGTCAATGCACTGATGTATCGAGATTCCCTTGGGACTCCCAAATGCCACTGGTGAGTGGAATTTAAATGCCTAGACACTCCTCCATACAAATAGGTGTATAAGATGAATTAGGTTTGTGCTGTGGAGTAGAGACTGTCCCCTGGCTATTCAGCAGTGTAGTTTCCAGTTGTCAATTTAGTTGAGAATATGAATGCCCACTTCTCTTAGTTTTGCCACTACTTTATCAAAGAGAAAGGAAGTGTGCAAAGGGGAAGACTCCCAGACTCCTTACGAGTGGCACCAAAGGCCCAGTCAATGCAATGGGTCCCTACTCTAGAGGCAATGCATCCCAGAGGTGAGGGTGTATGTGTGGGGTATCACTGTCCTGGATCCCATGAGAGACGGGCTAGAGATGTGTAAATAAGTAGTGCTTCCTCAAGGTGTGAGAATGAGAGTTGAAGTTAGAAAGCGTCATATCGCTGACTATAAGAATGCATGGGAGGGAGGGTTGCTGTCAACACCTCATTGGAAAGAACAGTCTCCTTCATCTCTGGATAGCCCTTATCAGGACTGCTTCACCATCTGCCTGGCTTGGTGTGAGAGAACACTACAGAATGGGTGGAGTCTTCTACTCAAGCCTGATTTTCTCAACTTCCTGAGAAAGCTTTAATCTTAGGGTCAGATTTTGCAACCGCCCCATAAGGGGCAAGCTTAGCTGTGTCGTTATCCACTGAGGACTTCCTTTGGAAATCTACAAAAGTTTTCTTAGCACACTTACAGTCCAGACCTTAAAGACAGAAAACAACCATATTTTGAATTACACAGATAAAGCTAATTGTTTTAAAATAAGGAACTCTTCATCTTCCTTTCTTTGGCCAAAGTGTCAAGGGGTATCCCAACACTTAACCCTGTTCTGTCCAACCTGATACCATTCAGAAGGAACCATGTTCAATACAATTTATGATATTCTCATGGAATGTTTCATATGTTGTTTAAGTGTAATTTGAAAATAAATTGAACCATAAATTAAATTACATTTCTAATAAAAATTTGTAAATAAATAAACAAACATGAAGGGAATCCTCATTGATCTTTTTCCAGGCACTATGAATTTACCAGCTGTGGCTTTGGGAATTGTAACCGGTGGGTTTATAATGAAGAAGTTCAAACTGAATGTTCTCGGAGCCACCAAGATTTGCATTGGATCATCTATTCTGGCTTTCTTCACAATGCTTGTTCAGTATTTCCTCCAGTGTGACAACACACAAGTGCCTGGACTTACAGTGTCATATCAAGGGTAACACACAAAATTACAGTTTAATTTGTTGTTTATCATCATTTTTTCTATGGACTTTTCAATTGATTTTCTTTATATCTTTTAGCTGTGTTCTGTTTGTGTCTCAGAGGCTATATACATTTTTTAATGCCAGTAAATGTAATGAAACCTTATATTTCAGTGGTTTCATTGTTCAGTGTATTTCTAATAGGGCTCCACAGCTGTCCTATCAGCAGAATACACTCATGTCTGAATGTAACATGGGTTGCTCCTGCTCTCTCAAACACTGGGATCCCATATGTGCCAGCAATGGTTTGACCTATGCCTCCCCCTGCCTCGCTGGCTGCCAAAGCTCCACTGGTGATGGCAAAGATATGGTAAATCATTCTTTCCAGACATCTGCATGCCTGTTGCTGAATCAGTCTGTCAACAGACCTATATACATTTATAGTTTTTTTAATTTTGTTATTGTTATAAACAACATCCCTCTGTGTCAAAAGATACACATTTGAGTAGAAATGCGTACCAATAAGTACATAAGTGCAGTTTACAAAAAATAAAAAAAATCAACACTACAGGCAGTAAAACGCTGACATCTTTAATTCTTATAAAATGTACTGAGTTACAGATGTTGGGAGATTTGGGAGAAAAGTGGTGCTTCTGAACATTAGAAGCACACATTCAGATTCATATCTATGTGTTTTCATAGATGGTTGGTTTTGCAACCATCTCTGGTCGTGCAGTAAGGTACATAATATGTTTTTTTGCAAAAAAAAACGCACAGAGGTACATTTTTTTTAATGAGACCAGGTTGGAAACTGCAATCATGTAATATATATTTGCTTGTAAAAAATAAGATTTAAGATGTAAGATTTGTTTGGATTATAGAACATTATTGATTTTATTCTGGTTACACTGGTTACAACTTTGTAATTACATGTTAACTATATATCAACTAATTTTCATTAACATGCAACTACATGCCTGCTAACTCTCAAAGTAGACTGTAGGTTTAGAGTTAGTAAAAAAGAATAACGCATATTTGCAAAGTTTCTTAATGTCAGTATGTTATACAGTATGTTGTGAATCCATTAAAACAAAGTGTTAGAAGATAATAGGCAGACAATCTACTAAGATGAATACTAGTTGACATGTAGTTACAAAGTTACTTACTGTTAGTAGAATATCTAAAGTGAACTATTAAAAGTGTTACCTATGTTCTTTGCAATATTCTATATTAGTTGTACACATATATATGTAGACTCTGATATAGATATTGTGAAATCCTACAAATCGGGTTCAAAAATCTGAGACCATGAAATCCGCCCCCCAAACAAACAAAGAAAAAAACACAAATTATGTTATCAGAATAACAATTTGAGTAAAAATTGTACTGATTTTCAGTGTTTTGACATTTGTCCCCCTTTTGACGTCAGCTCTCTAGGTGCCATGGAGCAGTTTATGTAAACCTGATTATCCATGTAATGGCAGCATGATTTGAAAATGTTCCAAAGAACATTTTGTGTGCCTTAATGAAATCTGACCTTTAGTACAAAAAAAAGAAGAAAAAAATACAAAAAAAGTGAACATGGTTTGCTTACATTTGAATACCGACCTATAATCAGTGTTAAATATTTGTTTAACCTAAATTTCTTCATTGAAATGTCCAAAATCCTAAAACTTTGTTTAATACTAGGTATTCCACAACTGCACCTGTATCAGAGATTCGCCTCTTCCATATGCAAACATGTCAGCAGTGCTGGGCCAATGCCCTCGAAAGAGTGATTGTGACTCCATGTTTAAGTTTTACATGGCGGTGACAGTTGTTGGTGCTTTTCTCTCAGCTTGTGGGGCCACACCAGGTTACATTATTGTGCTCAGGTAATGAATCTCCTTTTAGAGACTTAATTGTCTTTAAGGATAACTATACAATATTCTAGTCAATATTTGTGCATTTCCGTCCTTTTGACACAATAATATGTTTCTTTCTTGGTATGCAATGGTATATTCTGACTGAAGTCAAGTACTTCAGGAACAAAAAAAGCAAAAAAAAAAAAGAAAATATGTCCTCATGTCTGCTTTTTTTCTTAGATCCATAAATCCAGAACTAAAGTCTTTTGCTCTAGGTATTTATAGTTTGGTTGTTCGGACTCTGGGTAAGAAGATTTTTTTATTCTCAACATCATATTATTAAACAACAGAAAAAAAGCGATATTTATCTGATCTGAGAAACATTTCTAGGTGGCATTCCCCCTCCAATTTATTTTGGAGCCTTGATTGACAGGACCTGTCTGAAATGGGGCACAAAACAATGTGGAGGGAGAGGAGCATGTCGTATTTATGATTCTGGTGCCTTCAGGTTAGTAAATGTACTAACATACTAAACTGACACTTTTTAACTGACAACATTTTCATACACACTTTTCCAAAATACTGCCACTGAACACACACACACACACACACACACACAAAATGTTTGGATGATCCAATATGTCTGAGTCATGTCTGCATAAAGGCCAGTTCAAAAAATTCAAATAATAATAAAATGAGAGCCAACTGCAGCTAGCAATTACAGTACAATTAGAGAATAGCTTTATCTCAATTCTTAGTGTTTGAAGAAAAATATAGGACAGGTACATGGTAGCAAAGGTTATCTAAAGTCTTTCTCTGATTACATGTATGTTGCCACATGGGATTTCGTCATAACTTTTTAAGAGGCAAAACACCTTAGTTGTATCATACCTTAGTATTTTTGTTATTGCAAAACGGTTTTGTTAATGAATGACCAGAATAATCCTCAGAACCATTTGAGGGACTCTTGTTCAAGTCCACTAGCGCCACCATCAGCTCAAAATGTACTTTTGTACAAAATGTACTAACTTTTCTTATAAAACTGAGACAGTAATACACAATTAAGCTCTACTGTATACTTAAAAAAATGCCTCATCAAGAACCATTTGTTTGTTTGAAAATTTCATTACCGCCAAAACTACATACAAACTTTCTTTTTTATCCTGCAGAAACACTTTCTTGGGTCTTATTTATGGCCTGTATTCCTTATCCTACATATCGTGGAGTGTTGTGTACGTTAAACTGTCTCATCGCGAAAAGAAGCATGCGCTAATGAACCAATTAAAAGCTCCAGAAGAGGATGGCAATGGTATTTCTGCTGCCAATGGGAATGCATCTTCAGCTATTGTAAAATGCAACGAAAACTCGGACCAGGAGACCACTATTTGAAGTTATACCTCCAATATTGCACCAAAAAGTGTTAAAGGAAATTTTTTTTTTATCCATGTAAAGGATAGGGCCATGAATTTGTGTTCATTTTGTTATTATTTACACATTTAAAGAACAACATTTAATTAGTATCAGAACTAGAAAGTCATGTATTATACTTAAATAAAACATGGGTAGGTATGGGTTATGTGGTTTATGAGACCAGAACATTGTTACATTTATCTGTTATTATGTCAGGACATTGTTTCAAAGAATTTTCTTGTCATTTCACGAAGATATACATTGAGGTCACATATATTTTCAAACTATATATATAAATATAAGTTTGTGTGTGAATGTGTGTATGTCTGTATCGGTGTGTGTGTGTTGTTTCATAAAGCCTATTGAAACTGTATGCAACTGAAAGCAATGGACAGTAGAGTGTTTGCCAAAATTACTTATGAACTGGGATTGTACACTTTTTTGAGGAAAGTAATTTTTTAAAATAAGAATATCAGGAAAATTGCATGAACACACCATTACTTTTTATACAATTTAAGCATTTGTTTATTGAAATTTTGTTGAAATAAAAAAAACGTTTAAGTCTTTTACGTGTGGAGTAATAGAACTTGTCTGTCTTTCATCATTATTCTTATGCAGTATATCCCTTAAAAAAAATTAAACAAATGAATAAAAATAGGGATTTTTCTAGTTTGTGATATTTTGTACACATGATTTAACAGTCTCATATTTCATATTTCAGAATTGTTTGTTTACAAAGCTATACATAATGTGGAATGAGACACTTTTGATCTGATCTTCAACCCAGAAAATTCGGGATGTAACAGGACAAAGGCCCGTTAACACCAAGCATCTATATACAATATCGTCTGTTAATTAATTGCACGTCTGCCGCTTTAAATTCTCAAGGGCGTGATAGCAGGGATGATTCTAATTGGTTGTTAATGTTTCTATTGTTCGTCATCTGGAAAAAATAGTTACCGTTATAGCTGTGGCGTGGACACTGCTATACTTTATATTGAGAATGATTTTTAGAACTATATCTTTATCTTTATCGCTTAAGTTATCGTGTATGGTGTGAACGGGCCTTTAGTTTATTATTATTTATAACTTAATAAATCTATAACTTTATAACTACTGCAGAAGTACCCACTGTGTTGGGGTTAACAGCTTTTGGGTTTATTAAATAAAACTGAAACATTTTAGAAATAACAAATAAATAAAGTATTTCTGTTCAGGAATGTGTCCATTGTTAAATCTTAATCCTCGGTTGTATGAAAGCAAAGCTGCTTGGGTATATGGGCCGACTGCAGTCACACTCTTCCCAGGATTACTATATTTTACTAAAAGTAAAAACAAATAAATAAGGCAACTTAAACTAGTTTTTAAAAAAGTATTTGCCATTATAATTTAATAGTCTATATTGAACTAAAATAAAATAAAAAATAAATCTTGTACTATAACACTAAAATAACTCTGATTCTTTATACATTAAATATATATAAATATATTAATAGGAAACCATAACCTGACTTGACTAGTGGGGTTAACCTGCTGTTTCAGCTTTGTAATGAGGACACAATATTACAGTGCCTACTGCTTTGGAGCAAAAGCCCAAAATAATGTGTCTTTGGAATGTTTTAATGAAGAATTAAAATGGTGATCTTTTACAATGCACTTTATATTAATTATCATAATTTATGTCAAATTAGTTGAACCAGATGAAAATCTACAAACGAAAAAAACAAACAAATAAAAAAATAAACGCTATAAATATGTATGAAGGCTGAAAAATTATCTGAGCTTTTCTTGGAGCAAAAGCAGCCTCTTTCAGCAGCATGTGTTGAGCTGTGTCCCTCGAGCTGGCACGTTGTTGGAATAGAAATGTGCTGAGCTTTTGTGTCCATGAGCTTTGAGAATAAAACCACAGGCTTATGCAGAGACCCAGAAACATGTCTTCACTCCAAGAGGTGGGGGGGTACTCCCTCTGCCCATGTCAGGTACAGCACACTTTGGCACATGATTTGTTTCTGTTGGTTCCTTTGTTTCCCCAGAATTCCCTATAACGGTAATTTTCCTCTGCCTTAGATGGATGGCTGCTTAAAGGGTTTCTGACTGGGAGGGGAGAATTAACCCAAACTAAATCTGAGAGGATTATCAGAGTCATGAAAACACATGAAAAAGGCTTTCTCTGTTTCATGAGGTTTGCTGTTCCTTGTTTCTTTTACCTTTTTTTTATTCTTATATATTCATCAATTTATTCATCTATTTTTTTATCAGTATTTTTTGGATTTGTTATCCCATTCGACAATTTTGAAAATGGAGCAATAAAACAGAAGTTAACTTTGCCTGCTGCAAGAATTGGAAGATTTCAATCTTTCAGATTTTTTTATTTGTATTTTTTTATTTATAAAGGTAAGTTATGTTTATGTATGTATTTATTTATTGTATGTATATTTATTGAATCAATCAATCTATCTATCTATCTATCTATCTATCTATCTATCTATCTATCTGTCTATCTGTCTGTCTGTCTGTCTGTCTGTCTG
>JAUYWG010000034.1:14060173-14089970 GCA_034779775.1 Enteromius afrohamiltoni | reverse complement strand
TATCTATCTATCTATCTATCTATCTATCTGTCTGTCTGTCTGTCTGTCTGTCTGTCTATCTATCTATCTATCTATCTGTCTGTCTATCTGTCTGTCAAAGAAGATACAAACTCAACAGTTATGATTTGTGTTTTTTACTTCAGAATTATTAACAAAATGACTTTTGCTAATCAAAAAATTAATTAAATAAATATGGAAAGAAATATTACTGTTGTTTTTCTCAGAGTTGTTAAATCTAATTTTGCATTAGAGCCGAATAAATGTTCAGGAAAAAAACTAAACAAAACTAATATATTATAATATCATGACAGCAAAATGTCTGAGCCTACTGCAGAGGACAACGGTAAGCCAACCAGCCAACAAAATCTTTGCATTCCAGAAAAAGAGGCCCCAAAGGACCCCTGCTGGTCCAGTCTAAAGGTATGTTTGCTTTACTAAATGCAAGTATGCATATGTTTTGTTTTATTTGTTTGCTTGTTTTTTTTTTTTTTTCTGTATGTGGTCATTGTAATCCATCTTAATATCATCAAACACCATTGTTTAATTGCAGTTTATAGTGTTTTTTATTTTGGTCCTACTTTATATTAAGTGTCCCTAATACCTGTGTACTTACATGTGTAGTATGTAACCACAGTACATAGGCATCATAGTACATAGTATCAACAGCTGTAACTTGTAACAACACACATGTAACAACCCTCAGAATGGTGTGTGTAAGTACAGATGTGTAACAGGACATTGGTAAAAACACTTTTTGGTAATGAAAGTACAAATGTGTAACAGGACTAACAGCACTTTTTGGTAAATAAAGTGTTACCCTTTATATTAAATAGACAATTGCTATGGATTTAGCAATACTATGGATTTTATGTAATTATGTTATTATGTAAATATCTGATGTTACACAGCAGCGGGCAGTAAATTAAGATTTACATATAAATTGTGGTTGGTGGCCAGAATGTTGCACTTTATATTAAGTGGGCAGTTCCTGAAGAGTTACCATGTATATAAACTGGTATTACAGAGGTGCACCAACTCCACCCACTTTACATATCCCTAAACCTACCCCCTGTTCCAGTTACTCTTATACCTACTTTTGTTACCAGTGTCCTGTTACACATTTGTACTTGCACACACCATTCTGAGGGTTGTAACGTGTGTAGTTACAGAAATATTACAGCTGTAGATACTATGTAACAATGTGTACTTACACTGTGGTTACTCTGTAAGGACTTAATATACAGTGGAACCTTCATTTTTATTTTCTTTACTAATTTGAATCATCGATTCTCTTTCCTTTGAAACTTTTCTTTAAGATTTTTATTGTGGCCCTTTCCTTCGCCTACTTCTCCAAAACTCTGTGTGGGACCTACATGAAAAGTGCCATCACTCAGATTGAGAGGAGATTTGACCTTTCCAGCTCTGTTGTGGGCCTCATTGATGGCAGTTTTGAGATGGGTTTGTATATAGGTCCAAAAATGACCCCCGACCTGCAAAAATCATCATAGGGTTACTAACCCAGTACAAGACACTGGGTTAGTACCCAGGGGAACAAGACACTACATCAGAGTTAACACTATGGCAACAGCAATGCAACACAGCATCTCATTTCCTTGTCAAGGAACTGAATTACAAATGTAACCCTGAGACATTCCATTTCAAATGGGAAGTGTTGACATTATGGTAACTTTTAATAACCATGCATACTGAAAAGATGCCTGTTCGCAAGCTGTGAATAGTCTGCAATTACACAGGCACACTTCTAGGGTGCAGAATTGAATTAAACCCAAAAGACTTGAGACGTCATGTTGAATCTACATACACATTACAACATTTTTTGAATGTGTGCGGAAAAAAATAGGCTGCTGCAGCACAAACATCCTTCAAATGCGTCCCTCTTCATAACGCCTGTGAATCAGCCACACTACAAGTAGAGTGGGGTCTGATACCAGTGAAACTATATGGAGTAATGGCACCTTTGTGCATAATCCAGCCTAGGGTGGAACATTACCTTATCACTCCAGGGGTGTAGTCAAGGGAGGAAGGGGCTACTGAATGGGTCTGCAAGTTCTCTCCCCAAGTTCTCTATTAGCAGAGCTACAGTACCTTGAAGGGATAGTTTGCCTTAGAATGGATGATTAATGAAGGCTTTCTGGAGCAAAGTGAAACATTTGTGTGAGAACATATCCTTATTTTAAACTTAAGCTTCAAAGCTTATTGCTCTCTGCTCTGTGCTGTGACATGTGTCACTTCTCACCTGAGCCTGACTTCCATACAGGATACATGTAAACCTTCAGGGTAGCAGGGGTCAGCCCTGCTAAGAGACCCTCTTATAGGAATTCCAGTACTGAACAAACCAAGCAGCTGACTGGATTCAGATGTTACCCTGAAGGTTTAGGCTACTCCTCAGAGGCTAGACACAAATTCTGACACATCTCTGGTCAAGTGATATGAGTTTTAGGTTGTGTGGTCGTTTCTGAAAATGCAGTGGAAACACCAGTGTAAACAAGGATCATTTTAATTCTAAAAAGCCGTTTTAAAATGAAATTGCACTAGTGTTACAGGGCCTAAATCCACAAACTAAATCTGTCTGGCCAAAACCTAGATACTTACAGCAGGCATACTCCATTCTGATGAACCCCTGTTAGAACTCCCAGGAGGGAGAACTACCAGACTACCAGCCTTGGCCATGCCTGTAGCATTGTATCCAGCCCTAAGAGGGCTTGTGTATTGCCATTTTTAAGTTTTTTCAATCTTAATTCTTTGAATGATTTTCTGTAGGTAACTTGCTCTTTCTGGCAGCGGTTAGTCATTTTGGGGCAAGGCTACATAGGCCACGACTCATAGGGATGGGTTGTTTCCTCATGGCCGTTGGCTCAGCTGTTACTGGGCTTCCACACTTTTTCATGGAGCGGTAGGTAAATTAGCTTTTTTTCACATTTAATTTAGTTTCTTGTTTGTTACAAAGCTGCTCATGTTTCCTTCTCTCTCTGTGTTGGTTTTACTTCTTCAGGTACAAGTATGACACGGTAATAACAGGCTCTATAAACAGTACCGTCAGTATATCTCCTTGTCAGTATCCCATGGTTTCAAGTGATTACTCAAATCCGCACATTCAGCCTTCTTCTTCTAATAAGATTAGAACAGGTAAGTACTCCACATTTAAAGTAACTCATTGCCTGATAGCCTTTTAATAAGAGGAACTTGTTGGCCAAGATAATTAAATACGCATATTGAAAGTTCACCAAAGTTACATGAATTCTGACACTTTAACCCTAGATTGTGTAAAGGACCCTGGATCTAGTATGTGGATCTATGTGTTCTTGGGTAATGCTCTCAGAGGAATCGGAGAGACACCAGTCACACCTCTTGGCATATCTTATATCGATGACTTTGCAAAAGCCGAAAACTCTGCATTTTATATTTGTAAGTCAAATTTGGACACCTTTTTAATAGAACCTTTGTGAGTTGTAAAATACAGTATAATTGCATTTCATATACATTTTTTTATTATTAATAATGCATGCTTAACTTCATTAAGTGTATGAAAACATGATGTTCACATTTCAGTACTAAATAATCCGTTATACGAATATATTATTTCTGTAATAAGCACACTTGTTCAAGATAAAATAAAAAGAACACACAGGCCAATAAATTTAATTAATCTTGGAATGCTGAACTGAAAATATTTTTTATGATGTTTAGCCTGTCTTCAGACCATTATGCTTCTGGGTCCTATGTTTGGATTCCTTTTGGGCTCCATGTGTGCCAAACTTTATGTGGATATTGGATTTGTCAGTGTTGGTAAGCATCCAGTTTAATTAGTTTTACCAGTACTGTGTGTATACTTTTAAAGTTTAATTTCTATTTAGCCCCCTCCACACACACTTTATGTGCTTTTTTGGGTCTGAATGCACACTGGCACAATCCTTTTTTTAAAAAAAAACAAACAAACAATGAATGAATGAAGGAAGGAAAACAAAAAGTTAATGATACTACCAAAAATTCCTACCATTGTAAGTATCTGAATTCCAAACTTGCTATCACAGCATATCTTATAACCTTACGATTAGCAGCAATGAATTACTATACATACAATGCTGACATGTATATGTTGGTACTTAGTTTACAGTCGTATCAATTATGCATTTTTTTTTCTTTTCCCTGCAGATAGTGTGACCATCACTCCACAGGATGCACGCTGGGTGGGAGCTTGGTGGCTGGGCTTCTTTGTGTCATCTGCTGTCTTAGTACTTGCTGGTGTTCCTTTTTGGTTCCTACCCAGGTCTTTACCCAAACAAGGAGAGGAAGACTCTAATTTGGATCAGGACAACAAGGATCAGTCTGTTCTCCTAAATACGCACTCAGTGAAACTGGCCGACATTGCAAAAGGCAACTTCCTTCCACCTTTTTAACAAATCCATTATTGTTTGAACTTTTTTTCTATTCCCATTGCTTTTTCTTTTTAAAACTAACAAATCTGTGTTAGAAATGGCAGTACTTTACTAGGAGCCAATTTGAAACACATTTAGCTTTTATAGATGATGTTTTACATGAAGTTAAGCTAGCGTTTAGCAAATCTTTACAAAAAAAAGCTTCATTCTCATGTTGCGTTATGTAAATGTTAAGGATTTCTGCCTTCCCTGAAAAAACTCCTGTGCACTCCTGCATATTTCCTGTTGCTTTGTGGGATTGTTTTGAAGTTCAACTCTTTCATCGGCTTGCTCACCTTCAAAGCCAAATACATGGAACAACAGTTTGGCCAGTCTGCATCAAGAGCGAACTTCCTTATTGGTAAGTAAATGTTGAGGCAGTTGATTGTTTCATTTATTGTCTGTACTGTCAGTTGTGCTTACGAACAAACCCTACAATTTTGAATTTCTCAAAAATTATTTTAGTTTTTGCAAATTCATCTGTCACACTGAACACATGAAAAGCCCAAGCATACAGCATAACACATTCAGAGAAGCGTGTCAGGTTTAACATTAATTGAAGCTAAAGACATGTCACGTCCCACAGGTGTCCTGATCTTGCCTGTGGTTGCTGTGGGAATATTCTTGGGTGGTTTGTTAATGAAAAGATACAAGTTGAGCGTCGTGGCAGGGGCTCAGCTCTCCTTCATCACCTCCTTCACGGCCTTCCTTCTCCTCCTACTCCATTTCGGCACAAAGTGTGACAATGTGCCTGTGGCAGGGCTCACTGCATCCTACAATGGGTAAAGTTTTTGTATGCTTCTGCAAATCAGCAGTTCTCATTTTTCAGCAGTACTCATTTTTAAATCTCTCGGCTTTCTTTCTTGATATGGCAAAACAAAACATCTGAAAACAAATGCTACAAAATAAATGAATACTGAATACTGGATCTTAGCCACAATATGTGTTTCCAAATGGAAACAATCACCAATCTCTATTCCTCCTCAGGACCCCTGAAATATCCCATGATGAGCGCTCAGTCATGTCTCAGTGTAATCAGGACTGTTCCTGCTCTACATCTGAATGGGATCCTGTGTGCTCTGACAGTGGCATTACATACGTGTCACCCTGTTTGGCAGGATGCACCACTTCCACTGGACAAGGCAAAAACACGGTATAATTACATTGATCTAAAACTGCATTTTTTCAAACCATTCTACCTAGTTTATCGGTCTCAATGTGGTACTCACGTGCACACATACATCTGAAATTGGCACGGACACACTGAGAGGCATTGCACGGACAGCGAAGAAAGCAACGGATAGCAGCCTGGTCTCATAAAAAACGCGTTTAAGTGTCACCCTTTTTTGTTTATATAAATAGCACACCAAATAGAAACAGAAAAGTTGTTAAGTTTTGGTATTGGGTAGGATTAGGGATATAGAATATGGTCACACAGTATATGTACTTTTTATAAGTGTTAATAAACAGCCAATATTTTAATATTAGGCATGCTAATAAGCAACTGGTTAAAAGTGAGAATTGTTCCCTATTTTAAAGTGTTAACATAAATATCTGTTGCATACTATAATTAGCATTTAATATTGGCAGGTTTTTCAAAACTGCAGCTGCGTGTTAACCCCCTCCCCAGTAGAGGGCAGCAGATCTGTGTCTCTGGGACAATGTCCGCGTGGGCCAGGATGTACCAGGAGTTTTACCTCTTACATGGCAGTATCTGTCCTCAGCTCCTTCATCAACTCTCTGGGCACAACTCCTGGATACATGATCATTATACGGTCAGTTACCATCAAGAAAGAATGTTAACTGGTTTGTTGTAAAGCAAGAATAATGGCAGTGAGTTTTGCCCAGGCAAATATTTTCACAATTTCTTCTTATTAAATATTGTAATGCTGTACTTGTTTCCCAACAGACATTTTAGTGATCATAAGTAACTTTGCAAGTACATGTACCATCAAAGTAAAGTATAACCTTAAATTAGCATAAAATTAAATATTTACATATTTAATTTCACAGTTATCCTCATGTCACCCTCGTGTCCTTCCAAACCTGAAAACCTTTGTTCATCTTTGAAATGCAAATTGCCATGATCAATGCACAGAAATGTAGTAAGGACATTGGTAAAGTAGTCCATGTGACATCGGGAGTTCAAATACTTTTTATGTGCAAAAGAAAACACTAATAACATAACGTCTTTCGCCATTTTGGAGAGTACCCCAGAACAAATTCAACATAGTGAGTGATGTTTATGTTTAGAATGCACATGCTTTCTACTGAACGTAAAAAAAAACACTTTGATTATGTTCTGGGGGTATTCTCCAAGATGGCGGAAGATGGTCCCTTTCTGTCTATGGAGGGTAAGAGAACAAAAACATCTTAATTTGTGTTCCAAATATGAACAAAAGTCAAACTGGTTTGGAATGATATGATGGTGAGTTTTTGGGTGAACTAATCCTTCAACATTTAACTCATCAAAACTACTTTCAGATGCTTTTTCAGTTGTAAAGAATGAAAGATGAAAAGTATTTACTGTATGTTACATACGTTTTTAGATGCATCAAACCTGAGCTTAAGTCACTGGCGTTGGGGATTCAAACTCTTGTGATGCGAACACTAGGTACAAGCAACACAGTAATTCATAAGCTTGGTAATATTTTAGTGTATATTATGTTTTGGAAAAACTACATTAATGTCTAATATTTTTCTGGAGGTGGTATTCCTGCCCCTGTATATTTTGGAGCTCTCATTGACTCAACGTGTTTAAAATGGGGAATAAAGAGGTGCGGGGGCAGAGGAGCCTGTCGTTTGTACGACTCAAATATGTACAGGTATGGAAGAAATAGGCACTGATGATTACAGTATAAAGTCTATAAGAACCCATGTTGATATATTGTCCTAAGCTCACATTTGAATAACAAATACGTTTAAATGTGCAGCAATAAAAGTCTTGATGTCCTGTTTTCAGATTGGTCTTCTTGAGCCTGACTACGTGTTTAAGTGGATGTTCCTACTTCTTCATCATTGCTGTCATTGTGCTTCTGCGGAAGCAGTTTAAAAAAGAAGAAATCAAAACATTGCAGCAAACTGCCAGCAAGCAAAATGAAACTGAACTTCAGTCTCCAGAGATGTGCCATCCTGAAGGATCCAAAACTGATACCGTTCCCAGAGAAAAAACAGAGAGCACCAATACTCAATGCTAGCGAAGCTGTCATCTTTAGTAGCTCTTTCAGGGAATTTACAGTAGGAGACTAAATGGTAAATTAATGGGTGAAGAACTACTAATAAAGTCAATGACCAGGGCTGCGTTTCCCATAAGAAAGCCTAAGCTCCATTGGTTTTAGTGGGTCTATGATGCACTTAAGCTTATGATTCTTTTGAGAATACAGCCCAGGACAAGAAACCAGCACAAACCATAACACTCTTTAGGCGCTATTGTACTATGGGTTTCATGATCCAGAGTTTGTACAGTATCTCTTAATAAATGTATTTGAAAAATGAAATCTCAGATCTTTTATTTGTGTCTTTGTAATTCATATACTTGATTTTTATTGAAAAACACTGACAATGACAGACTAAAAGGCAAACAAAACTTATGAACTTAAATTATTAAATGAATAGTATAATATATTAGTGTTACAGACTTAACTGTTCTCTCTAAATTAGACAAATTAACACAGAGAGACTTGCTGTACAGGGGCCAGTTGCATAAACGTAGCCTTCATGTTAAGACGGTGTCTTAAGAGCTAGTTTTAATTTTTCTATTCACCTTAGACTAATATAATTTTTTATGTAACTGAATTTTAAAAAACTGGCCTGTCTTAAAGAAAAATTTAGCTGACTAACTTTTTAGACTAGTCTTAACCTTTTATGCAACCGTCCCCATATTGCACCATAAATAAGTAGATACAGTATGTGCCGGTTTGTGTCACTCTGTGTTCTTGTTAGCTGGTATTTTTTAACTGCTGTTAATATCTCATCTTATTTTAGTTGTCTCTGTTTTAGAAATTCTATAGTTTTATACATTTTGCCATATACGCACTTGGCACTATTAGACACGCTACAAACTGTACTGTACTGGTTGATCTACAATGGGGTTAAATAATTACTCTGTGCTAGTTAATGACTAAATATAAACATAAATACAAAGACACATTTAGAGATCGCTCATTTGGGAACATTTCTGCATTTTCGTGCACATCTCTTTGTGAAGGCACCTCTGGACATGTGAGTGTTTAATATTGTTATATATTATATGTCATTTTAATGTTTGTTTGCATTTGATTGCAATGTGTTTTGCTTTAGGTCACCTCTGTAGTGAATAGAATGCATTGAAATATAGTTATATAAATGTTGAGAGAGATCAACATATTACATTAGACAATAAGATAATACAATTATTCATGATTTTTCACCTCTTTCCTGGCTTATAGCTCATCATGACAGTGGATGGTAACCCAGACAGGTTCACTGAGTCCAGACCATTGGAGGATTCAGGCCACAATCAGAAAACACCTCACTCTAAATGCTGTTCTCCGACTCTGAAGGCAAGAGACAAAGTCTTCTAATTGAATCACTATTAGCTGATCAATGACCAATTCTGATGTAACAACAACATAGAAGACTGTACAATACTGACTTAATCTCTCTTCTGCCCTTGTGTCTACAAAGATCTTTATTGGCTTACTTGCTTTCTGTTATTTCACAAAATCCCTAACGGGGTCTTACACCAAAAGTACCATCACTCAGATTGAGAGGCGGTTTGAGATCTCAAGCTCTACAGTTGGCATCATCGATAGCAGCTTTGAAATGGGTGAGTAGTGATGTGTTGAACTCCAGTGAGAAATGAGGAATGGGGTTCAGCCATTAGATGAGCACCAGTATGCCAGTGAGCCACACCATACTCCAATGTGATGGAAAGGGTGTTCATACTTTTGAATGGAATAGTTAATTGATGGTATGCTGTGAAACAACATGTAAATAGTCAAATAACGTAACATTTGCTTGCAGGTAACCTGTTGGTGATTACTGCTGTTAGCTACTTTGGGGCTAAGTTTCACAGGCCCAAGATCATTGGAGCAGGAGTCCTGTTGATGGGTGTAGGGACACTATTAATGGCTTTACCTCACTTCATCATGAGCCAGTGAGTACATTCATCAGTCAATGACCTACTGAGTGTCCACAATTAAGAAAGGAAATATCCTTTCAACTTGAAACACAAGCAAAATGTTCTCTTTGTATTCTGGTTCAGTTTCACATGGTTTTTAAAAACTTATAAAACATTTGCAAGAACAGCTCATGCTTAATGACTCAAAAAATGTAATGTAACCAGTATGCTGTAGACCTTCATGATAGTTCTCATCACCCTGACATTTTGACTATATGCCACACAAATTAACCATCAATAAATTGATGTATTTAAGTAATTGCATACATTCAACGTTGCTCTTTTAAAGCGATAAGTATAGATAATATGTCATTTTTGTCTGTTTTTCTGACAGATACAAGTACGATACAGCTGCCGCCTACACTAATGATGCTGATAATTTCACAGTGAGCTCCACATGCTCATCTGACCACCAGAATACTGTTCAACAGCTTCTTTCTGGTAATGTGTGGTGATATGTAAGAAAGCATGTGGGATATTTTAATTGTGAAATGCAATAAAATGCATAACAGAACACACTGTATGGGTTGTATAGGGTGTCTAAAAGAGGAAGCAGAAAGCTCACCTATGTGGGCGATTTTACTGTTTGGAAACATTTTGCGTGGCATTGGGGAAGCAAGCATCGGCCCTCTTGGAATGTCATTCATAGATGATTATGCACAACCAGAAAACTCTGCTTTTTACATTGGTGAGAAAATAATTTTTATTAAAACATTTTTTATCTCAAATCGAAACTACCCATGTCCCTCATGTGATTTAATTTATTTTGCTATCTTATTCTTTTCTGTAGGTTGTCTGCAAACACTTGGAGTGATTGGGCCAATTTTCGGTTACTCACTTGGATCTCTGTGTGCTAGTCTCTATGTGGACATTGGCTTAGTGAATCGAGGTAAGTTAAAAATGGTACACTCTACACCCACCCACCTTAGTAGTACTTCACAAAAAAGTATCAAAAAGCAGTACAATATTCTTTGTGTATACATGTTGTTCTTGATAGCAGGTGGGACTGAAAAGAGGTGTGATTGATCTGTAGTTTGGGGGAGGTGGGAGAAGAGTGAAATTAAGTGGATGTGTAGTATATAACACATATACTGTTTATTTGTCTATTTTCTTCTCATTATCAGAGAGTGTGACCATCACCCCTCAGGACTCTCGCTGGGTTGGGGCCTGGTGGTTGGGTTATGTGGTTTCTGGGCTGTTGACACTTCTTGCTGCTTTGCCTCTCTGGTTCATGCCAAAAGCTTTACCTGAAAAACCCCAAACCTCTAAACTAGACCACCCCTCAAACCAACAGAAACACACACTCAGCATTAAAGAGATAGCCAAAGGTATGTCAACCAAACACTGACCACAAGGGTTAGATACATACTATAATTAAATGTGTTGTATAGCGCAGGAGTTGTATAGACTACTTTGATACACTTATGGATTTTTGTGACATTTGTGATATTTAAATTTTCAATGTATTTCGCATTACATTAATTTGTAAAGATCGTTGTATATTCCAAAAGTGGTCAAGAGAGTCTCAGTCTGTTTCAATTTATAATATCCACAGAACAAAGAAAAGTGCATAAAATTAAAGAAGATTGGTAAGGTTATTATTATTTATGCTGTCAAATAATTAATTGCGATTAATCACATCCAAAATGAAAGTGTTTGTTTACATAATGAATGAGTGTGTACTGTGTAGATTTATGATGTGTACATACACACATATATATAAATATATATATATATATATGCATGCATGTATATTTTAAAGAAAATATTTTCATATATTAAACATATGTAAATAGAATTTATTAAATACCACTACTACTACTACTACTACTAATAATAATAATCTACATTTCTAAAAAAAATTATGAACTTAAATATTTTCAATACAATACAATTCAAAACATACTGTGTGTGTCTTTACACAATAAATATGCACAGTGCGCTAAACATAATATATCATGCAATATATATATTGGAGGCGTTTAATAGTTTGACAGCACTAATAATAAGAAGAATTATTATTAATAAATATAAAAATAATGTTTTAAAATGACAATTATACTTCTTTTCTAGATTTTGGCCCATCACTAAAGTGTCTGCTTACCAACGGAAGCTATCTCCTGTATTTGATTTACAGTGTATTGGCACTGAACGGCTTTAGCATTTTCCTAACATACACGCCAAAGTACTTGGAGCAGCAGTTTGGACAAAGCGCATCAAAAACCAATTTTCTTATAGGTAACAGATTTATTTATTTACTTTTATTTTATTTTTTGCTGGCTGTTTAAACTAGCTATGCGTATATGTACAGGAGTGATGTCTATTCCGGCAGTGGCTCTGGGTATGTTCCTGAGCGGTTTGATCATGAAGAGGTTTAAACTGGGTATGCTGGGATCTTCAAGACTGTTGTTCTTCTCCTCTGTAACCTCGTTGGTTTGCACCATACCTTACTTTGCACTTAGCTGTGAAAACATAGAAGTCGCTGGGGTCACAGTGCCTTATCAAGGGTATTTTTTATTTCTAATTATACTCATTATATAAATCTTATTGCATTATGGAAAACAAACATTTTCTGTCTATTCAATCTGTCCAGTTTTCCAAATTGCTTGTCCTACTTAGGGTGACAGGTATATGTAATATACTACAATAAATTGTTGATTCGACAGATCTATTGAAATTCAAGATATAAGCCGTGGTTTAGTCACTTCATGCAATGCTGACTGTGGGTGTCCTGACATCCAATGGGATCCAGTGTGTGGACAGAATGGAGTGACCTACATCTCTCCATGTCATGCTGGCTGCAAGTCCACTCTGGGTGCAGGACAGAATATGGTGAACAACTTCTTTTGGAACTCCTGACCACAAATTCTTTGTCACATATTTGTATTTACTAACTTTTACTAAAATTTATGTTTTTCAGACATTCCATGGCTGTACATGCATCCAGAGCTGGGGATTGACTTCTGGGAACTCCTCTGCAGTGCTTGGACAGTGTTCACGAAAGAGTAGCTGCACTACAATGTTCTACATCTATTTGGCACTGATGTCCCTCTCTTTCTTTGTGTACTGTCTGGGCACCGTTCCCTTCTTCCTCATTTCATTAAGGTTCAGTTTCAAATTTTTCCATCATATTTTCATACAGTAGTTCCATATGATTGTTTCGTACATTCAGAAATGTTTAATATTGCATGAAATATGTTTTTGCAGGATTGTGGATCCTGCGCTGAAGTCTCTCTCAGTGGGTGTATCTATGTTAGTTTTAAGAGTATTTGGTAAGTTTACGTTTGGAATTATTAAAAGTGCAAAGCATTGTTTTAAGAGAAAAAAAGTAAAGCTTATTTCCCATATGCATGTATTTTTCTTGTCTTCACAAGTTCGCGCTTCCTTATGATAAACAATTTAAGTGTGTTTGGTGTGCTGTCCCGGGGGCAAGCCGGGAGGTCGTTGAACACCGAGCTCTAATTGTTTGAACCCTAGCGAGGGCTGAGCTCGCTGTCTGTCACGAACTCCGCTTGCCCCCAGGTAGGAATATGCAGAACGAGACGAAGAAGGGGTGGAAGAGTGATGCGGAACGAGATATGGTAGCGAAGTTAGTGAGCTTATTTAAGGGAGAAGCTTATGATTTTGATTGGACGAGAGAGGATTAGATTGATTATGAAATGAGATTTCAGCCGTAGCTAATCATGCGTACGGGCTCCTCCCGAAATTTGTTTATCAACAGCACTTAGACACAAACCAAGCCACAACATTGTTTTTTAAATATAATTTCCCTCTTTTAAAGGTGGTATTCCTGCTTCCATTTGCTTTGGTGCTCTTATTGACTCAACATGTTTGAAATGGGGCCAGAAGAAATGTGGTGGAAGTGGTGCATGCAGAATGTATGACACTGAAACTTTCAGGTGAGCAGATATGGCAGGACTATTCTATGTTGTCCTAATATGAATACACAGAAACCTTAATTGATGTATAATAAATGATACTTCTTCCCCATCAGGTACCTATTTCTGGGACTGGTCAGCTCTTTTCGGACAATTAGCTATACCCTGTTATGGATTTTTACCACAAGTATTAAGAGAAAAGTACAGAATGATAAGCAAATATCCAAGGACAAAGAACTCCAATACCCAGTGCTATGTGATTCAGAGCAGGAAAAAATTCTAAAATAATGGTCTGCGTCAATTTCAAAAGATGGTGGCAAACACTTTTTATTTCTGCGTCCAGGAGCCTGAATATACTTTGTGCTATTTATCTTGTGCTATGTACCACTTCTATGACATTCACATATATTTATCTGTTTACATATTACATGTTACATATATCATCTTATAAATATAAATGGTTGTGGGAGAAAAAAAAGAAAAGAAAAAGGGAATGTCCAAATGTGCACATTGTGATTTCAAACCAATACAAAAATATAATTTACATTTAAAGTTCTCACTTTGGTTTCTTATGTCATTACTGTGTTACATTTATCAATATTCAAAATGTAAAAAATTATTACAATTCTTAATTTTATTATGTATTAGTGTGATCAGTTACTTCATTGGTGATGCGTCATGAATAAAATAATGATCAAAAGTCAGCTTTTTTCATACTCTAGGTTTTTTTAAAGGTAACTGGGATTTTTGGGAATGTTTGCCTCAAAAATGAGTTGTGTGAAACATACTGTTTTTTGGAACAGTACAAAAAAGGGAAAACACACTGTAGAACTGCAAGTTATAATGAATTATATAGATATTCACTTTGAGGCAAGGAGTTTCATCAAAAGCCCCAAAAGTTTGATTAGGGCTGCAGCTAAACTCTGACCCTCCAGGACTAACCTTGGTGACCCCTGCCTTAATGCCTTCATTTTCCCCCTCTGACAGGTACAAGTACAGATGCTGCCCACACTGATTATGCTCATCTGACACCCAGAATATTGATCAACAACTTGTTTCTGGTAATGTGTGGTTAAATCTGGAACAGCATGTGGGATATTTTAATTGTACAGTTCAGAAAATACCTAACAGTGCATAATATACACTAAAAAGGGCATATCCTGCCCACATGGGTGATCACACTGTTCGAAAACATTATGCGTGGTGTCAGGGAAGCCTTATAATACTTAATACATAATACTATGATCTTCTCAGAGTTCCAGACAAGCTCTGCTCCAAGCAAGATAGATAGTCTTGCAGACTGTAGAAAAGGACTTCTACTGTCTTAGTTTCCATTCACCTTCTTTGGCCATTTTTACTCCAGCTATACCTGCAATTACTCACATTATCAACACCTCTCTTCACAATGGTACAGGATATCTTCTTACTTACCTCTTAGGATAGTCCTTTAGAGTGTCTTGGAGGGCTAAGGTTAACTTCTTGCTATTGGGGTTCCTCAAGGCTCAGTGCTTGGACCAATTTTCCTCCCTTACTATGTTTCATTTGGATCTGTCATTCAGAAGCATGGTTGTTCTTATGACTGCTTTGTTGATGACACTCCACTCTACTACTTATTAGGTATGAGGTACACTGCAACACACCAGATGTGTTGCATCTTTGAGTTTAAGGCGATTAAACAAATAAAATACAAAGATTTTAACGGTTGTATCCTGGACCTTCCTCTGTCTCTGCCACCATACAATCCTGGTTCTTGAGTAAGGGTGTGACGGATACCTTACTTAAAGAGACATGGTCCTCAATTGCAGGCCAGCCTGTGGACTCTGGGGGAGCCATCATCTCACATGGCAAAAACATTTATCTGTAGTGCTGCCACATGACCAGATGGACAATTCCTATTGAGACAGGAAGTTGAGACTTGGGCAATGGAGACTAGGGAAGTGGGAACTATCGAAATGTTATACTGTATGAATTTAACATCTACGGTATTTCCACCCAGATACAGTAAACACTATCGGAAGCTTACTTGAAGTAGTGATTTCCCCTCCACTCTTGGCCAAGAATCATTCCAAAAAAAAGAACTGATCACAGAACTGATCACTAAAATATCATAACAGGAATTGGAGCTCAAGAGATACGCTTCCCAAAAAACTGGAAAGTGCCATGCTGAAAATAAACACAGTACTTTAGTGTAGCTACAGTATACATGGATTTCATTATTAGATGTGAAAACAGGGCACTTCCAAATAAAAATTTTATAAATATTGTCATGCTCTCTAGCGCCAGTGGCGACAATATATTTATTTCTCTGCAGTCAGTGATTTTCTAACTTGGTATTTCAGTGTGTGTTATCCATTGGTTACTTCTAATAGCTAATAGTTCCTAATAGTTTACCCAAAAATTAAAGTCCAGCTTAATCATTTATGCAATTTTATATTTTTTCAAACCCATATGACTTAGAGCACAAAACTGGAAATTTTGGGGAAAAAAAGTGCTAGTCACTATTTTCCATGCAAAGAACTGGATCTGGAGCTTTCAAGCTTAAAAAAAGAACATGATCTGGGGCAAAAACAAAATTATTCATGATGTTGCACCTCTTTCATGGATCATAGTTCTTCATGATAGCGGATGGTAACCCAGACAGGTTCACTGAGTCCAGAACCAAAGGAGTATGTGTAGCCAATGATAATAAACTCGCTCGGGGGCGTGCCTTATTTTACGTGGCCTATAAAGATAGCTTTAGGTGTGGTAGGAAGGTGCATCTCATAGGCACGGGTGATGTCATACATTTCCGGGGGCCGCTGGAGTTTTGTCTGGTAAGGAACTGTGGTCGTGGCTGGTAGGTTGTGTTGGACAGGTTGTGTTGATTTGTTGTTTGTTGCACGAAGGATTGGAATTGACTATTTCAAATTTGTATTTATCTTTCTAGTTACAGACGGAGTCTATATACTGACTTTTATACCATTTGATTGCTGTTCAATATTAGTTTCTTCCGATCTGCAGTGTTCCACAATTGTGGTCTGAAGTGTGAGTGCACGAGTGTTTTCTGTGTCGTTTTTAGAAAATGAGCGAGTAGTTTCCCAGCCCTGGAGTGGAGGTTGAAGTGTGTGTGTGTTTGGGTGTATTTTGCTTTGTACATTTTATACATATTTTTGGTGCATTCATGTGTGCTGTAAGTTAATCATATCAGGCGATTCCCCGGTAAATTTGCCTCCGGGGTGGCGTAGTCGGGTATCTTAGACATGAGGCATCTCCCTCTTTGGTATAAACTTTAAAATTTATGCCCATCCAAATTAACTCGCCGCTACATATGCATATGTACATATGATAAAAACACCTCAAACTAAATGTTGTTCTCCAACTCTGAAGTCAAGAGACTGTTTTGGAGGACCTAAAAAGTTAACCTCTAAACCACTATTAGATAATGTGTTTTAATGGTGAAAAATAATAGTTAACTTAATGTCTGTTCTGCCTTGTGTCTGTAAATAACTTTATTGGTTTACTTGCCTTATTTCTGTTATTTCACAAAATCCCTAACGGGGTCTTACATCAAAAGCTCTATCACTCAGATTGAGAGGCGGTTTGAGATCTCAAGCTCTACAGTTGCAGGTAATCTGTTGGTCATTACTGTACTTTGACCAGCCCTCAAATCAACACAAACACACACTCATTACAGAGACCAAACACTGAACACAAGGGTTAGATATATTTCGAATTGAGGACTAATTAAATGCCTTGTATATAATCATTTTAAAACTGTTTATTGATTATACATGCTTGTTTGTAAAATGTCAAAAGACTTCAATTTACCGAACTTCAAGCAATTAACATGTATCATTAAGAAGAAGAAAACGAAGATAATTCAAACACATTTAAACACATTCGTATTCAAGTTATCTACTAAGCTTTACATGAGGATCGAGAGATTTCAAGTGATTAGGGCCTTCCATTTAAACTCATTGCATGAGTTCCAGCAGTAGTGACCACTCACACAAAATAAGTGATGCACATGAGATGAAGCAAAAGTTAGTCAATGCGTGAGTGCTGCATAGGGCAAATTACTAATTGCTGTAATGCATGCCTCTTTAATTACCAGCCCAAAACCTAAATGTGAACATTCAAAACTCCTCTTGAATGTGTTCTGTATAAAGAAGTACATAGGATACAAATGTTGACAGGAATTTCATTTTGAGCTGAATTATCCCTTTATTGACTTAGCTGGAATACTTATAGCTGGAAGCCATTTTTGTCATGTTTATGTATAACAGCCACTCCTAACAACAATAAAGCTCTCAGTCAATACCACATGTATTTGTGACAGTCTAGGAATGTTATATTCAGTCCATGTTCAGTCTATTCCTGATTGAACATAACAGATATGACCTTGACTGACTCATCAGCGAGAGTTGTCGAGGTAATGAAGAGGACGTGTTCACCATCGAAAGTACCCATTTCAGTATCACAGAGGCCACAGTCCTATTAGTCTTTTTGGGTAACATTTCACTGAGCGGATAGAGTAGGGTCAAAGTGGATAACCACTTTGGATTTAATTGTCACACAGAGGAGCACTGTGAGCAACTTTGAGTGGGACCCTTACAAAAAAATATTGTGTACTGGCAAATCTCTCCTGTGAGCTATTCAGCAGTGCAATTTTACAAACAAATTCCCCAAGGCACATTGTGATGGAGAGAAAAATAAAAAAGTGTTGTGTTCCCCCAAAGCAGTTCCCCCTTTTTTGAAAGAAATCAAGAGTTTCTGGGAGAAACAGAACACTTTTTATATGGGGACTTCTTATAACAGGTGATTCTACATGTCATGTGTTGATCGTGTCTATGTTTTTGTTTCCATTCTGTTTGCCATGTGCTTTCTGTGTTTGTTTTCATTTCGTTCTCCCCATGTGCTTTTCCTTACCTGTAACTCTGCCATTAGTGTTTCATTCTCCGCCAGCTGTGTAGTCCAGGTGTCCTGTGTCATGTCCTTAATTGTCTGTGTATTTATACCATGCCCCTTGTTCTGTATCTTTGTCAGTTGTTGATGTCTCTGCACCATATGTATTGCCTGTTCAGCACTCCTGTATATCTCTAAATAAATGTAATTAAATCAGAGGTTCTCAATTCCAACCTTGATTAAATTCTAACAAGTCCTGAAGACCCTGGTTAGGTTGTTCTGGTGTGTTTGATTGGAGTTGGAGTGTCATGCAGTAGACTTTGGCTAAGAGTCTACTGTGGGTGTGTTATAAGATCCAAAAGGGGGAAAGGGTTTCATTAAGATGGCTCTACCCGCATGTACATTTTAGAGTATATTTAAGTCCAAAAATCCAACCATGAAGAATTATTTACAAGTGAACAAGCATAGATTAAAAAAACTAAGTACCAAAGCAACCAATTGGGGGGGTTAACACTTTGTTGCAATAGTCCTCTTTAGACATTATAACTGCATGTCAACTACAGTATAAGGCTTTGAAGACTTCATTCCCATTTTGGGCACACCATTAAAGGGTATGTTCAGCCTTTGTGGACCTATGACATGAGCTATCAGACGTCATTTGCATCCACTTTTCAAACAGCATTACAAGGTTATGGATACAGTAGGTGCATGTGATGAATACATTTGTGTGAGTGTCTTCTTGCAATATACTATTTCTGTATTGAAACAAATCATCATAACATTACAGTCATATTCATTCTTGGTTCTATCTAATAAACCAGCAAGTTTATCTTACTGTTTAATGGGGCAATTTACTCTAGTCTTAAGTGCAATATACTCTAATATACTGATTTTCTGCTGAAGAAACATTATTTACAAAAGAATCGAGTTCCAGTTATCAGAAACTCCTTTTATATGGAAAGATCTTTACTGGTGTGATTGCTTTCTGTTATTTCTATCAATTGCTGACAAGGAGTTATACCAAAAGCACCGTAACTCAGACTGAGAGGCACTTTGAGAAAGCTCTTCCCACTGTTATCATCAATGGCAGCTTTAGTGATGTGTTGAGCTTCAGTGAGAAATGAGGGCCGAGGTTCAGCCATTAGATGAGCACATATACCAGTGAGTCACACCATTGATGCAGTAATGTGACTGTTCATACTTTAGAAATGGCACAGACACTGATTATTTTTATTATCAAATAATATAATAAATTATTTTATTACCCCCCCCGTACAAGTACGATACAGCTACCGCCCACACTAATGATGCGGATATGCTCATCTGACACACAGAATATTGTTCAACAGCTTGTTTCTGGTAATGCGCGGTTAAATCAGGAATAGCATGTGGGATATTTTAATTGTAGAGTTCAGAAAATACCTAACAGAACATAATGTATGCTCATGTGGGTGCTTGTGCTTATGGAAAATATTATATGTGGCATAAGGGAAGTCAAAGTTGGGAATGCAATGCATGCATGATTAAGCATGGCCAGAAATCTCAGCTTTTTATGTTGATGAGAAAACAAATACTTCAAAAAAAATTAATGCTCAGTTGAGCTCCCTTATAATACTCTACGTAATTTAAGTATATAATAATTAAATTAACATTTTTAGAAACATAATGATTTGAAAGGTCAGTCCTGTGGATTCCAACAGCTACCCAAGGCCTGTTTCTCCAGCATCACTGAGACGAGCAAAAGTTAAGTATTATTGCCTGAGTGTGACATCTTAGTGAACTGGGGGATGTAGCCTTGAGCACCAGTAGCCCAAGGTTAAGCTGAATTTAAAATCCGCCGTTTCAGACTGCCAGACAAGCTCTGCCACACGCCAGTCAGATAGATGAGAGTTAGCACTTTATACATTTCTCCAGTCATTTGGCAGTGTGGCGATGTCTGCAAATGTGTCAACCTGAGTCCTGCAGAACATTCACTTTATTCCGATAGTCCACTTTAGACATTCTATAACTAGTAACTTTGCAACTGCATGTCAACTATGAGGCTTTAAAAGGCCTGACTGTGTGCGCATACCTACACTTCAAAAATCAACAGATGCTTCTTCTGTGTATAGCATGAATAAATAAATATGCCCTTTATGCAGTAGATACATATGTATGCCTCTAAATACATTGCTACTGTCGCTGTTGTTTTCTTCCTGTTCGTAAGCAGTTGATGCTTTCTTACACATGGTGGCAGTATATTCCAAAAATGATATGAAATAAATCTGTGGTGCAAATGATAATATATTATCTTAATGAGTCTAGAGGGAATGTATTTAATTAGTTTAATAATGTATAATATAGTTTTAAATATGCTTCTAAAAACCCATTAGCCTACAGTTTTACAATCTTGCAGTCCTGAGCATCATGATTTTAGACAATAGTCATGTTTGCCATAGTTTTTGGATTGCAGCTATACTGTAGACTAACTGCAGTATTTGTAATAAGTTCATAATAATCACTGTAAAAGTCCTACATAGCACCTATTTTTTTGGTTTGAACAAGTAACATTTATTTGTCTATTGGAAATTAGTTATGATTTAAGATCACTATAGAAAACCTCACCAACTTTCTGTCTTTTGTGAAGCTAAATAGAGGCTTTCAGTCTTCAAAAAAAGTTCCATCTCCAAAAAGAAATTGCAAGGATTTTTTCCACCTTTTCCTTTCTGTTACAACAGAAATGTTTCACACATTTCAGTCCCTGTGGATGTTGGTGGTGTCTGGGTGAAACGTCTTTTTGGTCTCTGATTTAAAATATAGAGTGGGTCATTGCGGGGTAGGAAGAAGTATTGAGCAACAAGAAAGGAAAAGTTTATAGAGATTCTAGCACTTCTGAAAGGAAAAAGAAATAAATGAAAATATACACAAAGAAGGCCTGACCCAATGCCTCACCTTGAGATCTATAATATTTTGAAGACGTTTCCAGCTACAGCATTGATTTGATTTGGAAACGATCATTAAAATGAGCCAAATGTGCTCATGAATGTAAAAAGTACTTTTCCCCCAATTGAAAGGGCTTCACGTAGAGTCATCAAGAACATTGAGTCGTAAAGGTAGTCGATAATGATGTCCATGACAAACGTCACAATGAGCGTCAACACCGCTTTTGACCCTCACTGTGAGTCTGAAGTCTTCAAGCTAATCCCCCTCTCGATCTCTACTGGAAATGAAGGACTATATTTGGAGGAGTGTGATGATGTCATGAGGATAGGAGCCTATAACAGAGAGGATGGAGTGAGTGTTTGTGTGAAAAACAGAGAACGCCGGCACCTTCAGGAGCTGCTGTCCACTGGTTTGAAACCGCTGGAAGTGAGTACTCTTACCTTTTCAATACAATATATGTATACATAATATACATTTATACATTTTTGGATTATCATTATGCTAGAATTAGAGTTAGTTTTTAGTTTTAAAAGTTTAATAATAATAATAAATGTTAATAATATTAATGATGATCAATGTTGGCAAGTGTAAAATAACACAACATTTTGTCTACTGTAATATGAGTTAAAACACCTTGAGCTTTACTGATGGAGATGTGGTACAAAACTCCAAAAATGTTACTGAAATATCCACAAAATGCTAATGCTAATGATTTTTTTTTTTTTTTTTTTTTTGCACAAGAACACATACAAGTATTCCTGTCTGCCATGTTTCATCTAAAACTGCCCTCCCAGATCCTGATCTTCCTTGTGATGCTGCAATGTGTTGCCACAGTACCTTACAACAGGCAAGTCTCAATGTAAAAAGTAAAAATGTTCCTTGTTAGTATTTTATTAGTACTATTATTATTTATTTTTATTGTTTGATTACTTATCTATATTTTAGGATTTCCCTAATTCTTAAAAAATCTTAATTAGTGTAACCTAATGTAGTTAGGTTGATGTGGACAAATTAATTAATATTTTTTAATTTAGAATCAGTTCATTCAAAGGTTGACACATTTTATATGTGATATTGTCTATTACATTACGGGCATAAAATGCAAACATATTAACAAAATGCAATGTCTATTTATTTTATTTTATTTTATTTTATTTGATCTTTTCTTTGAATATGAAATAATGATTGAATATTTATATTTATAGAAATTCTAATATTAAATATAAACGTTTTATGTGATTGTAGATTTGTCTGAGTACACTGAACATTTAACATTTAACTTAAGTGGTTTTATTAAAGTCAAAAATATGAATGAATATCACTCATTTAATCTAAACACATTTTTATTCAACAAAATATAGGTGTTAAAAATGCATAGAAATAGCTAGTTTCATAATGATAACATTCTACCTTGCATGTCTTACACAAACTTTACAAAACGTAATGCACAGTATAAGACATGAATGAATATATTAATAAGAAAAAGATATCCACCTTTAAAAAGTATACTTTAGAAACATGAAAACTACAGTAGTCAACATTTGGGAGTTCATAAAATTTCATAAAAAAGACAAGAACACATTTTGGTTCATGTTTTAGCACAGCTTTGATAAAAGGTTTTGATCCACTTCAGTTGTACTCTATATAATAAATTTTAATAATGGTTCTCTTTTTTTTTCTTATTACTATATTCAGTCATGTCTTATATTGTACATTGTAATAATTGTGATGTATACATTTACTTCTAGCATGCAAATATCCGTAAATACAATAACAAATCAAATGTGCAACTATTTTTAGCCATTTTAACCTTTAAATAATACTTTTTTGGTGGAATTTAATGTATTTAGATTAGTTAGCTGAATAAAGTCTGTTTAGGTCACCTAACAAAAAAAGGTTCATATGAGGTAGCTGATTGTTTGGTATCCTTGTAACAAGATGTAACAAGTGTGTAGAAGTGTGTGTAAGTGATATGACCAGCGGGGTGATCCACTTCAGGATACCGTCACAGTTACGGAAAGTGGCACTTTCCAAGCAGCTCTGGATGAGATGGTGCTTTGTGGCCTCTTTTGTCGACAGGTACTCCCTTTCCTCCAACAAAAAGCCGGATGACTCGCAAGAGGTCGATGGATGGCTGGTTACAGATCTATCTGACAATCCGTTTGTGAGTTTTACGAGGCCACGGCCTCCGAGGGGCCTCCCTGCAGTCAACAGGTACTTGTGCGAAATAGTTTATAGACAATTAGACAATTATGATTCAGAGTTTAAGATGTTGCCATTTTGGTAGGTCCTAGTGCCATTGAAGTAGAATTCTAATTGCGTTTAAGAGGGGGGGATGAATTAATTAATGACTGAAATTTGTTATAAATTGTCTAAAGAAACTTCATTTTTATCCTCACTATTTTATCGTCTTAAAGGAACAGTTCAACCAAAAACGAAAATGCTGTCATCATATACTCAGCCTCAAGTAGATCCAACAAAATTTCTTTGTTCTGCTGAACACAAAGGAAAATATTTTGAAAAAAGTTTGAAACCAGGCTGTTTTGGGTCACCATTGACTTCCATAGTAGGAAAAGGCAGCGGCTATTTGCACTAAGCGTAAATAGCAATAGATGCTTTTTACACTCAGCGCAAATAGAATATTTTCTTAGCTATAGATGCTATTTACAGTGAAACAGCAGAAATTTTTTGTGATGTGATATTTATACTAAGTGCAAATAGCTATAGATTCTATTTCAACTATGCTAAAATAACAGTATTTAATGTTATTTATACTACTTATTGCAAATAGTGGCAATTATCCGCACCTCAGTATTGTAGTACATTATAAAATAGTACGCAAAAAAAATTTATTGAGTGTAGATTTTACATTTAATTTTCACTACCCTAGCCCTACATGTTACTTTATCAACTTTTTGATTATTATTATTATTTTTTTTTGGTGAAAATAAATGCTTTTCTGATGTGATTTAAAATTTGAAAAGGGAGAAGACAAGTTAGCCAACCTAGCATGGTCGCGTCAAAATGAATACAGCCAGCCCAGTCTCACGGCAATTCGTACATATTTTACGAGGTGGCTAAATCGTGCAAATTCATATGACCTCACTCATACGAATTCACATAATTGCTAAATCATACGTATTTTACGAGTTGCCAATTTGTATGAATTTCTGTGAATGACCTACACCAAACCCCGCCCCTAAACATACCCGTCGTTGGGGTTTAGACAAATCGTACAAGATCGTACAAGTGAGGTCATTCAAATTTGTACGAATTAGCACGAATTTGCCAACTTTTACGAACACGTACTGATTGGTCGTGAAACTGTGTTAATAAAACACACATTTTGTTATCTTTGCCACTGGAGCTGATGACTATTGACCACCTTTTGTAATATTGACTAGCCCAATCACACATTGGTGGGCGGAGCTAAAGTAAATACCATCTGCCAACAAGACAGCCTATTTGCACTTAGTGTAAATAGACACTGTTAAAGTTAACATGCATTGTTTATTAGTCTTTGAATTTTTAATTGTTTGGTTCATGTTCTTGGGATATTGAATTATTTTCTGGTTGTTGTAATTTTTTGAGGCACATGACTAATGCTTAAACATCCTCTTGAACTTCCTCACAGTCATCAATTAGAAAAGCGGAAGTGTAACACAGCCACCTGCGTGACTCAGAGATTAGCAGACTTTCTCATCCGATCCAGCAACACCATGGGCACCGTCTACGCACCAACCAATGTAGGAGCCAACACTTATGGGAAGAGAGACTTACTGCACTCCCCCCTTTATCTGCCCCTATAGTTCAAATGCAAACACAGTGGAAAATACAGTCCAATAAATGTAATATGTATAATAATAAAGGATATTATTCTTGTTTTTTTGTTTATTTTATTATTATTTATTATCATTATTATTTTCTCCAGTGCCTTTTGGTGTAAACAACTGTTTGCAGCATTTTCAGTTTTAGATAAACCTTGCATGTCAATAAGAAAGTAGTGTTTTGCAACATATTGGCATATGAATAAAATGTATTATAAAAAAAATGTCAAGAATTGAAATTTTGTTTAGATTTTTTTTTTTTTTGTAATAAAAGAAAGATAAAAATATGCTTCTCTGCTCAGTGTTTTTATAATAAGGTCAATAAACACATTGCAGATTTTACTTGGAAAGAATTTCAAAGCAAGAAAAAAAGGCTTACTTTTTAACCCAAGGAGAAAATAAATTATATACAACCCTCCAAAGAAAGTATAGCATGCAAGAATGGTAAAATATCCCACAACCATTAGAAAAGACCCCGCCTGACACCATCTGATTGAATGCAGCGCCTCCTCTCTATATGTTTTTTGATGAACACATATAAGTTAATGCACGCCAACAAGTGGTTGCATACATCAATTTTAGCCATAAAAACCACGCAATTTATGTACCACACTATTTAATTACAAACCTCTCTAACAATGACTAGTTCTTACTAAGGACCTCTGCGATACATACAAAAATGCATGCTTTTCATATAATTGAGGAGGTGCAAAAGACACTGTAGTATAGGGACCAATTCTCACTGTTAACTAGTTGCTTATTAGCTTGCCTATTATTAAAATATTGGCTGTTTATTAGTGCTAATAAACACATATTTCACATTATCATGTTCTACAATCCTAATTCTACCCAAAACCTAAACTTAACAACTACCTTACTACATATTAATAAACAGCCAATAGGAGTTTATTGAGGCAGAAGTCGTAGTTGATGGTTTGTAAATAGTGAGAATTGGACTTCAAAATAAAGTGTGACTAATACATTCAAACACTTTTTTCATTGGCTCATTCATTCATTGCACTTTTACAGAAATGTATTACAGCTCAAAGTGAGGATAAAGACATGGAACCATACTTTGACCTGCTTAACTTTCAGATTATAGACTAAAACTGGTAATATATTGGAACCAACGCTATCTCATGACTAATATTTACATAATATTTTACAAAGTGGCTAATTCGGAAAACCTCAATGGTGTGGTTTCGTAATTTGTCTAAATTCCAGTGACATTGGTACAGTAGTTAGGTGTAGGTCATTCGTACAAATCGGAAACTTGTAAAAAATGATTTAGCAAAAAAATTATGAATTTGTATGTGTGAGGTTGTACAAACTTGGAAAAATGATCAGAATTTGAAAATGCTTGTTTTCATGTGCTTGCATTACATCTTCGTTGCCTGTCCTCCAATGAAAAAAAACAAAAACAAAAACAAAAAAAAACACTATAGGTCATTTGTACAGGCAGCTTATTATGATTAAATTATTATGATCTTTATTTATGCTTTAAAGTTAAGCGCCCTCTAGCAGGGGTAAAAATAATGACAGTGTAGTGTTGCGTTTGTCGTCAAAAAAAGGACTTATGACTGTCATTATCATATATATATATATACTATATAGGTAGATGCCTCATTAGCAACTGTTTCTATGGGCCGTGATACGTAAGCCGTCCGTTGTATTGTAGTGGTCTTGACTTGACATCATTCACCACAGTAATACTGTTATACTGAATATTCAAAAGGCGCCACAATCCTGCACAGAACGGCTCAATGGCTAATTGCGAAACTACAATATTGTGAATGACATCACGCTGACCCAACATGGTTGCTGAGTCTATGTGCCTGGAGCGGCCCAATAGGGCGTCTATACACAGTATGTCTATGGTCATTACCAATCAAAATGAGCTTTTACACCAATCTCATGGTAATTCTTACGTTTTACTTGGTGTAATTCGCTTCTAAGCGTACCCCTTATAGAAATAGTGGAAAATAATGATTTATAGTGCATATACATTTTATGAGCATGTGCGTTCTCTGGAATCAAACAGAATGATCACATCGTATAACACAATGTGTCACCAAATGAAATCATTACTAAATTATAACAATGGCCAACGAGCATCTTGAAGCAGAAAAAAAAAAAAAAATCCTGTCAATAAATAAATCAGTCCCTGGATGAAAAGGATTGTGTAGAACTTGTTATTGCTGAATTTTCATTGTGACTTTAAAATGATGAGGCGGATATAATTTTATTGGGCTGTTGGTTTCTGTATAATGCTGTGTGATACTGTATGTGTGAAGGTCCCATATAAAATGAATGTATTGCTTTTTTTTTTTTTTTAATCCAACTTTTGTTTTAATCAGATGGTGTATTGCAGTGTACTGTACAGTATATGCATAATAGTAATATCTCAGTCAGCAACAATTCTGACTTAAAATCTTTCATGTTTAACATATTTATTATGCTGCTTACAACAACAACAAAAAAAAACAATAAAAAATGGGAAAGTACTGAGAGAATGTCTTGTCTTTCGACTCAATTTACAGCTATATTCTGAGCAACTCAAAAATAAATAAATTAATAAGTCTCTGTCATCATCAGTTACTTTTATTTTGTCCATGTGTGTGAACTGTCAATCACATGCAAATATATCTATTAACTTTTTCTTTTCTCTCTGACGGTGGATGTTCTAATGTGTTTGCTCTCATAAAAAGATGTTATAGAGCCAGAAATAGATGTGATATATAAATGTGCAGGGGCCAGCATATGAATCAATCACTCAGAAAAAAAAAAACATGTCAGTGCCATTTCACATAATGAAAGGACTGAGAGATGGAGGTCAAGCCTAATGAAAGTTTTGGACGAAAATATTCACTAGGTGCTTTTCATTTTCACAAGACAGGCATCTGTAATGATTAATATCATACACATAGTTTCTGAAGAAGAAAAAAAAAAAGTAAGACCATGTTTTGTAGTCGTTTACTAGCATATGTGATGTCCAAATAAATGTGTCATTAAAGGGTTAGTTCACCCAAAAATGAAAATTCGGTCATTAATGACTAACCCTCATGTTGTTCCAAACCCGTAAGACCTTTGTCCATCTTTGGAACACAAATAAAGATATTTTTGATGAAATCGGAGAGCCACATGTCCCTCCAGATATTTAAGCGCACAATATATAATTAAAAAAATATTTTGGGGATACAATATGGCCTGAGCAAATACAACTCTACGCACTTCATATCATTTCGACTAAAAATATACATCCTAATTATCCTGACGTTGTACAAAACATGTTTTTACCCTTGTGTGACATCACTTCTCCTCTGATCTAAGCGTATCAAACAGCCAGAGTGTTTCTTGTATTAATATAACAGAAAATAATAGGACTGGATGTGGTCACGGATAATTCTGTGGTTGATAAATCTGTCACAATGACGTGGGTGTCTGCGAAGAGGTTAAAGGCTAAAGCCGCTGTTCAGTGCAGTTAATATGGCTGACATAAAGAGCCATCAGATCCATTAAATACACACACTAGACAGAGAGGTGAGGATAGTGTGACTCATTGCATGTGGATAATTAACTGGTACTGTACTTTTAATTAGTGCAATGGAAAGTTAGTTATGTGTTAGTGTGTTATTTTGTCCAGTGCAGCTGAGGTTTCATCTCTCATGGCTGACTATTTATTTGTTACAATGTACTTAGCTAAGCAAATACTGATAATATAAGGTAACTACAGTGCATGGGTTAAGGTCAGGTTTAGTACCCATTGCAATAATAATTACACAGTAATTAATTAATTAATAATTAGGACCTCTAAAAATTACCACAGAATATCCATGTGGAACAGGACTGTAAAATAAAACACATTTCTTTTAAGCATAAACTTTGTGTCATTTTTTTCTGATAAATTTAATTTAATGTGTTCACAGAAATAATGATAATGTATAATATAATCCAAAATAAATCCCTTAATAAAATATTGTTGGTATGTTGTTGCCTTAACCAGATTTTTTAACTAGTTTAACCAGTATTTTATTTATGTTTTTGTTTATTTATTGTTATTATTATTATTATTATTGCAGGTGAACACCCCAAATTCAGGTGCAAATATGACATAAAATATGACTTAAATTAATTTAGCTTGCATTCAAGGTCCGAAATTCTAGAAATCCAAAATATAGGAAAGAATAATAAAAAGTAAAATTAAGGACCTTTAGAGTTTTTGATGTACATCTTTATATGCAATTTCACAATTACTTCCATTACCATTTATACTGCTACAGTAAAACGAAATAAATAAACAAAGAAAGCTTAACGTAATTTCTATTGAATTGTGAATGTCATGTTATTATTAATGTGATTCATGTTTTATCAAATGTATTTATATTATTTCTTATCATTATATAATAATATATCATAATTTTCGTAGTCAAAACGTCAGAGCAAAATGATTTAAAATGCATTTTAACATAATACGTAATTTTACATTAATTTAAACGTGTTATCAAACCTAAGTTACAATGTAGTTTAATTTAACACAATTTAATCTATTAACTATGCATTTTGCTGCGTATTATTATTATTATTATTAATAGTTAAGATAGTTCTTAAGTTTAAGTGAGGTAGATTAAGAGATCTAAAAGATGGTTATGCCGAATAAGGTATTAATATATGCTAATATATGTATACTAA
>JAUYWG010000034.1:14043931-14053989 GCA_034779775.1 Enteromius afrohamiltoni | reverse complement strand
ACTGGAGTAATGATGCTTTGTATCACAGGAATAAATTACATTTTACAATATATTCACACAGAAAACACTTATTTTAATTGAAATAATATTTCACAATAATATTAATATTTTAATCTAATAAATGCAGCCTTGATGAGCAGAAGAAACATCTTTAAAACCCAATAAATATCTCACCGACCCCAAATTTTTGAACGGTAGTGTGTGTATATATATACACAAACATAAATATTTTTTAAATATATGCTGTATATGTGTCTTAATGTATGTATAATATATAGATTATTATTTTTAATCTAGATTCAAATGGCTCATTTAAATTCTGCCAAAGGCATTCAAAATATGTCTGCTACCTAAATAAAGGCTCAAATTAAAGCCCTATTATATTTAGGATATCTGTGTTTCAGGACTGCCATTGCCAAGTAGGGGTGTGCATCTTGGTTTCACAATTCAATGCAATAAAATTATTATTATCAATAAATTGGCCCAGTTTCACAAACATGGCTTAGGTTAAACCTGGACTAGGCCTTTGTTAAATTAAGACATTAATGCGTCTTTTTACAAAGATATGTCAAGATATTTTCAGTAGAAGCAGTTCAAACATGCATTTTAGCCTGTGACTGCATTTTAAGCCTTGTCTGTGAAACCAGGAGAATATCACATTCTCACAAAAACGGAGAGAGCGATGTATTATTGTTATGTTTTGTAAAGCCTGTTGTGTGCTCCTGTAGGTATGAAGTAGAAGGTTGTGAAGTTATCTGGGCTGTAAAGGATAAAGCCATAGGAAACACATTCTTTGATGGAGGAGCTGCTCAGTTTCTCATTCCCTCACTGGAGGCTGACAAAAAAGAAAGATCTTTGCCCTGCAAGAGAGCACGCTACACTACTGATAAGACTGGAGGCGAGGATTCGGCTGACATACTCGTTTACACACTCACATACTCTGCTGCCCTCTTCTGGCAATTTCTCATTGTGAATTATAAACACAGTTGTACTTAAATTGTCATAATACGTAGCATATACACTACCAGTCCTGGTTGGGATAGTAGTAATAATAACATTTACATAATTCTATTTTCTGCATGAATGAATAATAGCAAAGTCTTACAAACCACAATATTCTGTTTCATTATTAGCTGATTAAAAAAAAACATTCATTCTGTAAAGTGTGTCATATGTGTATGTTTCATGGCAGGCCACAGCGGGGCTTCTGGGGAGCTTGGCAGTGCCTTGGGCCCAGATTGGCATGAGGGGATTGAACTAAGAGGAACAGTGCAGGTTTGTATCCAGCATGTTCACAGTTGAACAGTAGTCACCATAGATGGTGGAATTGTCACTTTCCATTTAATGTAGTTCGTAAGCCAATCCGGTCTCTATTTCACCACTATAAATAGGGTTTCCTTCCCTTCTGCATCTCATTTTTGCATTTCCCTCTGCCTCCTCTTCTCCGCCGTTCGCTTCTTCCACGGTGGGCATGCAGGGTTCGAGCCGGACTCCGAGCCACGCCCTCGTTTAGGGCTCTCATTACTAGGGCTCGGGGTTCACCGAACTCCCGACTCGCCCTGACAGCTCGCCAAAAGTGCTTTTATTATCACTGAGGAAGCGCGAACTCGTAAATTCTGATTGTTTTCCTTCATTTTGCAGAATTCCAGTGGAGTTCATATAGAATATGAGTGTGAGGTTGACAAGATCTACACCCAGCAAGAGTTTGTGCAGTCTAAACTCAACACAAAGACATCTGAATTAGGTATAGTAATAACAATAATAATTTAAACAATGAATCTGCAGTGTTTTACAGCTGAAGTGAAATAACTTTTTCTTGTTTTAGGGTTGTGGCCAGCTTATGTTCAGTTGACCAACGGGGTGATTTATGGCTGTGATCTCATTGTCAGCGCAACAGGCGTTGTCCCAAACACGGATCCTTTTCTCAGTGGAAACAATGTAAAAAATTATATGCATTTGATTTGACCCATTTATTTTACTTTTCTATTTTCATTCATATAGTTTATATGCAAAAACATGTAACGTATAAATAAAAAAAAAAACATGCTTTTTATTTTTCATAATGATGGTTTTGTTTTTTTGTTTTTTTTTAACTTGATATTCACAACGAAAAAACACGATTTCTGAGAATTACTAAAAACATGTTTTTGCAAATTAACATTATGAATATGTTCAGTGAAGCTTTTTTCATAAGTTCTTGGTGTTAATATATTAATATAATTTTTTTTTGTGGTATAGAATTGTATTTATTGATTTGTCAGTATTGTCGGTGCATGACTATAAAGTAAACAAAGTGTGTTTTCTTGGTTTGTCAGGTACATTTAGGTTAAATGAGCTATTTTTATCAATAAAATTAACAGCAAGTGGCCCAATATGTCATAATTCAAGGCTTTTTTCATTTTATGTGTTACATTTCAGTTTGAATTGGCAGGAGATCATGGTCTGAAAGTGGACGATCATATGCGGACATCTGAACAGGATGTGTATGCGGCTGGAGATGCGTGTACTGCAGGCTGGGAGCCCAGCACTGTCTGGCAACAGGTACAGCTGCATCTCTGTTACTGTGTTAATGTGTAAATGATGTAGTGACATTCTGAAACTTCTTTCCTGTTATGTGTAAGATGCGACTCTGGACTCAGGCGCGTCAGATGGGTTGGTATGCAGCACGCTGCATGGCTGCAGATGTACTGGAGGAGCCTATAGAGCTGGACTTCTGCTTTGAGCTCTTCTCACACATCACCAAATTCTTCAACTACAAGGCGAGTGCTTTTTTTAAAAAAAAATACTCTTCTTATTGATACCTCTTTTTCTGAAGAAATTTGAGAGAGAATTGTCAGAGAATTTGGAAACTAAAAATTTGCTTTCTGTTCATGTTACAATTGGTATGGCTGTACTGCAATTCAAAGTATTTTACACAATGGAAGCATTATGAAAATAATATATGAGTGCACACTCATCACAAAGATGTGTGGCTTAAAAAAGAAATGGAAAGAAAGAAGGTGTGCCGTTTGGTTTCATATATGGAACAAAAGTCCATTAAGAAAATGTAAAAAAAAATAAATAAATACTAATAATAATAATAAATTTAAAAAATGTAAAAAAAAAAAAATAAAAAAAAAAAGTTTTTTGTTTACATGATAAATGTGTGTGTGTGCTGTGTTTATTTATTAGGTATATGTAAATACAAACACATTAATACATTTAAGAAAATATGTTGTTTATATATTAAATTATATAAAATATAAGAATCTAAATGTATATACATGTAACCACTTTCAAAATATACAGAATGTATATATATACACACACACACACACACACACACACACACACACATAGTACACATGTTATATAAACCAAAACGTTTATTTTCAAAATTAAATAAAAATTGTCTATATGACGATAAAACATTGTCTATGGTTTTTGTGCCCCATGTAGTACGATAGTATCTTTACGGTTAATTTGTGTTATTGTTTCCTTTTTATTGGAAAATAATAAGCCTAATTGCTACCTTTATTAATATCCAAAACAAGGAATTGAAGAATAATTGTAAAAGGAGTTTACACTTTTGACAATACATTTTACAACCATTTTATTTCTGTTTTGTCTACTTCTCTTTTAGGTGGTTTTGCTAGGGAAGTTTAATGCTCAGGGTTTGGGTCAGGACCATGAGCTTCTTGTGCGCTGTACAAAAGGCCAGGAGTATGTGAAGGTGGTCCTGACAGGGGGCCGAATGGTGGGAGCTGTTCTTATCGGAGACACAGACCTGGAGGAAACTTTCGAGAACCTCATTCTCAACCAAATGGACTTATCCAGATATGGCGAAGAGCTTCTGAATCCTAATATTGATATTGAAGACTACTTTGACTGAATCTTTCTGGTTAGTCCACGACAAAGAGATGATTCATTTATTTAAAAGCTGCACCATGTAATTTATTTTCTATAAAATAGAAGTTCAAAAAGAATCATTGTTTTCAAACACTCCCCACCAGTCTTAAACCGGACTTGCTCAGCAACAGGAAGTCTTCCCTCTATCTGTTGCCTTTGTTTGAGGCAATACAGTGTTGCTGTCTGCAAGGAGTAGACCAAAATGTGTTATTATTTAGTAAAAATATTTCTGTAAAACATAGTGTACAGGGGCCTGTTCCATAAAACAAGTTTATTAAATAAGCCAGGCTTATAGTCTGACTTACTTTAATACAAAATAACTGGCAATAAGTCAGACTAACTGAAATAAGCCTGGTTTATACTCTAATCTTGGTTCATGGTTTAACAAGTTTAACAAATAAGCCAGGTTTATTTCAGGTAGTCTTGTGTCAGGTGACTTACTGACAGCCAATTTTGTTAAAAATAAGTCAGACTAACTGAATAAAAATAAACCTGGCTTGTTTGGTAAGCTCGTTTTATGAAAGCGGCCCCAGATCATAGAGTTGATCTTGAGAATCTGATCAATCTGATTCACGAGCAAACAGTTCTGATTCGTTTTGTGATTGACTGATTTATTAAAAATATGTGATTCAAATCAATGGTTTATTCAGACACAGCTGCATCTCTCATGAATGTGCCCCGGGCAGCTGGGATGGATGTCAAGATTTTCACTAAATAACGACTTAGACTTAGGCTCTTCGTTTCTGTCACGTTTTTGCAGTTTGTTAATCTCACAAAGCTACAGGAACTCTAAAGGGCTACTTTTATGTCCTTTGTGATGCTTGAAAGCTTCAGTTTCAGTTCTTTGCATCAAAAACATTGTCTAGTACTTTCTTTTAAAATGTCTTATTTTGTGCTTCAATTCATATGGATTTGAAACGATTGACTTTCATTTTTGGGTGAACTATGAGCTATTAGAAGTAACCAATGGATAACATACATAACACAGCAAAGAAAACAATGGTGTTTACTGTATCTGGGTGGAAATAAATGTTAAATTCATACAGTATAACATCAAATGACTTGGTCGTCTAAAATGCACTTAATCTCAACCTTCTGCAATTATATTTTCTCAAAGATATCTTAGTTCAGTCATATAAACATTATGCCATTTTACACACATTCTGTATTTATTGCAGTATTCATTGTTGAAGTGCATTAGTGGCTGTGATGTTCCTCAGCATGTAATTTATATCATATTTTTGAAGAAGGCCTACTATATCATCCACTATAACCATATCATCTGCATGCTTAGAGTTCAAATTAGTATTATATTAATTACAATATTAATGTACATATATAAAATAGTATAGGTGATATAACACTACCTTGAGGAGCCCCTTAACACTGCATTCATCAGATCTGACAATTATATAATAAAAGTTGTTAATCCATGTCAGTATCAAATATGAAGACATGAACACGTGATCAGTGGTTCAACTTTAGTTTAGCGAGCCTAGGAGAACACTAGTTTTTGCGCAACCCCTGGAACTCATGGACATTACCAGAGACTGGGATTCATCTTTGTCATGCTTTGCCAGGCCTGTACTGCAGCGGACTTCAGTTTTTGTTTGTTTGTGGGTCTTTCTGCCTTTAGTATTGTCTTCAGCAAGTGAAATGCTCTAAAGGTCTTAATAAAGAACCTATCCAATAGGGTTGAGATCAGGAGATTGACTTGGCCATTGCAGAATCTTTTTAATTACATTTTTTATTTACCTTCAAAAACCCCTGGGTTGCTTTTGCTATATGTTTAAGGTTATTGTCCAGTCGTACTACAGTATGAAGGTTGAATCTGGGCAGAAAGTATATCCTTATACACTTCAGGGACACAAAAGCGTGCATACACACAGATATGATTGCACTTAATTTGATACACTTAAATCCACAGCAATCCGTAAAAATGGTCTTTGACAGAAAAGAGAGCTGAAACCCTTTATTTGCACACAAGTTCAAGATCGTTTGTGATTTCATAGATTTCACATCTGAAAGCATAAGCATAAGCGCGTTTTTCGTTCATACGTTCAATCTATGAATCGCACGTACGCATATCCAACACAGTCTCGCTACCAATTCATACGTATTCGCACGAGGTGCCGAATTCATGCTAATTTGTACAACCTCACAATTTTGTACGATTTGTCCTAAAACTAAGTTTAGGAGCTGGGTTAGGTGTGGGTAATTCGTACAAAATCATCAGAATTGGCAACTCGAATTGGCAATACGTACGATTTAGCAAAAATCGTACGACTGAGGTTGTACGAATTAGCCACCTCGTAAAATACGTACAAATTGCGGTAAGATCAGATTGGCAATGATCGTCATAATCAGATTGAATCACATTTTATAAATGAGGCCCCAGAATTCATCCGACTGCTTCTGTCTTTCTGTCACATCGTCACGTTTTTATTGTCGGAGTATTGCAGGTTTTTGAAAATGTTCTTACAGCTCACCGCACTAGTTTATTATAATTGGTGATATTTTATATGTTAATGATATTAATAAATTATTCAATGTTAATTTTACTTCAAAGTAAAACATGTTTCCATGAGATTCACCAAAATCGTCCTACATGGAGCTGAAATGTTTAGTTTCAACATCACCTGCAATTCATAGATTTCACATCTGAAAGAGACGGGCGTGCGACTTCTGTTCGTACGCTTATTCTATGAATCACACTTACGAGAAATGATCATCAGATCAAATTTAGGATGGCGCGTGAGCAGCATTTTATAAATGAGGCCCAAGACCTTTTACCTGCTTAATGGATGTAGACATAACAAAGGAATAGCCCACAACTTTCCATTAAATTGCTCAGTCAGCTGTCCAATTTCCAATTGTGATGAGAATACTCTCAAATGAAGCCCAAAACTGCATTATATAACTGTAATTTCGGGGTACGTATCTGTTGAGCTCCAACTCCCGTAGCGATCAAACCTGTGAAATCTTTTTTGGAATGATTCTTGGCCAAGAGCGGAAGAGAAATCGTTAATTCAAGTGAGATTCCAATACGGTATCTGGTTGGAAATAGATGTTAAATTCAAACAGTATAACATTACAGGACTTCTCTTTCTCACAACCTTTTGCAAAAATATTTTCCCAAAGACATCTTAGTTCTGCCTTAACCTGTAATATGTAAACATTATGATGTTTTACACGCATTCCAGTTCTCTTAGCATTCATTTCTGATATAAATTAGTTGCTGCGATATTCAAGCACGTATTCTGGATATATCTGATTGGAATCAAAGATAACGAAAATTCTTGGATAGAGAGAATTATCTACACAACTATCATATATGTTTTCATGCTGGTCGTCATTGGGGGTACAGTAATCTGGATGACCTGTTGTGTACTTCCCCACAATAACACGGGCAAACAGCATGACTTTGGTTCCCTGCCTGGTGTTACTGTATGTGTTAGCGAGGGCTGCATGTTTTGCAAAGTACGTTCCTGCAAAATAAATAATAAATACAATTATTAATTAATTAATTTCTAACATTAACAATAATAAGTGGTCACTACAAGTGTTTTATATATTAGAACATAGAATAACAGCCCACCTTTGCCAAATATGTGTTTCTTTCTTTTCTTGTCTGGAAGTCTGCAGTTAAAATTAAAAGTGCAAATAGATTGCACATTTGTTGCATCTGTGCCATGAAACAGCCTTTGCTCTTCAATATCTGATTGTCCTTTTATCCTCATCAACTGGATTTTTTTCCTTAGAATTCAAGACAAGATTTCAAGCAATAAATTGTTTTAATGTAGTTTTCAAGCATTTCACATTTCACAAATAAAATGACTTGTGTGATAACAAATATTATGTTCACATATTTATATGAAATATTATTATATATAAACATATTTTTAAATGACTAATGGGAATATGAATAAATTGGTTTGTAAAGAAAAATATTAGTAGTATTAGTATTATTACTACAATGACAGTGGATATTATAACGTTGAATGCTGAAATATCTTTAGAAATTTAGAAAATATGGAATAAATAAAAGTCCGAGAGAATTAGCAAATTTGGCATGTAAACTGTTGTCATTTTCTCTATACATATTATTATTATTATTATTATGTTAATTTTACTTCAAAGTAAAACATGTTTCTGAGAGATTGACCAAAATCTTCCTACATGGAGCAAGATATTCTCATTACCTACAAAACAGTTCCCAAAGGTCCATGTTCTGTATTCTTTTGACGGATATGATCGGTTTATCCAGTAAGCCATCATCCCTGAAACATCTCTCCACCGTCTGATATTCACTGCTACCTTTTCTCAGAGAGATTAACTGATTGAGAAAAGAAAACGCGTTCAGAGAAAATGTCCAAACCTAAATGTAAACGATAAGCACTTCCTGTTACCTGAAAAGGCTTTTTGGGATCGACATCCTCCCAGAGTGCCGGTGGAGACTGAGAAATCTCATCACATTTGCATCTGTTACACAAGGTTAGTTTTACTTTTGTTTCTTTGAAAAAGAAATAGACTGAAATAATTGTACTTCATGCACATAAAGTGCATAAAGCCTAAAGTATTGTAGACAAAAACTAACATCACTTTTTCCCTGAATAATTTTTGAAGTGATGGATAGATTAGATAGTTATATTAGATTAGACGTCTTACCTGAATCCACTCTCAAACTGAAAGGAGCGTTTGATCTGTTTTTCTTTCCCAGTTATTAAGTTAACTTGCAGGCTTGCTAAATGTGAAAATATTCATAAAAAACAAACAATAATAATAATGATAGCATTGACATGAGCGCAGATGCTGGAATTATTATCATTATCTACTTTAAAATGCTGTTAAAGTAATTATATTATGATTGTAAGGGCAGTTTACCTGCAAAATTAACCTGGAACTGACCACCGGCAGTAGTCATGTTTATAACACCTTGTGGGTTTCTGAGGTAATATCTCTCCAGATCATCACTGGACATAAAACCCCTTGGGTCATCCTAAAAACGCATTTTTAATAAATTACAAAGCAAACAGTTGAAAGTGAATATATTGCTAAACTGAGACATTACCTCAACCCTGTGCCAGACGCCACACTTTGCCTTGTAATACCAGTACCATGGTGTGTCAGATGTGTCCATTCGTTCCACTTCATCGTCAAGCACCAAAGCAGCCAACTCATCACACATTATAACAGGTAAATAAATCACTATATTTTGAAGGATTTCAAATAAAAACTCAACTACAAACCCATATTACTAGGCTAGAAAAAGGAGAGTAACCGCAGTAACGAAGGAAATAAGGGAGTCGCATTTTGACAGACAAACTGAAAGAAGGCTACGCGCGGACGAATAAAGACACACTCGTAAAACACCGTCAAGATCATAAATACGCTGACGTAGAAGCGGGAGAGAAAAGAAAACTCTGCAATGGCATTACACAGGAAACATGCAACATTGACCTGAAGAGACGTCGAACATTGCTGGTGGCCTATACAGGCAAACGCGTCATAATGTACCTGGGAGTGGAGAGCCTTTTATTTTTCGAATCGAAAGAGGTTGACAGGTCTCGGTTTTCTTATTTGTAGCTCGCTCTTAAACTTTGACAATATACTTCTAAACTTTTAAACTTTGAGACTACACCGAATGCACCTACTTGGGATTATTCTGCAAAATATATAGAATATTTATTGTCGTTGTTGACGGATGTGGGGAGGTGGCAGCCCACGGTACCTTTAACTAAAACTAGGCAGCCAGCCGCAGGAAGACAAATTAAATATCTATCAGTTTATAACAAATGTTAACACACACACACACACACAGAGCGCTTCTGTGGTATTAAAGTTGTAGTATTTGTAGTATTTCTGTGTTTTGTTTAATAAAATAGTATTTAAATGTGTAACAGGCTTGGCATATTGTCAAAGACCATAAAGACAACAAAGATGCTTCCGACATGGTAGATGTGCTACACACAGCTGGGTAAAACTCCCAGTAAGTGCCAGATAAACTACTGTAAAATATACAACCCACTTTTAACGATTTAGAATATAAAACTGTCAATTTCACAATACCTAAAATGTATAATATCTAGTGCTGTCAAATGATTAATCGCGATTAATCGCATCCAAAATAAAAGTTTTTTTTACATAATATATGTGTTGATGCTGTGTTT